>ONZH01024898.1:0-550000 GCA_900303285.1 Rhinella marina
AAAAAAATAAACTACAAAAAACAATAAAAAAAAAATCTTCTGCTGTGTGACAGTTTTATGGTACCTATATGGTAAAGGTGGGGGGGTAGGGTAAAGAAACAGAAGGTTTGTAAAGGGGGATCAGAGGTGGTGGAAAATGGGGAGCAGATAGAGAAGGACATCAGGGTGGAGTAAAACATATCAGGACTAGAGATGAGCGAGCAGTGCTCGTTACGAGCACTGTAGCGCTCGGCTCCCGTGTGAAATGCCCGCAGGCATTGCGGATCCGTCCTCAGCTGAATGTAAGTCAATGAGGACGGATCGTTTGGTACTGAGACAGTGTCATACCAAACGGTTCCGTCCTCACCCGTCTTAAAGTCAGTGGGGACGGAACCGTTTGGTATGAGTGTCATACCAAACGATCCGTCCTCATTGACTTACATTCAGCTGAGGATGGATCCGCAATGCCTGCGGGCATTTCACACGGGAGCCAAGCGCTACTCGCTCATCTCTAATCAGGACCACAAATTTCATGGCCATTGAGCAGTATAGCTAAACTGAAAATTGTGACAAATTGTGAGAAAGGTCTCAAAAAAGTTGGACTCCAAACCTTGCAATCACAAGACCCACTCTACATCAATATCTTTAAGCAAAATTAGTGACAAGTGCTTCATAAATATGGTGCTCATTCTGACCACCCTATTTCTCCATATCTTCACACCAGACAACTCGCAAAACATTCTTTGATAAATCTATTTTCTTTCTATTACAACGCAGACTGCCTGCAGCCACCACCAGGGGGAGCTCAGTGCATAGGAATGTATACAGTTACCATTCACTGGAACCTGAAATAATCTCTTTGGACTGAGCTCCCCCTAGTGGCAGCTGCATGAAAATCCAGTACTTTTACATCTTGAGGAGAATGGAGTTCAGTTCTGGGTCCTCCTCCTCTAGGCCCTGTTGCATTCGCTTGGTTTGCTCTGCTTGTATTGGAGGTACGCTACTTACACAGGCAGATAATCCGCTCATAAACAAGTGCAGATCAGTGGTACAGCATGTCAATTGGCACTCATTTAGTAGATTTTAAGGGAAATTTAAAAAAACGAAATGTCAACTTTGTAGCAGTGGGGACACAAAATGTCATGTGCTGTCCCCACTGCTACTGTTGACACCTGGAGAGCAAAAAAGCAGACATGGAACAAACATGAATTCCCCACAGATATCTTCATGGATGAACCACTTATCATCTTGTCACAGATGTCATCACTGACTTTTCAAAGAAGCCTTAAAGGGGTATTCCGCTTGTTACAAGTTATCCCCTATCCACAGGATAGAGCATTACTATTAGATTGGTGGGGGTCCTATCACTGGTAAATGTAGAGTTATAGGTGATACATGTATAGACCAGGTCCACCAGAGTGAGATCCACTATGGCTCTTAGGGGAGGGTCTTGAACGGAACACCCCCTCCTAAGAGGGCATACGGAAAGGCATTGTTGAGATGAGACAACAGATGTATCCACAGATGTATTTATAGGGGTAAATGTAGTGTTATAGGTGATACATGGATAGATCAGGTCCACCAGAGTGAGACTCACATCTTATTAGTAGTTCTCCGTTATGGCTTCTAGAGAAGGGTCTTGAGCAGGATACCCCCCTTCCTAAGAGGGCATATGGAAAGGCATGGTTGAGATGAGACAACCCCTTTAACAAACTAGCCTCGTTATAGGTGATACATGTTATAGGTGATACATGGATAGACCAGGTCCACCAGACTGAGATTGTTATGGCTCTTAGAGGAGGGTCTTGAAAGGGATGCCCTACTTCCTAACAGCATACGGAAAGGCATTATCAAGATGAGACAACCCCTTTAAACTATAAACATGTGTTTATAGTGGTAAATGTAGTATGATAGGTGATACATGGACAGATCAGGTCCACCAGAGTGAGACCTGCTATGGTTCTTAGAGGAGGGTCTTGAGTGGGCCCCTCCCCCTTTGTAAGAGAGCATACGGAAAGGCATTGGGGAAATGAGACAACCCCTTTAAACAAACTAGCCTCACATGTATTTATAGGGGTAAATGTAATGTTATAGGTGATACATGGACAGACCAGGTCCACCAGAGTGAGAGCCGCTTCTTATTAGTAGTTCTCCGCTATGGCTACTAGAGAAGGGTCTCAAACGGGACGCTTCCTTCCTAAGAGGGTATATGGAAAGGTATTGTTGAGATGAGACAACCCATTTAAACAAGATATGCAGACATGTATTTATAGGGGTAAATGTAATGTTATAGGTAGAGATGAGCGAATCATTCAAAATTTTATTCGCCAAACATTCGTCGAACTTTTCATAAGATTCGTATATTTTACGAATCTATTTGTTGAATCTGCGTACAAAATATAAGTTATTATGTTGCGTTTAGCGAACATTTGCGCACTAATAACGAACGTTCAGTTTTAAAAGGTACGCAACTTCTTTGAACACGTACGCATGAACGTACAAATTGCGTACGAAAATGACGGGCTTTGCTGGAGAGGAATGGTGGAGCAGGAGGAACGCTCTGAGTCTGACTCCTGGCTACATATGGATACTGTATCAGCAGATGACAGCAGATCATCCGGCTGAGACTGAGATGAGCGTGCCATCCACTCCACTACCTCATCCACTTTCTCCTCCACTACAATTTTGCACCTTGGTGGGTTAGCTCAGTGGAACACCGGCCAAGTATTGTGAATACTACAAGTAGAAGCTCCGGCTACAGGTCCTTTGGCACTTCTGCCCTGTGCCACCTTCTCCTTTTTTTTAGAGCTCGAGGTCTGGCTGGAACTGGACCTCTTTTGCTTATCCATTCCAGACATTTTTCACTTCACTCTGTGGCCCTGCAGCTGGTCTTTGTCTTTGTCCCTGTCTCTCTCCCTGCCTGATTAATTACTAGCCCTGCACTTGCCCTGCAGTATCCCTGATGTGTAATATGGATTCCCTGAACAATTACACCCCAATTTTAACAACACAGGTCTCAGAACTTCACACACAGTGCTTCTGCTTGTCTCAGCAGTCTCAGCAGAAGTGATGCGTCACTGGCTTACCGAGCCTGAGCCAATCAGAGCAAGCCCTGCCCACTAGGTCAGGTGACCGCTTTCTTCCGGGGCTTTTGCGCACGAATAACGAACTAACAGTAAAAGTTTGCTAATTACTTGAATTTGTACGCAACAGCATATAGAGTAATTTATACGTAGCATTAGCTTACAATTTATCGGACAAGTACGTAGCGAGTGCGTAGCCTTAGGAACATTTTCGAATCTTAACGGAGCGAATCACCTAATATTCTGATTCGCTTCTCAGCTGAAAATTTCCAAGATTCGATACGAATCAACGAATCGACGAATAGATTCGCTCATCTCTTGTTATAGGTGATACATGGATAGACCAGGTCCACCAGAGTGAGATCACTATGGCTCTTAGAGGACGGTCTTGAGTGGCACGCCCCCCTTCCTATAAGAGAGCATATGGAAAGGCATTGTTAAGATGAGAAAACCCCTTTAAACAAAATATCCTCAGATGAATTAATATAATATGAAATAAAAAAAAGGAAAAAGTCTGGTACCGTGTTAGCCAATAGAGAGAGCACTAACTTATAATATGATATGTTATGCAAATACATACAATGACATAGCAAGAGATGGAACCGGTGGGCAGAAAAAGATGAAATAGCTGCTAATAATATATCCTAAACACTTAAATAAATGAAAGCGACTCTTGATCTTTATAATGAGCCTCTTGTTAGCAGAAAGAAAAAAAAACAATCCCCCAGAGCTTTCCTCGCCTCTGACTCTCAGCGGGGACCTGCGGAGCTGTCACAACGTGGTGCTGAAAGAATTCTTCAGCAGCAATTTTCTCTCTCCGAGGCTTTGTGATCTGGCTGTTACGGAGCCATGTAAAAGGAGATAGTTCTTTTAATTTGGCTGAGTAATTCCCCCTGTTGTAGTCGTCTTCAGTTTCCCTCGTAGTCCTCAGAGCCAATTAAGCGAACCACGAGTGCCGGCAGCAGCCTGAGCATATGACCTATAGCTTCTACACGCGACCGATGGAGAGGTGCAACAGGAGCGCTGCAGAGACCCTCGCCGCCGCTGAGACCAAATTATGTCATTAACCAAGCAAAACTCACACACTAATTGATTTTAATGAATACATATTTGCCACTTGCATCAGACGCCTACAGCAAACATAGTAAAATGCTCCTATTACATTTCAACTTTCTACATACAGTTCACATTTTTATATAATGTGGTTTGGGGGTTACCAGTAGTATTCCCGGTAATCACTCTAGGGGTCCATTCAGGTATAAAGGGCATCTGTCAGCAGATTTGTACCTATGACACTGGCTGACCTGTTACATGTGCGCTTGGCAGCTGAAGACATCTGTGCTGGTCCCATGTTTATATGTGTCCGCATTACTGAGAAAAATGATGTTTTATTATATGCAAATGAGCCTCTAGGAGCAACGGGGGCGTTGCCGTTACACCTAGAGGCTCAGCTCTCTCTGCAACTGCTGCATCCTCTGCACTTTAATTGACAGACCAGGCAGTGAAAGCATCATTATCTCTTGCCCTGACAATCAAAGTGGAGAGGGCACGGCAGTTGCAGAGAGAGCAGAGCCTCTAGAATGGGAAGTGCATTGAAGACATCCTGAGACCCACAGAGCTGGAACAGAGTGATGAGGAACTCCCTTCACAGGTCCCGCTGGGTTGGAGGGGGAATTAACCCCATAAAGAAGACCACCATACATGTACGTTGGAATTCCAGGGTTTAAACATGGCACCCACCCGACGGCAATGTCTGTGATTGGTGGTAACACCGATCATGGACATTTAACCTCTCTGATACCATGGTCAATTGAGACAACGACATCTAAGCGTTGAAACTCCGTGAGCGCTGCACTCCTGGGGCCTGAACAGTTTCCTCACTCCGAGATTGAGGGAGCCGTTTGGTTGCAATGACAGCCTTGGGCCCTCTGAAGGCTCTGAGGCCTGCCACATCAATGTTCCTATGAAGTCCTGCCTGTGGCAGGGGTCAGGGTCATAGCTAAAGGCTCATGGGCCCTGGTGCAAGAGTTCAGCTTGGGCCCCCCTTCCCTCAGGGATTTGTGGCCAGGGGCAGGGAAGCACATAGCCTTCGTGCTGCCTGAGACAAACATTGAAACGGCACCTCTCCTATGCCAAATTCTTGACCTAACCCCTTCCCTCCAGCCAGAAGTGTAACATGATGCATGCACTCTCTATAGTACCAGTGTCTACTGTGGCACAGGGGTCTTTGAGCCCCCTCAGGCTCCTGGGCCCCGGATAGCGACTGCTACCTCTGCACCCCCTATAGCTACGCCCCTGGCAGGGGTCCATAGGAGCACAGTGAATCTCCCATATACTGTAATGTTAAATAATTGCAGTCTATAGGAGAAGCGATCAGACAATTTCATGTCAAAGTCCCCCCAGGGGACTTAAAAATAGTGAAAAAATTTAAAAATATAAAAAAAACCCACAAAAATATAAAAGTTCAAATCAGGAAAGCGGTCAGTTTTACCATATAGTGAATGCCGTAAAAACAAAATACATAAAACTATGGTGGAGTTGCATGTTTTTTCCTATTCCACTACTTTTGGAACTTTTTCCAGCTTTTCACTATATCGTATGCAATATTAAATGATGTCATTAGAAAGTACAACCTGTCCTGCAAAAAAAAAAAAAAAGCCCTCATACATCTATGTGAAGGGAAAAATTAAAATGATAAAAAGGAAGCAAGGAATATGGAAAAATTAAAATCGGCCTGGTCCTTATGGGATAAAAAAATAAATAAAACTCATGGAGGCCTCTTTTAATACTATATAGGTTGATGCCATAATGGATAGCATCTACATTTACCCTCTAATAGAAAATGTTCAATTCATAGAGAGATACCTCTGGCTGTTGTCCAATTTACAACGTAAATTCATGAATTTAACATATTATAATATAGAATAACATCAGAGCACATTTATAGTTGGTAGTAATACCTATATAAGACCACTAGAGGGCAGAAGGTCTTTTAGCTGGGTAAGCATTTCTAGGACCCAGAGGATTTTTTTTGCTGTTTCCACCAAATAGGACACACAGTATTGGACGGCAGCGTGCACAGCGTAGTGTATATAAAATTATATCACATGCAGCTTCAGGCCTCATGTACACGGCCAGATCAGTAATATGGCATATATACTTCCATATGTCTCAGATATTACAAGACACAAATCTATGGGTATTTCTTATTGTTCTGTGAGATTTTGCAAAAAATAAATGCGGCATACGTCCTTGCATGCCGTACTACATACAGTATGTAGAAGTCAGTCCATAGACGTTTACTACGCCTATAAAGGGGTATTCCAACTATATAATGGCATATCCTAAACCTTTGGCTCAGTTTTTAAGCCACCCTTGCTGCTTTTGAAGAGCGGGTAGCATTGTGGGCCTGGTTATGTTAATTAGCTTGATGCTAGAGTTCTCACTGCAATTTTTCAAAAAAGTTGCAAAAAAAAGTTGCAGCATCCAGTGAGTGGAAAAGTGTAAAAAAACTGGTGTAGCACATCTAGACAAGGTGTTAGGTTTCGAATTTTGATAATTTCGGTGCACCTTTTACCAATTTAAACTGAAAGCAAAATTGGCTTCAAAAAGTTCCATTCTGATACCCCCCCCCCCGTTTTCAGAAGCTGTCTGATCCAGCAGGATTTTTAGATTTTAGACTGTTACACCTCATTAACACATTAACACGTCAGTGTTTGGTCTGTGATTTCCGTCAGTGATTGTGAGCCAAAACCAGGATTGGAGCCTCCACAGAGATAAAGTATAAGGGAAAGATCTGCTCCTGTTCTGTTTAGAGCCGTGCCTGGTTTTGGCTCAAAATCACTGATGGAAATCACTGACTTAACACTGACTGTGTAAATGAGGCCTGACTGCATCCCAATAGCAAAAAACACAAAACATTGCCATATGATATATTTGTATTATACTCACTTATACAGAGCTGACATATTCTGCAGTGCTTTACGGACATTAGCATCGCACTGTTCCCAATGGAGCTCACAATCTAAGTTCCTTATCAGTATGAGGAGGTAAGTTCTAGACTTGGAGTGTGTATATCTGGAGGAAACCGGAGTACCTGGAGGAAACCCAGATTGCAAAACTACAGGGAGGATTCCTTCACAAACCATGCAAATGTTGTCACTACATGCTACAGTGGATCTGGATAGACTGGAGGCTTGAACAGATGAGGTTTAACTAAGTCCCACAGCATACTGCATATCAGAATACATCTTTATTTATCATCTAACATACACAATAACAGCACATAAAAATGCATATAAATATATGGAGGGGCTGATAGACATCTGGGCATAAAGGGTGCCAGTCAGAACTTGTATAGGTTTGAAGGTGGGCATGGCATATCAGAAGAGCATACGACACTGCGGACAAGCTGCCAGCCATAAGAGAAACCAGTTTAAAGGAAGAAACTCAAGAAACAATAGCAGACATTAAAAGGGTTCTCCGAGAACCAGTCCCTGCTGGCCCAGAAGTGTGACCTGCCAACAATGCTGTTGGCCAAACAATGTCCTCAGCGGTGACGTAGGTGTAGATGGCACATCACGCTCCCGATCCAAATGATGACTCTCAGTACACCAACATACATTTCACCCATTCTTCTCAAGAAGTCTCACAGACTATGGAACGTTCCACCCACATAAATCAATAGTGTATTTTTATATTTATCAACTGTTCACCTATTTGGTGTCCATTTATGTGAGAGGGCCCCATTGCAAATATTAAAATGGGACCACCTAGGGTGGCGTTCAAAGGTCCTCCTACATCAGACTATGGTTGGCTGTTTTCACCATTTTTGAGGGATCTAATGTATATGGAGAGCCTCCAACTCTCCTCTCATGACACTTTGGTGCCTGGAAGCGGCTTTCTTCTCTCTCTCCACCTAAATCCCATACAATCTCTAAAGAATCCAGGGAGATTACTAATGGCTGAACAAGCATTTGGTCAACAGGTATCAAAGGTGTATGGGCACCATAACATCTCTACACATCCAGCTACCAAGTACAAGAAGATTTGGCGTTCTTCAGCCCTCATGGACCCACGGAGTGGTAGTCCCCGCACACGTTCTCACCATCATCGATACACCCAAACTCTACTGGACCCCCTCGCTCTCCAGAAATCTCATAGTCGCCGCATGATCTTGGCTCCACAGCACGCATGTCCTTTGAGACAGCTGATACTCTCAATGTATCACAATCTAAGAACTCAAAGCGGCCGACGTCTCCCTTTTTTTTTTTTTCCATGGTCAGGAACAAACTTCATTACCTATTCCATTGACTTCCTAACTTAGCTGAAAAGAGTTTGAACGCTGAAAATAGATTACATTCCTGGCCCCTGCTTAAAAGGGTGAGGGAGAATGGGCGCGCACCCTACTAGTATTCTAGTGATCTCCCTAATCTCAGATGCACTTTGTCAGAACGAGGTAACTGGTAGTTAGGAGAAATAGCCTAGATCAAAGCGAGGATTAATCACCAACCGAATCCACGCTGAATAAACCTGTCATTCAAGAAAATGATTTCCACCGAACGTAGAGAAGGATTGAAGGAATTTGCATAACAGGGACCAACATACTCCAGCCAGGTTAAAAGGTTCCGAATTCATCCCGTGTTTAGCTCTTGCCGTCTTTTCTTTTCAGTGGCCGCGTACAATGGCTCTTAATCTCATAATACCGCTAACTATCTAAACGGTGTCAGTACAGGCGAGTATTGCGGGAAAAAAAAAAGTTTGGATGAGGGATGGATCAATTTCACTTTACTATCGCCTAAATCAGATTTGTTAGAATTTAACATGTAATCCTCAGTAAAAGTCCTCTAAACCCCCCGAAGGATTGTTTATGAACACCCTCTGTGACCTTTTTGTCTTAAATTAGTGATTAGCTGACAGGTTACATTTGCGCTTTTTTTTATTTTATTTACATCAAGGTTAAGTCCGTTGCTGGAATTTCGGTTTAGCGTTAAGTATTTAATGGGGCTTTTATGGGATTAAAAGAAAAACACGCGGGCTGCTCCCTGTCAGAAACAGCGCCACCCTTGTCCATGGGCTGGGTCTGGTACTGCAGTTCAGCCCCGCTGACGTGAATAGTCTGGATTAAGGGGGTTTTGCCATCACATACAATGGGGCAAATCACTAGGCTATGCCCCCATTGTCTGGTAGGTGCGGGTCCCACCTCTGGGACCAGAACCTACAAAGAGAATGGAGCGGGGAAATTAATGGAGGGCGCTGCGCATGCGCAGCCGCCCTTCTTTCATTTGTATGAGACAGACCAAAATAGCCGAGCCAGCACCCGGCTATTTTCGGCGGCCCCATTGAAACGGGGTGCTGGTCCCAGAGGTGGAGCAGTGGTATGGGAGCAGTGCTTCATGGTGGTCCAGCCACAGCTCTCCCCGCTCTGTTCTTCTTGTAGGTGCGGGTTCCACTAGCGATATGCCCCCATTGAATGTGATGGGAATACCCCTTTAAAGAGGTGTTCTGTTACTTAGATACTGATGGCCTGTCTTCAGGATGGTGCAGGTCTGACACCCATCTGGCAGCTGATCGGTGGAAGTGACGGGAGTCGCCACCACTGATGTCATATTGATGACCTATACCAGGGATCAGCAAGCTTCGGCACTCCAGTTGCTGTTAAACTACAACTCCCAGCATGCAAACTTACTCTGCTGTTGTTCTAACTTCCACTGAAGTGAATGGAGCATTCTGGGAGTTGTAGTTTCAGAACATCTGGCGTGCCGGAGGTTGCTGATCCCTGACCTATATTGAGGATAGGCCAACAGTATCTAAGGCTACTTTCACACTTGCGTTGTTGTTTCCATTTAGTCCTCTGAATGGAAAGAGATCGGTTCAGGAGGCATCAAGATGTCTTCCGTTCCAGAATCATTACGTTTTGTGACCGTTGCAAGTTGCGGTTTTGTGTCCGGTCAAAAAAATAAAGAACAAAACAGATCCAGCACTAAAAACAATGGTGACGGATCTGTTTTTTTAGGAGCCTGTTTTTATTTCACACAACCGCATCCCAATGGAACGGATGAATCCTGATCTGCAAAATCAAAATGGATCAGTTTAATTCCGGTATTGAGATCCTCTGCCTCTAACAATGCAAAGGATTTGTATTACTGTACATTGATTGTAGCAATAGGGAGGGCTGTCTTAAAGGGATTGTCTGGTTTAAAAAAAAAAAAAAAAAAGTTCAACTACCACACTAAAGTATTATGTGTTAATAGAGGTGGAGCCTTCTTTCTCAACCCTCATCTATTAGGTTGACCACAGTGCGGCTTTAACCCCTTAAGGACAGAGCCCATTTTGGCCTTAATGTCTGGGCCAAATTTTGGAATTCTGACATGTGTCACTTTATGTGGTAATAGCTTTGAAACACTTTTACTTATCCAAGCCATTCTGAGACTGTTTTCTCGTGACACATTGTACTTCATGACAGCGGTAAATTTGAGTCAATATAAATCACCTTTATTTTAAAAAAAAATCCTAAATTTACAGAAAATTTTGAAAAATTTGTAATTTTCAAACTTTGAATTTCTCTGCTTTTAAGGCAGATAGTGATTTCTCACAAAATAGTTATTACTTTACATTTCCCATATGTCTACTTTATGTTGCCATCATTTTGTTGATGTAATTTTATTTTTTGGGGACGTTAGAAGGCTTAGAATTTTAGAAGCAATTCTTAAAATTTTTAAGAAATTTTCCAAAACCATTTTTTTAAGGACCAGTTCAGTTCTGAAGTCAGTTTGTGGGGCTAACATAATAGAAACCACCATAAATTACCCCATTTTAGAAACTACACCCCTCAAGGTTTTCAAAACTGATTTTACAAACTTTGTTAACCCTTTATGTATTCCACAAGATTTAAAGGAAAATGGAGATGACATTTCTAAATTTCACTTTTTTTTGGCACGTTTTCCATTTTAATCCATTTTTTCCTGTAACACAGCAAGGGTTAATAGCCAAACAAAACTCAAAAACTATTACCCTGATTCTGCGATTTACAGAAACACCCCACATGTGGTAGTAAACTACTGTATGGCCACACGGCAGGGCACAGAAGAAAAGGTGCGCCAGATGGTTTTTGGAGGGCAAATTTTGCTGGACTGGTTCCATGTCCCATTTGAGGCCTCCCTAAAGCTCCCTACAGTAGAAACAACCAAAAAGTGCCCATATTTTGGAAACTACGGGATAAGGTGACAGTGTTATTGATACTATTTTGGGGTACATATGATTTTTGATCGCTTTATATGACACTTTTTGTTAGGCAAAGTAACCAAAAATGGATGTTCTGGCACAGTTTTTATTTTTTATTTTGTACAGTGTTCATCTAACAGGTTAGGTCATGTGATATTTTTGTAGAGCAGGTTGTTACGGACGTGGCGATACCTAACATGTATAGTTTTTTTTAATTTATTTAAATTTTACACAATAATATAATTTTTGAAACAAAAAAATCATGTTTTAGTCTCTCCATTGTCTGAGAGCTGTAGTTTTTTTATTTTTTGGGCGATTGTCTCAGGTAGGGGCTCATTTTTTGCGGGAAGAGGTGACGGTTAGATTGGTACTATTTTGGGGGGCATATGCCTTTTTGATCGCTTGGTATTAAATTTTTTGTGATGTAAAGTGACAAAAAATGGCTTTTTGACACAGTTTTTATTTTATTTTTTTTACTGTGTTTACCTTAGGGGTTAGGTCATGTGATATTTTTGTAGAGCAGGTTGTAACAGACGTGGCGATACCTAACATGTATAGTTTTTTTAATTTATTTAAGTTTTACACAATAATATAATTTTTGAAACAAAAAAAATCATGTTTTAGTCTCTCCATTGTCTGAGAGCTGTAGTTTTTTTATTTTTTGGGCGATTGTCTCAGGTAGGGGCTCATTTTTTGCGGGAAGAGGTGACGGTTAGATTGGTACTATTTAGGGGGGCATATGCCTTTTTGATCGCTTGGTATTACATTTTTTGTGATGTAAAGTGACAAAAATGGCTTTTTTGACACAGTTTTTATTTTTATTTTTTTACGGTGTTCACCGGAGGGGTGATATTTTTGTAGAGTGGGTTGTTACGAACGTGGCGATGCCTAACATGCTTGAGGTATTTTTTTTCTTTTTTTTACCAATTTCAAATTTGAGTATTGGGGGAAAAATATGATTTTTTTTAAACTTTTTTTTCCCTTTTTTTTAAATTTTTTTACACTTTTTTTTAGACTCAGACCCACTTGGTTCTTGAAGATCCAGTGGGTCTGATTGTTCTATAATACACTACAGTACACTGTATAGTGTACTGCAGTGTATTTTCACACAGGCTAAGCCTTGTCAGGCTCCTGCCTTTAGCAGGAGCCTGATGAGGCTTAGCTTACACCATGGCAACCCAGACGCTTCTGAAAGCGTCAGGTTGCCATGGTAACCATTGGGACGCTGCCACAGCAGAGCAGCGTCCCGATGGAAGGGAGAGGGAGCTTCCTCCCTCTCATCTGGCCACACCATCGGCGCTGCCAGCGCACCGCAGCGCCCGATGGGAGAGGGAGGGAGCTCCCTCCCTGTTAACCCCTTCCATACAGCGGCCCCTACGGACTACCAGCACCGATGTCAGCAGTTTCAAGCAGAGTATCAGCTGTATGCTGATACTCTGCTTGAAAACGCTCGGCCATCCTGAAAAATTATTGCGGGCGGCACTCTCGCCGCAGCCGCCCGCACATCGCCCCTTCCGCCCGCACATGTTTTGGCCGGTGATTGGTCAGTGACCAGTCACTGACCAATCACGGGGGGCGGGGGGGGGACACCCTGACCTCTGACACTCGGCGGGGATTCGCCAGAATAGCGCGATCCCCGCCGAGTACCCCGTGCCTGCTGTGAATGGCTGGTCTGAATAGACCAGCCATTCACAGCGATCGCCATTATGGGGGAGGCACGGCTCCCCCCCAGGCCTTTACTATGGATGGCTGGCTGTGCTAACAGCCGCCATCACAGCATGTAAACCCCGCTGCACTGCGCAGCGGGTGTTTACATGCAGGGCGTACCGGTACGCCCTGTAGCGCGAACTACCTCGCGCCCTGGACGTACCGGTACGTCCATTGGCACCAAGGGGTTAAAGAATGTCTATTGCTCTGGAGGAATCTACATTGATAGTCCATTGATTTCAATGGGAACTATGCAATACTTCATCTTTCCTGTGGTGGCACAGATGGGGAATTGAACCCTTGCTGCCAGGTTCCCAATACATATCTCTGGGACATCTTGGAATCTGCTTATCTTTGCAGGGCTCTTGTAACATAAGAGATTGTCCAACATGGAAAATCCCTTTAAGTCCACTGAAATGGCCGATTTTCACATGATTCATTTTTAAACCACGTTAATTGATATTAGATTCATTTTTGTGTATTCTAGTCACATAATACCAACTGTGGCATCTAAGGCTGAGTTCAGATCTATTTTTGAAATCCGCCAGGCTGTTATGGCAGAGGAACAATCTGACGGAGTTCACCTGGCATAGCCAGATAATGCCACAAACCCTACGTTCACATCTGCGTTGTGAGTACAATGGGATCAAACGGGGATCCATCCGCTTTTTACTTCTTGTCCAGCGAAAAGCCAGAATTACTGCAGAAAGTGGCCAAATCCCATTGTAGTCAGTATCTGATAATAGCTGACCCCCTTAATACTGACATTCAAGCACCAAAGGCTGTGGTTATGGGTTAATTTAAAAAAAAATACTGGTTATTTGTTCCCTTTTAAACAAAAATTATTTTACTGGTTAAAACTAGTAAACCACAAAAAAATAAATAAATATATATATATATATATATATATATACTGTAAATGGGATCGCTGTAATCATACTGAGCCCTAGAATAAAGTTGACATATTATTTATACCACATGATGTAAAAAAGAAGTCTCCACAATGGATTTACTTGCACTGCCCTCTCAAAAAAGTTACCACTAAATAAATACCCCAAAATGGTGCCAATAAAAACTACAACTTGTTAGTAGTAGAGTCAAGCCCTCATATGGCTATGTTGTCTGAAAAATAAAAAAAAGGAGGAAAATTAGGAATTTATCATTCCCTCTATGCCTTTTTTGGTATTAAAAAAAAAAAATAACAAAACCCCAGCTTCTGGAATTTTTTAAATACCATTACGGTGGTGAGGGCAGGATGTTGACTGGACTATCGTCCCCGGCACATTCATCATTATTTACGTCAAAAACTGCAGTAAATAACTGCAGTCTGGCACACGGACTGCCAGAGGAGGCATGTAATTCATAAATTACACGCCTCTTCCGGCAGCGCAGGCACTATCAAGACCAGAGTGGCAAACATAAATTAGGGCTAGAGATGAGCGAATCTATTCGCCGCTTCGCATCGAATCTTGGGATTTTTCAGCTGCGAAGCGAATCCGAATATTAGGTGATTGGCTTCACTTTTGTGCGCATTCGCTAAGTTGTGTGTCCTATAAATTATACGCTATCAGCGATGCAGACTCCTCCCTGGTAGTTCCGCCCCTTTCTCCAGCGCGGGAGGATGACGAGGCAACTCAGGAAATTAAGTTGCGCATTCGTGCGCCTCATCCCTTTTTAGGTTATTGGGGAGCCCCTTGAAAGAGGGTTTTTTAAGGAACCTTTGCTGCTTTTTTTTTACCCATTTGGATTACAATTTTACCTATGTGGATTACAAATTGCGACTGAGTTTGGGACTCTGCTCCAGTTCTATGACAAGCGTCAGAAGAAAAGAGACTTAAACGTGTCCGTGAGCATACTAGGTAGGTGATATTTAACATTTTTATATTATACCTTTAATAATGTATTTGCACTTTACCATATATATGTCTCGAATATTCGCTCTGCCTCTGAGGAGTGCATGCCGCGGCCTCTCCTCGTACGTGCCTGCGTATTGCGTAATCGCTTAGACAATAGTACGCTGAGATTCGTAAGCTATTTGCACGCTCAAGCGTACATTTTGTAAATGAACGTTCGTTATTAGTGAGCGAATGTTCACTAATAGCACATAATAACGTATATATTTTGTACGCAAATACAACAAATCTATTCGTCGAATATACTAATTTTAGGAAAAGTTCGGCGAATGTTCGGCGAATAATTTTTTGAATGATTCGCTCATCTCTAATTAGGGCCTATGGCTTTCAGAATATGGAGTTCCAAAAGCAGACTACAGTACACTAGACAGTCTATAAAGATCTGCCACATTTATCACAGGGGGTTAGACAGGATGATAAATGGGGGGCAGGGATAGGTTGGCTTACTTTGTGACCAAATTTTGTACCCAAATTTTGGTCCAAAATGGGGAATATTAGGCTAGCCCCTTTTTCTAAATATGCCTCAATGTTAAGGTGCAGTGGGTCGTTATTTTTCTTTTTCTTACTTACAAATTTGTTTAATTTAAGATTTACCAAATTGTACCAAAATAAAGGTGTAGCCACAATAGTAACTGTATGTAAAGCTACATTCACACAGATAAACTGTCAGTTTTTAACGGCTGTTTTTTTCACTGATGTCTTTCTGAGAAATGGATGTTAAAAACAGTCCCCTTCAATTGTACGGGGACTGTCTATTTTTTGACGTCCATTATTCACTGACCATGAAAAAAACTGCTGTGTGAATAACCCCATAGACTACCATTATTCTAAAAACTGACGTGTGACAGTAGTAAAAACTTTGGTAGCCTAACGCTCATCCACACTACATTGTTTGGTCAGTGATTTCCATTGGTGATTTGTAAGCCAAAACAAGGTGTGGGTCAAAACCACAGAACAGGTGCACATCTTTCCATTACACCTTACCTTTGTGTAGGCTTCACTTCTGGTTTTGGCTCACAAATCACTGATGGAAATCACTGACCAAATACTGAAGTGTAAACGAGGCCTAAATGTCCTGAAGGTCCAAAATAGACCGGTTCTTAACAGGTCCCCCAATGCTTAGCTACCCTCCATGGGGAAGGGCTGACAGTAACTACTTGGTAAGGCATTACTGGTTGAGCCCCTCTTTGTAGTAGCTTTCATTTGTGGTTAATCGACAGGCGTACCGGTCAGGAAAGTGCCCTCTATGATATCCAGATAGTCTAATGCAAACAAACATTGGAAATCATCTTAGTATAATAAAATTCCCTTGAAATCATGGTGGCAGTTGTAGGCAAAGTGTGTTTTATGGCAATCCAGGATCCAAAACTGAAAAAGGTTGTGATTATTATCCAAAACGTAGAGAGCAGAATCCAGGTTTTCTAGAAATTAGAGTTATCTCACCAGCGACCACCCAAAGGTCGGCAGCTGCAGGTATTATTTTAGGTCAATGGCACCAGAGATGTCAAAGCATTACCGAAACTTGACAGGCAGATCAGAACCTCCTGACTGGCAGTGGACACCAGGCTCTATCAATGGCACTCGGTTCCTGGTCAAGATCATATCAGCAGGCAAGCCAGAACCATTAAACTTACCAATGCATTGGCACACGATAATTTTTGAAAATTTTTACAAAGAGTTTTTATGGTTTTTTTTCAGAGTAAAGCTCTGGAAAAACATGAGGAGCTGAAGCTGCTGAGACATTTTCTTCTACAGATTGCTGGGGGTCTCGGCATCTGAATCTCCAGTGATACTATCTTAGACCAATTTTTGTGTTTTGAAGTATACCTACTAAGATTACACAGTACAGTCTAAAATTAACAAAAAAAAAAGTTTAAAAATACCCTGCCCCTCAGAATTGTGTCCAAAATTGACATGAAACAAGATACTGACAGCAGTTGCCTCCTACCAACCATTCCTTGGACCAACTGTGTCATTAACTTGTTTAACCCTTGTATGAAGGCACCTGCTTAAAGTCCACTCTTCAAAGTCCACTCACCTCGCATGAAACACTAACACACAGGTTTCGTTGCACTATCAATACATCCTGATATAAATGAAAGGCTGACACTATTCAGGCCTTCAAAGGAAACTCTTAGGCACACTGAAGACTTAAAGCATCTTTCAAGTTAAACGTATGCAAAGAAACACTATCAAAGAAAATTAATAAAATCCATATTGGGATAATTTTTATAGAAAATGATTGAAGTTTTAACCCAAGAAAGGACTCTCTTATTTTCATATAGCTTAGTATAAGAACTTGTCAATCACGATTAAGGGCCTGGAATCGGAATCCCTTTGAAATGCAGCTGTTTCTTCTTTAATTGTGGCAGTGGACTCCAAAGAAAAGAAAGGTCTGGACTTAAAGATGAGCAAGGAATACAAACTAGCTTGGGATTAGCAGTGGAGTGCAAAGGTCGCTAATTACACTAAGGCGTTCCCAGACACAGGGAGAACATTAAACAGGTCATCTACCAAACTGGGGAAACGGACCTTGTCTTCAAAAATGTATCTTCAAGTGACAGATTTTGAGACAATATCAAAAGCTTTTTTTCAGCAGGGTGAAAAGAACAATGGGTAAAAAAGAGTGTTTTCTAGCACAGCGAGCAGTAGAAGAAGAGGAGAATCTCCTGAAGATGGCACCAGTCTATTGTTCTAGCTGTAGGCACGAAAGTGAGATAGCCCACATGAGTCAAGGATTGCTTCATTCTTCTTGATTAAAAAACGCCTGGGACCCATTGGATTTGTTAGTAAAGAGGTCCAACTAGCTGTGTTTTAAATTAAAGAGATGGCCAAGGAAAAGAAAATCCATCTGTCCTGATAGGCACTTGGTATATCTGCAAAGAGGCTTGATTTTGAAAAAAGTCTTAGAAACCTAGCAGGCCGCCATTGTATAATAATCCTATGAAGATTGCTGCTTGCCTCCTACTGAACCAAAGAGGTGAAAGAAAAATGTTATTTTTTTTTTAGTTTGAATACATAGATATGTTGTAAAATAATGTGCCTCAACTGCCAATATGGTTGACCAACACATCAATCGTTACTGCTCTCACAAGGGTGGAAACCCAAATTCCAAAGATGGTTGAACGCTAGGTGTTGATATACCCTTACTCCATTTTTAAGATTCAAGATCTTAATAAAGCTGGATGACAACTCTGTGGTTTGGTGTCATATGGATGTCTCATGAGTGAAGGAACTTTTTGACAAGTTCAATGACTTTTTTGTTTTAATTTTAAGGTAGTATGGTCTATTAAGGAGAAAAACCATACATTATACTGCATAAATATACCAATTCATAAAGGGTTTCATGCTGGTTAAACATTTCAGATGCCTGTGTTTTCACTGGGAATAAGGAAGTTAGGGGATTATTATCACTGACCAATGTTCGGGCAGGACGAGCGCCGATCGGCACTCATTTGCATCAGCCTATTACACAGGCCGATACAAAGTATATGGGTCGTTCTTCCCTCATCCAATTCTATTGATTATCAGCAGCACATCCCTGATTACACGTGAAAATCTGCTGCCAAAATTTTCATTCTGATGAAAGATTCAAATCATCTGGCAAACGTGTGCTCATTTTCTGGTTGATCGGCAACAAGATCATATGTGCCAATGATCGGGAACGAGTGTTCTTATGAATGCTTTTTCGCAAGTGGCTGGAAAATTTCTAGCTGTAATAAGGCCTTAGGGGACCTGAAGCGTTGGGTTACCTCACCTGAAAACAAAAGGTCTGAGCTTGTTAAATTCAACATGTCTGCCATCTGCCATCAGAGGAGAATAGGTGGCTACCATGTATATTTGATGGTTGGCATGTCTCATTGAAATCAGTAGGTTGGGCCTACATTTAGATCATATGTATGGCTACCTTACATTTTTGACGAGACTGGGACTTTCTGGATAATCACACCTCAGATACAGAAAAAGGACCTTCCAAAATTTGTTATTGAGATTCCATAGCTGTCAACTGTGACAATGCTCCTAGTTTATAGTCTACATTGGTCCTTTTTTGCCCTCTAAATATAATTGAAAACGGGATAGACTGGGCACATTCACAGCCTTAGAGAAGAAGTCCATGGTCTAAAGAGTATGTGCAGACTTGTTGACTTAAAAGCTAGGAAGTTGGTTTGGAGTAAAGCTGTTCTGAAACACACATCACTGAGCTAATGCCACTGGTAAGAAACACCCGTAAGATCTTTCCGTTGTGACAATGATGATCCTTTCCATTAGATGAATTATTTTTTGAAGTTTGGACAATGGTCACCCAAATATTCAATCGTACAGATTCTTAAAGGGGTTGTCCAAGTTATGGAAAAAAAATATATAGCACTGTAAATCTGATGGGCAGCAATATATAACTAAGTTCAGCAAGTTTTAGGCAAAAAAAATCTATATTTCCTCATTTCCCTGGTTCTCTTCTGGCCTTTGTTTACATGCAGTAATAACAATCTCTGCCCCTCCCCCCTCCTCTGCAAAGGCAGTGACTATAAGTGCTTTGAGTACATGTCTGCCTGCTGGAATACTCAGCAGCATGTTGTTTGTGTAGGACTACAAGTCCCAGCTGTACAATGACACTGCTGATACACACAGGAAATTCTCCCTACCTGTTCTTGTACAATTCCTCTATAGCTCCTTGCCCAGCATTTGTCTCCTCTCACTGCTGCAGCTACTATTTGTTGTAAAGCCTTGAGCCCTCAGTGTGTTCTGGCTGAAGGGGTTAATGTTTTATCTGAAGGAATCCAGGGAGAGAGCAGATAGCAGGAGCCCGGCAAAGAAAGGGGGCGTGGCCAGTGACGTCTCGTGTACAGACTCTTATCTGACCTCTGAGGCTTGTACATGAAACATCACAGACCAGGGAGATAAGGTGACATCACAGGTCATGTGACCCTCAGTCAACTCTGAGAAACCAGCAGCTTTAGAAACACAAAGTATATGGGAAAGTTGTTATACCTGACAAGTTAGAAACATATAAAGAACCAAAAAATAACTCGGACAACCCCTTTAACATTTAAATATGTGAAATGATAGAAACCAGTGAGGTAAACCAGTGATAGAAACCAGTGAGGCTTTTTATTGGTCATCCCCCATCATGATTTACAAATCACTGTTGGTCGCTAATCAAAGAACGATCTGCATACGATAGGTGCCGGCGCCTTGGAGTTCCATATGAAGTAGTCTGCTGAGATGAGCTCCCGTGCTGTAAGGCAAGGAAACAATGTGAGATGATACAGGACATTCTAAAATAAACTGTTAACCCCCCCATAACCCTGCTCCTTGAACTCAACTATACTGAAACCAGCTGAACAGCCAGAATATAGACACAGATTGTTAGGGATTTATTGTCATGGAAACCCTACAACTATTAAGTGGAATGTATCATCAGAATTATAAATGTTTGGTGGTATATTTTTTTTTACTATTCTACAAAAAATGGAAATATTCCAATTTTCACAATGGTCACTAGAGCAGTCACAATAGGCTTCCTCTTTTCTATAACTTACTTGTCAGCTTTGATGTATAGACTGGGACATAATGAGCAGAGTCATCTCATTATCAGTAGAAACTGTACTGCTGACAGATATGGCTCTCTACACATCTCCTTTGTCTCACCCAGGTGTATTAGGAAGGGGGAATTTAATCTATTACTTTTTGGAGACTAATAATACATGTCTATTTTTCTATCGATCAAGTCCCATTTATTTTAGCTGCCATGAAGCATACCTAACCAGCTATATAAAGACAATACAGTACATGTGTGTGTGTCTTCAATATGGCCGCCCCTTGAAAGTTTTTTTAATAATAAACTATAAATAGCTACAATATTATATTCTATATATTAAATTTTATTAATGGAGGTAAAATCAAACGCATGGTATATTCCTTATAACAGGGGAGTCAAAGGGGATAAAAAGGAGAATCTCACATACGCTTTTGCCATTAGCCCATATTGTAAATTGAGTGAACATAAAATGACTCTTACAGGTTAGGATTTTTGGCTTTGCTGATGAGAAGACTTGGATAGAGTGCTGGTCGGTGTAACATCCCGTCAGGCTGTAGTCAGGAATCCTAAATAAAAGCTATAGACACAAAAAGAGCTTCAGCACCACACAAACATTCAGATACATTTGTGTAAGAAACACCCTGGCTCTGCCATTGTTTACCAGGCACAGCTCCATACTTTTACTAGTGGCTGTGTCCGGTATTACATCGCAGTTCCATTCACTTCGATACGATCAAGCAGTAGTGAACTGCAATACCAGGCACAGCCACTACTAGGAGTACGGAGCTGTACCTGGTAAACCATGAAAATGGAGGTGGTGCTCGCGGGTATGATGCAGCCTCTTCAAACAGCAAATCGTCAGGAATGCCAGGAGTCATACTCCCACTGATCTCATATTGATGGCTTATCCTAAGGATAGGAGACAAGTCTGGGATAACCATTCCCTAACTTACTTTGACATAAGCAGTGTTTCCAACACAAATGGGATCCACTGGGTCATTCAGGTGTTTCTCCGGGAGAAAAGTCACAGTTCCTGACAAGGAAATCTCTAATGATTTTGGAAACTTCTGGCCTGAAGATAATTGCAAAAACAACAAATTGTGATTTATTTTATTATGTTTCTGTTATATTATTATCCTAGTCCGCTGTGTATATGGAAAGGCATCACATACAAAACCAAGTACAACAAGCATGTTAGTAATATAGTGACAGACTGGTCCAGGAGGAGAGAAGACCCCACCTGCAAGGGCTTACACTCCACAAGGGAGGCATAACATATATAAACCTCACCAATCCCGTATAAAACTGAACCTCCTAACAACCTAACTATTAGGCCTTTAGCTTGGCAGAGTGAAAGTGAACTTAAAGACACAGTACTTAAAGGAGGTTGTCTGGTTTACAAAAAAAAACATTTTTATATACCTTCCTAGGCAGGGGCGGACAGCAATACCATATTGTGGCACATTATACCACCCCATCAGAGTCAAATACCACAGTCCATCACAAAATATATCCCCAAAAACTTCCACTGACCGCCGTGAGGAGGGCCCAGGCAGCCCCTTGACATCAGCCCGCTGGGAAATTTCCTTGTAAGGTCTATGGCCAATCCGCCCCTGTTCTTAGGGAATTCTAAGTCCCACATACTGAGCCCTAATGTCAGGGGCGCAGCTAAAGGCTCATGGGCCCCTATGCAAGAGTTCGGCTTGGGCTCCCCTTCCGTCAGTGCTTTGTGTCTAGGTGCAGGGAAGCACACGGCCCTCCTGCTGCCTGAGGCAAAAATTGAATCGGCACCCCCCCCCCTCCCATGCCAAATTCTGGACCCTCGAGGTGTAACTTGAAGATTCTGGGCCCCAGTACAAAATCTATAACAGAGTCCTCCCAGCATGCATCCACTTTCTATAATACCAGTGTCTTCTTATAAGGCACGCGTTCAGAAACTGAGCGTAATGCCCCTCTCACTTTTGTCAATGGGAATTCACACTGACATTCATTCGACCACGTTATCTGAATGGGGCTAAAATTGCAGATGGATCTGTGGCATGCAAAACTGTGGCAAGAAGGCCAAGGGGCAGCCTCAGATTACTGCAGCTGACACTTAAAGGGGTTTTCCAAGATTCTGGAACTGATGACCTATCCTCTGGTCGGAGTCTGACACCTGGGACCCTCACTGATCAACTGCACAGTAGTGCCGCAGCCTTCTCTGGGCTCACCAAGCACAGCGCTGTATGTTGTATAGCGGGTGTGCTTGGTATTGTAGCTCAGCCCCATTCACTCGTATGGGGTTGAGCCGCTCCTAGGCCACGTGACCGATGAACGTGACATCGCATGGCCTAAGAAAAACTGTGAGAAGACTGCAGCGCTACTGTGAGCGCCGGTGCCTTCTCAAACAGCTGATCGGCGGGGGTCCCGGGTGTCAGACCCACCCAATCAGAAACTGATGACCTATCCGGAGGACAAAAATCTTGGAAAATCCCTTTAAAGTTTGACAGTTTTGCAAATGTTTATGGAGTTCTCAAAAAAAAGCCATTTAGACACAAAATAAAAAGTGACTTTGTAACATAAACCTCATCTCTAATTTTCACTATTTTTCAGTCATCTAAATGTAGCGAACAGTGGAGGTGGTTTTCATTTCATCTTTGAGTGCTTTTGTATTTTAGTGTAATACTGAGGATTTACTTTAATCAGATCAGCGTCGTATATTTTCATTCATATTATTTTATTATATATGTTGCAAGAGAAATGAACCAGGCCAGATAATATATATATTTTTATTATAAAAATGCTAATACTTACCTATCACCCAAACTACAAGACTCTTCTCTCTTGATAATTCCAGATGCCCGTGGCTTAGTTTATATTCAAAATGCTTTATCTGGCCTCTGTAATACACAAGAGCAGATTAAGGGAGCCGAGCTATAATATAGCAGCACATTAGCTTCTTTACCGTTCTCCTTTACCCAATCACCCATTATATGACATTAAAATAAAAATCTAATAAAATGGATTTGTAAATTCTCATGATCCAACTGCGCTATTTCCACCGCCCTATGTATGGTATATATGACAATTCAGCATTCAAGCCACAATGGGTGTTATGCCTGTTTTACGGGATACAATTTGAGAGAATTTGCCATGATTACTCTCTGAGTTAATGATAAAAACCCAAAAATTCAACTGTTCTATAGTTTAACTGTATGAGTCCTGATCAGACCGTAACAGTGGGTTAGATCTAGGAAGAGATAATACAGATGTATTGTAAAGGTTGCATACAATGAACAGTGCCTCGCAGCATTATAGTAATAAGCTACCCTATAGATCTGCTGTTTTTTTAAAACCAAAACCAAAAAATTTTAAGCAATAAGTATTATTTATTACCACACTATTTAACTTAAGTGACATCACAAACATAATTAAATATTACACATTGGTGAACCTAGCTGCCTTTAAATTCCAAAAATTCTTACCAAAATAACATAAAGCAGATTGTACAGAATTTATAATATACTTACTCTAAAAAAACACTTTCTTTGTAAAAAAAAAAAAGAAAAAAAAAAAGATTTCTATGAAATAAATAAATTATCCTCATGGGAAGTAACAGAAAACAAATACCTTGTAAGATGTATTTATTAAATTACGGAACAACAATAAAAAAAAATGTAATTAATAAAAACACAGGAAGGCACAGAAGACAAAGTCCGCAAAAGATGTATTTATTAAACTACGGAACGAAAATTTTAAAAAATGTAATAAATAATAACATAGCAAGGTAGAGAAGACAAATACTTTGGGAGTGATATATTATTTCCTTTTACAATAATAAAAAACTAAAATTTGAGCTACAAGTTAAAATGTGGATTAATGAAACATTATTTTTATAATATCTACAAATAATAATTTAAAAAAAGCTAAAAGATTTTTTTTTTACATGTGCAGTTTTGTTTAGTATTTCATAATACATAAATGGCAAATATTATTTTAAATGACACATTTGTAATATATGATAAGGCCATAAGTGATAAAAATTCCTCATCAATTAATATTAAAATAATATTGTCAGGCCATAAGTGCTAAAAAAAATTCACATAGTTAACATTAAAATAATTACAATAATATTGTCAGGCCCTACATGATAAAAATTCTGTATCAGTTAATATTAAAATAATATTGTCAGGCGATAAATGATAAAAAAAATCATATACTTAATTTTAAAATAATACTGTCAGGCCACACGTGATGAAAATTCCATATATGGTACTTAATATTAAAATAATACTGAATTTTTAGACGATATGGTATAAAAATTCCATACACTTACTATTAAAATAATATTGTCAGGTCATACGGGATAAAAATTCCATATACTTACTATTAAAATAATACTGTCAGACCATACGGGATTAAAAAAAAATCCATATACTTAATATTAAAATAAAATAGAAAAATAAATATAAATAAATAAATATATATAAGTAAAACAAATCTTACTTGTTGAAAAAGGGTATTTGTGCTTCACAGTAATCAAACCCATTCTTTATGCTCTCATGAAGCTTTAGTTTAACTGATATCTGTACCTGATGTCCATCGTCTGTCAACTGGTAAAAACCTAATATGGGAGGCACAGGTACCTATAACAAAAAACATAAAATAAAATAACAAGCAATTGGAATAAATAATAATACTAAAAATGATAGAAAATTGAATTAAAAAAAAAAAAGTTAAAAAGTATCATGCAAAGTCAACACCTGTGGAGGCACAGGACTACCGGACTAACATAAAAGATATTCTTGGTGCAGCTATAGTCTATAAATCCAGGTTCCTAGCCCCCCATTTACCTGGGATGTGTAGTAACACAATTGGAACAAATCAAAGGGGGGAATGAATGGAAATTTGTACGGCCCGTTGAAAGCAGAATCGTCTGTCGCAGCCACGCTGCTTGAGATCAGCATGGAAGAGTCAATGGAAGTCACACAGGGATGGACCAGGATATCCTGAAGGGGGGAGCCATTGGCAGGAAGATTCAAGCCGACTATTACATTTGGGCTGATTGTTTCCAAATTACACTTTGGGAAGAAGAAAGAAATGGAAAAAAAAAAAAAGAAAAAAAAAATGATGACGTTAATTAGATCTGTATAAATGCTCCAACCAAGGCTTTTAATCCACACGTCCACTTACTCAGCGCAAGCTTCCAATGACGCCCTGCGGGACTCGTGCATTAAATCAATCAAATGTACCTTTTGCATAATAAAAAATAATAATAATGATTTACATAGGTCCGTACATGCTAATAAGTCCTTGAGCCACTTTAGGTTGACTGCAATCAAAGAGTCATTATTTTAGGTAGTGCTGAATACGTCGGTCCCTCGGAGCTAATGTCGCTCGTACAAAGATAAACAAAAGAGAAAGCGGCAGGAGAAGAGCTGAAATGACTCGGGCTCCCACCATGTTCATTGACCACCACCTGCATAAACATCTGCCTGCCCTTCACCGGCGACACATTTTACTGCCCACTGCAACCGCTTTCTGAATGCCGTTAATAAATTTCAACTACCAACAAACTGTGTTCTGCAAAAAAAAAAAAAGATCGCTGCCAGCACTTGGGGATACGATGAAAATCACTTCGTTTTGTGTGTTTTTTGCTTTTTTTTCAGGTTAATCTGTACACTTATTTCTAAGTTTCTATCCAAAATCTGTTCAGAGAGTACAAAAATTAATTCTTAGACATTTAAAAAAAAAAAAAAAGAAAGAAAAAAAAATTAACAGGGGCCACGGGCCCAACTGGTGCAGAAAAAAATTGATTTTTATTAGAGTGTAGATGTTATCTTTGTTTTTATTTATTTATTTTTTAATTATTATTATTTAAGAGGATAAAAAAAGTAAAATCCACTATATTTTATGGAAACATTTTATGGCTAATTTCATAATTTGTGCTTTTTACTTTCCGGCTTTGAGATCCGTCAGAGGATCTCAAAACCGGAGGAAACCACATTTATTGTCAATAGGGACAAAACTGAACGGAGTGCTCCAGAATGCATTCCGTTCTGTTTGGTTGCGTTCCCGTACTGGACACAAAAATGCTGCAAGCAGCGTTTTTGTGTGCGTCATGGGATACTGAAAAAACGGATCCGGCACCATTGATTTACATTGTGTCTAAGACACGAAAAAAACGGATCTGGAGCCTATTGACTAAGGCTGTGTTCACACTTCAGTTATTTGATCACTTATTTCCATCAGTTATTGTGAGCCAAAGTGAGTATAATGGAAAGATCTGCATCTGTTCTGTGTTTTTGACCCGCACCTGGTTTTGGCTCACAATAACTGACGGAAATAACTGACCAAATAACTGACGTGTGAACTTGGCCTAACAATGGTTTTAGTGCTGGATCCAATCAAAAACTCAGATGTGAAAGTAGGATTAAAGTTGGCATTAAAATGCTTTAAAATAATCATTTATCTTTGTATTTCTTTTACCTTTATCCTCCGTTCTGGGCTGCAGTCACATGACCATGTCCATGCAGCTCTTTCTTATTTCCTGTGATGTTATGTCCCTGGGCGGGGCAGTGAAAGGGGAGTGTCTATGTAAATAGATGGGTGGGAGGGACTATAAAATAACGTGGCTTTGTTAGGGGCGGTGCTGGGGCTGTGGCAGAGGAAGGAAAAGTGCATCATGGGTTTGGTTGGATACAGGAACAGGAAGTGCTACATACAGAATGGAAACAAACCAGAGGGATTGATTTACATGGAGAAAACCCGTCAGGAGGGTCCAACTTGAATATAAAAAAGCATGGGAAGGATATACAGTCATGGCCAAAAGTTTTGAGAATGATACAAATATTAATTTTTACAAAGTCTACTGCTTCAGTTTTTATAATGGCAATTTGCATATACTCCAGAATGTTATAAAGAGTGATCAGCTTAACAGCAATTACTTGCAAAGTCAATATTTGCCTAGAAAATGAACTTTAGCCCCCAAAACACATTTCAACATCATTGCAGCCCTGCCTTAAAAGGACCAGCTAACATTGTTTCAGCGATTGCTCCATTAACACAGGTGTGGGTGTTGATGAGGACAGGGCTGGAGATCAATCTGTCATGATTAAGAATGACACCACTGGACACTTTAAAAGGAGGCTGGTGCTTGGCATCATTGTTTCTCTTCTGTTAACCATGGTTATCTCTAAAGAAATACGTGCAGTCATCATTGCACTGCACAAAAATGGCCTAACAGGGAAGAGTATCGCAGCTAGAAAGATTGCACCTCAGTCAACAATCTATCGTATCATCAAGAACTTCAAGGAGAGAGGTTCCATTGTTGCCAAAAAGGCTCCAGGGCGCCCAAGAAAGACCAGCAAGTGCCAGGACAGTCTCTTAAAAGTGTTTCAGCTGCGGGATCGGGCTACCAGCAGTGCAGAGCTTGCTCAGGAATGGCAGCAGGCAGGTGTGAGTGCATCTGCACGCACTGTGAGCCGGAGACTCTTGGAGCAAGGCCTGGTCTCAAGGAGGGCAGCAAAGAAGCCACTTCTCTCCAGAAAAAACATCAGGGACAGACTGATATTCTGCAAAAGGTACAGGGAGTGGACTGCTGAGGACTGGGGTAAAGTCATTTTCTCTGATGAATCCCCTTTTCGATTGTTTGGGACATCTGGAAAACAGCTTATTCGGAGAAGACGAGGTGAGCGCTACCACCAGTCTTGTCTCATGCCAACTGTAAAGCATCCTGAAACCATTCATGTTTGGGGTTGCTTCTCAGCCAAGGGAATCGGCTCTCTCACAGTCTTGCCTAAAAACACAGCCATGAATAAAGAATGGTACCAGAATGTCCTCCGAGAGCAACTTCTCCCAACCGTCCAAGAGCAGTTTGGCGATCAACAATGCCTTTTCCAGCATGATGGAGCACCTTGCCATAAAGCAAAGGTGTTAACTAAATGGCTCAGGGAACAAAACATAGAGATTTTGGGTCCATGGCCTGGAAACTCCCCAGATCTTAATCCCATTGAGAACTTGTGGTCAATCATCAAGAGACGGGTGGACAAACAAAAACCTACAAATTCTGACAAAATGCAAGCATTGATTGTACAAGAATGGACTGCTATCAGTCAGGATTTGGTCCAGAGGTTGATTGAGAGCATGCCAGGGAGAATTGCAGAGGTCCTGAAGAAGAAGGGTCAACACTGCAAATATTGACTTGCTGCATTAACTCATTCTAACTGTCAATATAAGCTTTTGTTACTCATAATATGATTGCAATTATATTTCTGTATGTGATAAAAACATCTGACAAACACACATAAAAACCAGAGGGCAGCAGATCATGTGAAAATAGAAGATTTGTGTCATTCTCAAAACTTTTGGCCATGACTGTACATGAAGTAATCAACTACATGAGCCCATCAGTCATCCTGGAAAACCCCTTTAAAGGCATATGAATGAACAGCACTAGAGATCTTTTTAAAGATGTTTTCATACCTAATCATGACAGGGGGATATGTATTATGTTTAAAGAAAAGAAGGTTTCACCATCAACAGAGATTCTTTACAGTAAGAGCAGTGAGACGATGGAAGTCTCTGCCACCAGATGTTTTGATGGTTGGTTGATTCATTGCACAAGTTCACGAAGGGCCTGGATGCCTTTCGTGAATGTAATAATAGCACACGTTATGGGTACTAGATTTCTGGAGATGGGACTAATTATGATTGGCGTTGGAAAGGAATTTTTCCCCATAGGGTACTTGATGACCACATTATAGGGATTTTTGCCTTCCTCTGAATCAACACAGTAGGATTATTATAGATTGGACTAATCCTGTGTCTTTTTATAACTTTATTCATTATTTAATTGGTTTATTCAGGATTTTTTAAGTATTCTTTTCCAAAAAAGCGGCCACACATCCATGGACTGTCCCTGATGTTGCAACCCAGCCTCATTAACTTGAATGGGAGCAGCACCACTGGCTCTCATATTGAAAGGGACTGTCTATGACGAGACACCCCCTTCCCAAATTGACCACATAGTATAATACCACATAGTGGTCAGCCCTAGCGGGGATTACAATCTAATTCAAGGGAACTGTAATTCATAATTTTTTTTCCTGCCAATTAAAACCAGATAGTGACACATATTCATTTTCTTCTCATCTGCTTTTATTTTCTGATTATAGATTTTGACATGCTATTTCCAGGACATGATTACGGGGGCGGCCATCTTGCCTGAGCTCTTGTTAACAGCATTTAGAGATAGGCTTTACAGCAGCCACCATTGGCCATAGACACGATAGACTGGAGGAGACCTTACTGACTTCTATGGGAGAGTTTTCTAGGCATGCTCTGTGACCCGTGCAGAGGTCCTTGTGCAGGGAGGGGGAGTAGATAAGCTGTGACCATCACTTATTGTGAATGGTATATACAGGTTTTTTATTTCGTTGTAATCCTGCCTGTGATGATAATGTAATGGATTCTGAAAAGTGACCCTTACAGAACAGGAATGAGCCACATATTATGAAGCTTAGGCAGAAACTGCAAGATTTTAGGATTTTGGGGAAAAAAAATAAAAATAAAATATGCTTAGAATAAAAATTCGATAAACAATAGATCATTTTCTGATGACACTTTCCCTTTGGCTGATAATATGCATGCGCCATACCTATTACATACACCGGCACTGCCGCTATCCATTGCCACCCGATATCTCACGCACGCTTACCCGGGTTTTGCTTTCATAAAATCTGGCAGTGATGCCTTTTAACTGTACAAAGAAGAAGATGACATTTGCATACATGATTTAATATGAGAATAAATGCGCTAAAGTGAATGAATCCGGCAGACTTCACGGGTAGCTGCCTGTGCCTGCCATACGAGGCTACAAATCACATACATCATTGGGCTGAGATCTACAAACGGCATTCACTAATCGCACACGTGGCGGCTTACATCATTCCGTAACAGGTAACAGAAGAAAGGCAATTTCCGCTGCCATTTGGCGTCTTCACGTTAATTCTTGATAGCCCATTAGACATGGCAAGAACATCAAGGGAAAATGAGATCCACTTCTGTTCAGGGATAAAAGCCTGACAAGTGGATGCAAAATGAATGACGTTCACAACACTTGTCTGAAGCCAAGTGTTAACTACAAGGCCGTCTTATCCCCATGTACGGACCTAGTCCTAACGCGCGCAAACGTATTTTCTTCTGCATCTGATCCGTGGACAGGAATAGGATTTTTTAGGCGATGCACACAGCAAGTAACCTTATGTATCCTTACTGCAAAATACATTCAGCTGTGAGCTTAAAGGGGTTTTCCAGGATTTTACTACTGATGACCTATCCTCAGGATAGGTCATCAGTATCTGATCAGTGGGGGTCTGACACCCGGGACCCCCGCCGATCAGCTGTTTGAGAGGGCACCGGCGCTCCTGTGAGTGCCGCTACCTTCTCCCCGCTCACCAAGCACAGTGCCGTACATTGTATAGTGGTTGTGCTTGCTATTGTGTTTAACCCCGATTTACTTAAATGGGGCTGAGCCGCTCCTAGGCCACGTGACCAATGAACGTGACCAATGAACGCTCCTAGACCAATGGCCTAGGAAAAGCTGAGAGAAGGCTGCGGCGCTCACGGGAGCGCCGGTGCCTTCTCAAACAGGTGATCGGCGGGAGTCCCAGGTGTCGGACCCCCACCGATCAGATACTGATGACCTATCCTGAGGATAGGTCATCAGTAGTTAAATCCCAGAAAACCCCTTTAAGGCTTCGGCTACATGCACACAACCGTATTTTGGGAGGTGTCCAATCCACATTTTTGCGGATCGCACACAGACTCATTCACTTCTATGGGTCTCAAAAAATACAGACAGCACATGGATGTCACCTGTGTTCTGAAAAGTCATCAGTGGGGGTCCGACACCCAGAACCCCTGACAATCAGAAAACACTGATGCTCGCAATAGCTCCGGGGCCTTCTCTTAGCTCGCCAAGCACAGCGCCGTACATTGTATAGTGGCTATGCTTGGTATCGTGCTCAGCCCCATTCACTTCTATGGGGCTGAGCTGCGCATAGGTCATGTAACCAATGAACGTGACGTCACGTGGCCTAGGCTAAGGTGCGAGAAGACTGTGGCGCTACTATGAGCACTGGTACCTTCTCAAACAGAGGTCCCGGGTGTCAGACACCCACCGATCAGATACTGATAACCTATCTAGAGAATAGTTCATCAGTATATAAGTCTTGAAAAACCTCTTTAATCTGACCATTGTCTATAAAATTTTCCTTTCAATATCTGGTGTCTTATGATTTGTTTGCATGAAGCCTGTAGGACAACATACAGAGTACTTAGAGCTCAGTATGACATGTGACATGTGCCGTCATACAGTGCTTTCTTACACTACTGTATTACAGATGTATTTTCTCCTAGTAGCAATGTGATGGAACCGGCCACAATTTAGTTTCATTCTATACGGATCTGAGGACAAAAACTGGTATGATATCGAAGGCAAACTCAAACTTTGATGGACCTATAATATGGTCCCAAGAGTCAAGACTGCCAAGGCCAATAAGATAATGGGCTGCATCAAAAGAGGCATAGATGGCCATGATGAGAACATAGTCCTGCCACTTTACAAATCACTAGTCAGACCACACATGGAGTACTGTGTACAGTTCTGGGCTCCTGTGAACAAGGCAGACATAGCAGAGCTGGAGAGGGTTCAGAGGAGGGCAACTAAAGTCATAGCTGGAATGGGTGGACTACAGTACCCAGAAAGATTATCAAAATTAGGCTTATTCACTTTAGAAAAAAGACGACTGAGGGGAGATCTAATAACTATGTATAAATATATCAGGGGTCAGTACAGAGATCTCTCCCACAATCTATTTATCCCCAGGACTGTGACTGTGACGAGGGGACATCCTCTGCATCTGGAGGAAAGAAGGTTTGTACATAAACATAGAAGAGGATTCTTTACAGTAAGAGCAGTGAGACTATGGAACTCTCTGCCTGAGGAGGTGGTGATGGTAAGTTTACTAAAAGAGTTCAGGAGGGGCCTGGATGTAATAATATTACAGGTTATAGTTACTAGAGAGGGGTCGTTGGTCCAGGGAATAATTCTGGTGCCTGAGTCAGGAAGAAATGTTTTTTCCCCTAAAGTGAGGAAAATTGGCTTCTACCTCACAGGGGTTTTTTTTTGCCTTCCTCTGGATCAACTTTGCAGGATAACAGGCTGAACCGGCTTTTTTCCAACTTATAAACTATGTTACTAGACAGACAGTCACAAAGCTTTGACGTTGTGGTGGTCTAGTAAATATCAAGCGATCAGTTTCCACAACTCACTTAAAGCAGCACTCCGACAATTCTTTTGCCTGTTAGGGCATCATGTAAAATGTTAAAAAAGTGCGTCTTATAAAGCGAAAAAATACAGTAATTCAGCAGACATAAAAAAAGATATACTTGCCATATACAGTCTATGCTTTTACCTTGCAGGAGACTGTCCCGTGCACCTGCCACATGTCACTATCATCCCCCTTGTCATACTGTGTGGAATTCACTTTTTCTGTGATATAAACTTCAATTTGAGCTTTGCCCTTTTGTTTGCTGGTCTTCCACACCGGAGATTTATAAGACTGGTTCGCAGACGCGTTGCTTAGATTATCAGGCAATGCAAGCAAGTCAGTGTCCACAGGAGAGCCGAGCGGACAGGCCTGCGTCACCAGAAGTGGAAGCTGCGTGAGCCTAGAGGAAACGTCCGCCTCCGCGTTGTGTCCGGAATTCACAAACTGCATGATTCCAGATAAAAGGGCAAATGCTTCAGAGATACTGCTCACATTAATGAGCGGTGGGACGGGCGTCAGTAGCTGCTCCACCAGAGGAAGGCATACGTAGATAAAGTCACCACCCTGAATGGCCAGGACAGGCCAGAGGTTTCCTTCAGAAACCACCAGGGAGTATACATTCGTTTTACTGATCCTGGCGCAGTTATCTCTGTATTCCACAAAGTTTTTCTCCTCGTTTGTCAGTCCAAGTTCATGAAGCAACGCTTTTAGGAGGTCTACATCTTCTGGGACGTTCACATAGCTCGACCTGTTGAAGGCCTTGGCTCGTTTCTCCACTGTAGGATAACGTCTGGAAGACATTGAAATACACTCTTTCTGTAATAAACATGATTTTTATGTTCTCTTAAAACCATTACAAGCACACCTAATGATTTGGAGCAGGGCCTGGAGACGTCAGATGTTTCCTTGGGTACACTGGTTCTTCAGGAGTTTGATACTGATAACTAACCCAAAGATAGGTCATCAATATGATATGGGTGGGGATCTAACTACCACAACCCCCACTAATCAGTTGTACAAGCTTACCGAGCACACTGCTGTCCATCTGACTGTAGCTCAGCCCCATTCACTTAAAGGGGTTGTCCCACAAAAAATATTCTACAGTTTTCAAACCAGCCCCTGGATCTGAATACTTTTGTAATTGCATGTCATTAAAAATTCTGTATAGCTACTGAGTTATTCAATAAAATGTATCTGTATAGCGACACTTAATTTCTTATTTCTTTGTCCTGCTCACTGAGATGGCCACACATGCTCAGTTTCATCCTTCAACTGCCTCCTGAGCTGTGATAAGGAGAGCTGAGACACGCCCCCTGAGCTGTGATAGGGAGAGCTGAGACACGCCCCCTTAGCTGCAGCAGAAAAGACACTCCCCTTTAGCTGTCAGCTTGATATAAATCTAGCACAGCAATGAATGGGGAGATCTCTGGATCCATGTGAGGTACAGGGCTGGTTCTAGCTTTGTTAGAAAGATATTGTCGTGGACTATATGATGTCTGATTTTCATTTTTTATATTATTCATGGGATAACCCCTTTAAGTGGGATTGAGCTGTGACTAGGCCATGTGACCAAAGTATGACGACATCACTGGCCTGGCCCAGAGTGGTGGTCGGCGGAGGTGCCGGATCCCCGCTGATCTGATATTGATGACCTATCCTGGGGATAAGCCATCAATATTAAAATCTTGGAGAACCCCTTTAACCCGCTCATCTACCGTAGACCACCACCTTTCCGCAAGGGTAGAAAATGTCAACCTTTCCATTACCGTAGACAACTGAAGGAGGGGGTACCTACCCTACCCTTATCCTAGTTCCCAATAGAAACAACATTAACCTCTCTAAAGTCAAGAAGCACTGTTGTTCCTTGGGCCCACCCGAGGAAATTATTCTTGTATCATCAATAAAGTTCTATGGAGTTTGAATCAACAAATACACCCTGGCGGCAAGTGATTGGCTCCAAAAGAAGCCAAATGTGTTTTTTCTCCTGGATCTTAGGGGCCCATTAGGGTATCAGAGCCTGGGGCCACCGGAGGATCTTCTGGTACTCTGGTGAGCCAATCTGACCCTGAGAGGTATTGTGATGTTACATAATGATTATTCAGATGAATGGCCGTCCATACTAAGAGTCTACTAAAGCGGGAGCCACTCTTACAAAGTAGATTTCCGCTAGGGTCCATAGGAGGGGATCCTTAGTAGGGGCCCATAATAACAGAGGGTCTCTCTATAGACAGTCCCTATAAACACATTACCCACTGCCCTAACACAGACCACTAGATTAGTCTGAGATCTTTTCTTCTTCCGCCATCATCTATCCTTGGGGAATGTCTTGGAGAACATAATCTACAGAAGTTGTCACTGAAGATCCTTATTACCTTGAGAACTTTACCTCTCCTCGTCCCCCTGGCCGGTGATAGAAGATCCACAGTCCACGGATAGGCATGATCCTTCTCTAATATTGACATCGACCCGTCGGACCTGTTCAAATATTTAAGTAATTGTAGAGTATATTTATAATAACTAATGACCAATCGACCTCAATTATATATGTGATCGCCGGTAAGGATAGCGGGGTGACATTTATCCCCTAGAATTATGCCGCAATCGGCGCCAAACACAGCTGTACATGCTTTCCGCTAGGATACGCCCCCATTGACTTATAGGTGTGGGTACCACCTCTGGGACCCGCACCTATATCGAGAACAGGGCCCCGTACAGTGGTGGCTTGAGGACTCTGGTCTGGCCACCACCAAGCGCTTTCCCCATAGAATGGGAGCGCACTGAATCTCCACTACTTTCATTCACTTCTAAGGGCCCGACGGAAAAAGCCGAGTCAGTGATGGGCTATTTTCGGAGGCCACATAGAAAATGGAGGGTGGCTACGAATTCACAGTGCACCCAGCACCACTTTCAGGGGTACGTTCTTGATATAGGGGCGGGTTCCCACACCTATGAGACAGTGGGGACATATCCTAGCGATCTGCCCCCATTGTCTGAGATGAGACAACCTCTTTAAGCACTCTAGTCACATTCTTTTTGGCTCATCCTTGAAGGAAGTGTGGTTTAGCAGGAAATGGGTGTGGCTTAATATGGGCAGCGGTTTCTGCTGCGGAGTACACATCAAATGACTGTGTGAACGTACCCTTACTGTCAAGGCTTTCCCATAGGGGATCCCTGCAGAGGACACTTTGCAATCAAGGTAATTCAAGGTATCTTTCTAAAAGTAGAAGAGGGGAAGCTTTAATAGAATCACAGTTATCAAAGGTTTACTTTACATGCTGTAGATATGCCACAAATGTCAGAAATGGGAATAACCCCTTAAATGATGTCTGTCAGCAGATCTGTCCCTATGACACTGGCTGACCTGTTACATGTGCACTTGTCAGCTGAAGACATCTGTGTTGGTCCCATGTTCATATGTGTCCCATTGCTGAGAAAAATTATGTTTCATTATATGCAAATGAGCCTCTAGGAGCAACGGGGGCGTTGCAGTTACACCAAGAGGCTCTGCTCTCTCTGCAACTGCTGCATCCTCTCCACTTTGATTGACAGGGTCAGGTGTGATCATGTTTTCACTGCCTGGTCCTGTCAAGAAGTGCTGGCCAACTGAGCACTTCTTATGGCCGCCAGTCAGATAGTATTTTGTGCTGCACTGTGGTATTTGGTTCTGCTGGGGCGGTATTTTGTGCTGCACTGTGGTATTTGGTTCTGCTGGGGCAGTATTTTGTGCTGCACTGTGGTATTTGGTTCTGCTGGGGCGGTATTTTGTGCTGCACTGTAGTATTTGTTTCTGCTGGGGCAGTATATTGTGCTGCACTGTGGTATTTGGTTCTGCTGGGGCAGTATTTTGTGCTGCACTGTGGTATTTGGTTCTGCTGGGGCAGTATTTTGTGCTGCACTGTGGTATTTGGTTCTGCTGGGGCAGTATTTTGTGCTGCACTGTGGTATTTGGTTCTGCTGGGGCGGTATTTTGTGCTGCACTGTAGTATTTGTTTCTGCTGGGGCAGTATTTTGTGCTGCACTGTGGTATTTGGTTCTGCTGGGGCAGTATTTTGTGCTGCACTGTGGTATTTGGTTCTCCTGGGGCAGTATTTTGTGCTGCACTGTGGTATTTGGTTCTGCTGGGGCAGTATTTTGTGCTGCACTGTGGTATTTGGTTCTGCTGGGGCGGTATTTTGTGCTGCACTGTAGTATTTGTTTCTGCTGGGGCAGTATATTGTGCTGCACTGTGGTATTTGGTTCTGCTGGGGCAGTATATTGTGCTGCACTGTGGTATTTGGTTCTGCTGGGGCAGTATTTTGTGGTGCACTGTGGTATTTGGTTCTGCTGGGGTGGTATTTTGTGCTGCACTGTGGTATTTGGTTCTGCTGGGGCAGTATATTGTGCTGCACTGTGGTATTTGTTTCTGCTGGGGCAATATATTGTGCTGCACTGTGGTATTTGTTTCTGCTGGGGCAGTATATTGTGCTGCACTGTGGTATTTGGTTCTGCGGGGGCGGTACTTTGTGCTGCTCTGTGGTATTGCTGGCCCCGCCTACCTCTATTGTTCATTCTACATGTGTTGCTCCTCCTTCTGTCAATATGGACCTTCCTACAACATGAGGCCCCTTTTTTTTCAGGGCCCCTTTAGGTTACCAGTCTGACCCTGGTCATATTCTGCATTATCTATATGGCCTGACTAGTCTGGACAGTAACCCACCCCATTAAGTGGCCTGAATTCATTTAACCATTTAAATCACACTCTTTTGTGCCCACGTTCATGCCCATTTGGGTGCCAGTCATTTCTGCTGTCATGCTAGGACAGCTCCCTGCAGCTTTATTACTTAAAATTCATTAAAAAAAGAAAAAACACTAAAAATGTAAAAGACGCGAATAAGAAACCGACCTCAACCTTGCAGCTTCCTCTACCTCCCTCCAATAAACTCGCTACGGTGACTTTTAGCTGTATTCGTCACGTGACACAGGGCGGCCGCAAAGCATTCTGGTCAGCTAAACCGTTTCCCTTTGCCAACAACAAAAATGGCGACAGTTGACTCCCGTCCAACGCGAATGCACGCAATTCCCGGAGCTTCCCTAAAATGTCTCAGTTTTATCTCCTCAGGCTACATCTATACACTAAGCTTCTGGACGCCAGCCTGCGTGGGATCAAATCTAGTACAGCGGGGCTATAGAACTACAAGTCCCAGCATTCCGTCACAGCAGGCTCGCCTGGTGACAAAGCATGCCGAGACGGGTCGGTGTACAGCCTCTGCAGCGCCCTCACCCGGTGTTCTCCCGCGGTGCGCGGTCCCGTTCCGTTCCGCTCTTGTTTTCACTGGTGGGTCAGAGGTCATCAGCTGCTTCCGGTCCCTGTCAGCGATTCACTTCCGGTAATAATGGCAGCTCGCTGATCCCCGCCCGAAGTGTCTGGTGCTGTGTCCGGAGCCTGCCCCGGGATTTATCATTTGGGGCCCCACATAGAGCACAATGGCTGCCACCGCGGAGCTGTTCGAGGTGAGAGAGCGTCCGAGCCGACGCGTCCTCTGCTGTTGCTGCCTATACACACTGGCTGCGGAGCCCTGCGTTTATGGGGGAGCTGAAGCAGTAGCCAGTATATGCATGCATGCGTACGTATATATACGTTTGGGGGGTGCTTTGTTTCTATGACAACACGGGTAGTATTAAGCAGGGGGGTGCCTCCTTCTAGTTGGGCCCCAGGGATGCTACCTTCTGGCCTGTCCCTAGACAGATCTCATTCATGGGGTGTTCTGAGACCCCCCCCCCCCCCCCCATTAACAAGGTTCCCCAATATACGAGTCTCAGGTCCCGATCATTTCACGCTGATCTCAGAAAACTGCATCAGGTCACATGATCACTACTTTGAATTGTGGCGGAGCGTCGCTGGGCGTGCAGGTGGTCACGTCATATAGAATATAATGTGTTATTATGATCGGACTGGACCGTAGAGCTTCTCAGTACCAGTAGACAGTAGTCTGTGGAACATCATGTAGCGGTGGACGGGCTCCATGGACAGAACATTACACACGTCGTCACTATTTTGCTCTTGGTGTTAGCATTCCGTATTAACCCTTCATGTATAGCGGATGCACCGACATCGCACCTTAGGCATATCTGGTATCTAAAGTGTTAAATTTGCGAGATACGGGTTAAAGACTTTCTCCGCTTTGGAAACCACAACTTATATGAAGGGTCCGTGGGCAAAAGGTCTATCACAAGCGTACGCCTAATGACAGCACTGATTGGATAATGTCAGACTGTGCAGGGTCCCCCCCCCCCCGGTAACACCTATTTACCTAAAACCTTCATTGCAAACTGCTAGTGATTCATTCATAACTTCTAGAAGGAATAATAGAGGAATGGCACAACATAGAGTCATAAGAATAGATGCTCCAGAATTGTTATTACATGGGGAATGCATGAACCTATTAAAACAGAGATGTTGCTGAGAAAAATGATGTTTTATTATATGCAAATGAGCCTCTAGGAGCAACGGGGGCGTTGCCATTACACCTAGAGGCTTTGTCTCTCTGCAACTGATGCACCCTCTGCACTTGGATTGACAGGACCAGGCATTATGACAGTTATGTCTGGTCCTGTCAAAGTGCAGAAGGCGCGGCAGTTGCAGAGAGGGCAGGGCCTCTAAGTGTAATGTCAACGCCCCCGTTGCTCCTAGAGGCTCATTTGCATATAATGAAACATAATTTTTCTCAGCAATGTGGACACGTACGAACATGGGACCAACACAGATGTCTTCAGCTGCCAAGTGCACATGTAACAGGTCAGCCAGTGTCATAGGTACAAATCTGCCGTCAGATGCCCTATAAATCCCCCCCCAACACACACAAGAAATGAAGCATTACACTGCCCATTCAAATCAATGGCTTGTCTGTGTAATGCTAGATTGAGCAGGGGACGCCCCTTGTGACTGCTCTTTACTTTGAGTATCCTGATGAGAGGACCCTGTGATAGGATGTATGATGATAGGCTTTTAAACTGGACAACCCCTTGAAGTCACATGCATAAGACTGTATTTCATCCAGATCCTGCAATCCAGAGCTGATATTTGGCTTTTCCTGTTTTTTTTCCCCCCCAGGAATATTTATTGATGGCCTTTCCTTAGGATAAGTCATCAATGTGTGATCTTTGGGGTCTGACCCCTGACCCTCAGTGACCAGGGTTCGCTCAGTTAGACAGGCTTTGTCTGATATAACAGTGAGAGGTGAAGTTTGGATTCAACCTAATGGAAAGTCGCTTCATTTTATGTTTTGTGGTGAAGCTGTAGATCGGCTTTATTTTACATGTGACCCGTTTTTCCGCCTGCAGACGTCTCCTGACCGTCCTCTATGCACGTTGTGTGGACGGACATTTCCTGCTCTTTCCTGGACAATAGAAGGAAATGGGTCGTCGGCGCTTGTTTTTTTTGATCTGACCGGCTTCATGATGTACCATACTGAGGCACTCCAAAGAAAAGTGGAAAATGTCTAAAGGGGTTGGGGCCACCCCCAGACCCTCAAAGGGAAGCAAATTTACTTGCTCCCTGCTGCTGGGCCCCTCGCTCAGGTCCCCCGCTGTCAGCATCTGCTTTGACGCTGCTGCAGCCATTTGCTGGTCGCAGTGGTGACCTATTCCCCTTACGTCATGTCATTTGGTCAAGGGGGAATGGTCACCGCTGCAGCCAGCGACCGTCTGCAGTGGTGTCAAAGCGGATGTTGACAGTCGAGGCCAGGGAGCGAAGAAGCCGGAACCCAGCAGCAGGGAGAGGGTAAGTATGCTTCCCAGGAGGGGGGATTGCAAAAATAAAAGACAAATAAATCTCAAAAGGTGGCCAAAACACAAACCGCCAAACATATAGGTCATGTGCATGAGGCCTAAAGGGGTTGTCACATTACAACAACTTATAGGACATAAGTGATTGGCAGTGGTCTACCTGCTGGGCGGCCCCCCCATCAATCTCTAGACACGGGGCCTATGTACCCCCATTTGAATGGAGTGACGGGTGCACATTCGTGTCCGTCGTTCTGTTCAGCTCTTCAGGACTGCCAGAGGTAGCCGAGTGCAAGCATCCCAATATATCCGGCAGCCCCCTGGAGAGGAGCGTCTGATGTAGAGTTGTCACGATACCAAAATTTTGATTCGATTTCGATACACAAAAAATCTGTGTGCCCCATCAGACCTCAGATCAGCCCACCTGTGCCCCATCAGACCTCAGATCAGCCCACTGTGCCCCCATCAGACCTCAGATCAGCCCACTGTGCCCCCATCAGACCTCAGATCAGCCCACTGTGCCCCCATCAGACCTCAGATCAGCCCACCATGCCCCATCAGACCTCAGATCAGCCCACTGTGCCCCCATCAGACTCAGATCAGCCCACCATGCCCCATCAGACCTCAGATCAGCCCACCATGCCCCATCAGACCTCAGGAGCCTACCGTTCCCCCATCAGACCTCAGAACAGCCTACCGTTCCCCCATCAGACCTCAGATCAGCCCACTATGCCCCCATCAGACCTCAGATTAGCCCACTGTGCCCCCATCAGACCTCAGATTAGCCCACTGGCCCCATCAGACTAAGATTAGCCCAGTGTGCCCCCATCAGACCTCAGATTAGCCCAGTGTGCCCCCATCAGACCTCAGATTAGCCCAGTGTGCCCCCATCAGACCTCAGATTAGCCCAGTGTGCCCCCATCAGACCTCAGATTAGCCCAGTGTGCCCCCATCAGACCTCAGATTAGCCCAGTGTGCCCCATCAGACCTCAGATTAGCCCAGTGTGCCCCATCAGACCTCAGATCAGCCCACTGTGCCCCATCAGACCTCAGATCAGCCCACTGTGCCCCATCAGACCTCAGATCAGCCCACCGTGCCCCCATCAGACCTCAGATCAGCCCACCGTGCCCCCATCAGACCTCAGATCAGCCCACCGTGCCCCCATCAGACCTCAGATCAGCCCACCGTGCCCCCATCAGACCTCAGATCAGCCCAAAGTGCCCCCATCAAAATAAAATAAAAAAATCTCTTACCTGTCCTGCGCCGCAGCTTCGCTCCGGCGCTCCTCTTCTTGTCTTCCCGTAGATGCACTGTCACCTGACTGCGTGCAGCGTCAGGTCAGAGTGCGCGCACTACGTCCTGACGCTGTACGCGGTCAGGACAGTGCGGGCCTCGCGAAGAAGTGTAGCGCCGGACCCAGAGCGGAGCCGCGGCGCAGGACAGGTAAGAGATTTTTTTATTTTAGTATCGAAAAAGAGCAAATCCCGGTACCGAATCGATACTGGTATAAAAGTATCGATTCAGTATCGAAATTTCAATACCCGCGACAACCCTAGTCTGATGCTCTATTCCAACAGGGGCACACAAACCCCTATCCTAGTGATTGACGGTGGCCCCAACTATGATTGGCAGGGGCTCCAGTAATCGGACCCCTGCCGATCAGACACTTATCAAGGACAAGTAGTTATAGTGGGACGACCCCTTTAGGCCTCATGCACATGACCTATGTATTTTGTGGTCCACAAAACATGAATAACGCCGTTTTTGTCCCGCACTTTCCCATTCTGAAAAATTGAGAAAATTAGGACATGTATCCTTTTTGCACGATGGTCATGTTTACAAACGGTTGCGGACAGAATATGGCTGACATATTGATTGATATTGATGATTTTGGCCGCATAGAAATGAATGGGTCTGCGTGCAATCTGCAAAAAATACAGCTTGGACGCGGACCCAAAATGCGTGAGGCCTTATGCAGAGACGATCTCCGGTAGCTGTTGGAGTAATCTAGTAAGGATCAGGGATGCTGTTGAGAACTTCAGAATCTCCATAGCTATAGAAACACTCACCTATCACTCTCTGATAGCTGAGAGGACCACCGATTACTAAATTCGGGGTCCCCCCGGTTTCTCCTCACCGCGCGGTGAGAGAATTTGGATGGAGCTGCCTCTTCATTCAAAGTGCTGGGCCTGACGTTCAGCTGTTTATACCATTCCCAGACTGGAGCAGCAGTGGGTGCTGGACCAGCGCTCCGTTCAACGTCATGGTCATGCAGTGAGGAGAAATGGGGGGGGGGGGGGTTCAGACATCATCCGATTATCTCTGACTGCTGATCGCAGCTCTACCATCCGCTCCTGGAGAAAGTGTAGAAGTGACTGACGAGAACACTGTGGTTCTGATTCTAGGAGCCGTTCGTTGCTGATGAATACATTGAGCGGCTGGCATGGAGAACCCCGGGGGGAGGATCCCGAGGAGGAGCAGAAACATTTGATCCCAAAAGGTAAGGGCATTGATTTGGTGACCTCTACACTATGTGGAGGAGTCTAAGGGTGCCTTCACATCTTGCAGAAAATCCACAACATCAACACTTCCACCATGTTATCCTATGGCAAACTGATTCGGCAGTGAAAAACGCTGTGGAAAAATCTGCAGCAAAAACCTGTGTGGATTTTGTTTCAGATTTTTCCGCGAAGATTTCTACTGCAGAATCAGTTTGCCGTTCACTTGAATAAAGAGATTCTCATACAGAAAATCTGAAGAATATTTCACACCAAAAAATCCGCAACAATCCTGCGGATTTTCTGGCAGAATTTTCCACAACGTGTGAAGGCACCCATATTTGGGAAAGGTGCATTGCACGAAGCTGGATACTTGAATGGGAATTAGGGCTTAAAGGGGTATTCCCATCTTTGACAATGGGGGCATATCGCTAGGATGTACCCCCATTGTCTTATAGGTGCCGGTCCCACCGCCGGGAATGAAGCGGGGGAGCTCTGAGCCTGGAGGACCCCGGGTTTCCCGGGGTCTGACCACCGCCAGGCACAGCCCCCCGCCTTCCCCCGCTGCGCTAATAGAAACGAATGGGAGCGCACCGCGCATGCGCAGCCCGGCTCCCGTTCATTTCTATTGAGCCGATGGAAATAGCCGAGACAGTGCTCGGCTATTTTCGGAGGCAGCATAGAAATGAATGGGAGCCGGGCTGAGCATGCGCGGTGCGCTCCCATTCGTTTCTATTAGCGCAGCGGGGGGGCTGCGCCTGGCGGTGATACAGGATGGGATAACCCCTTTAAATGGTTTCTGTCACCAGTTTTTTCGGTATGAATCAGGCTGACATTAGAGATGTGCTAATGTCACCTGATTCCAAATATATATCTGTTTTATTTACTGGTGCCCCCATTTTTATATAAAATGAACTTTTATTTTATGCTAATAAGGCCTCTAGGTGCAAGGGGCGTTACCCCTGCTCCTAGAGATTCTGTTGATTGACAGGACCAGGCAGAGAAGAAACACTCCATTCACCATAGCTTGCAAGGACCTTCAATGATGGTATGACCATGTGATCAGTCACATGGTTAGGATCACACAAACAGCCTGTCTCCTAAACCATGTGACTGATCACATGGTCATGACATCATTGAAGGTCCTTGCAAGCTATGGTGAATGGAGTGTTTCTTCTCTGCCTGGTCCTGTCAATCAACAGAATCTCTAGGAGCAGGGGTAACGCCCCTTGCACCTAGAGGCCTTATTAGCATAAAATAAAAGTTCATTTTATATAAAAATGGGGGCACCAGTAAATAAAACAGATATATATTTGGAATCAGGTGACATTAGCACATCTCTAATGTCAGCCTGATTCATACCGAAAAAACTGGTGACAGAAACCCTTTAAAGATGTATTCTGGTTGTGGCAAGTTGTTCCCTGTCCACAGAATAGGTGATAACTATTATCTGGGTGAAGGTCTTACTAATCACGAGAACTCAGGGACCCTGTACCCTGCTGGGCTCCTCGAATTGAATGGAGCATCAGGTTGGGCCTGCGCACTGTTGCTCCATTCATCTCTGTGGGAGCTCCGGAGTACAGCGCTCAACCATTTCTGGAGCTTCCAAAGAGATGAATGTTGCAGCAGTTCACATGCCCGACCTGCCACTCCGTTCATTTCGGGGGGTCCTACAGGGTACAGGCGGGTCCCCGTTCTCGTAATCAGTGGCCGTCCTACTGCTGTAATTGGGGATTACTTGCCACGACCGGACTACCCCTTTAATTGTGTTACTTCTCCGAGACATTGTGACAGTCACTGAAAGGTGTATAGTTCAAGTCCGGCCATCTTGTTTTATGCTGCTCTGTGCTCTTTTTGCAGTTTTTCTGGTTTTAGAGGGGGCTATGGGCTTTCGGTGTCAGATGCCATTGTTTAGGACAGGGATCAGCAACCTTTGCCACTCCAGCTGCTGTGAAACTACAACTCCCAGCATGCACACTTTTTCGGCTGTTCTTGTAACTCCCACAGAAGTGACAGGAGGATTCTGGGAGTTGTAGTTTCACAACAGCTGGATTGCCGGAGTTTGCTGATCCCTGGTTGAGGATACGATTAAAGGGGTTGGTCAGTTTATATAACTAGCTGGTAACACACATACATGCAGCTAGTAATAAGCATTATTAATCTATCAGCGCTGATGTCCAATAGTTTAATATGAATAATTCATGTTTACAGGCAGATCCCCTGACCTGTGTGCCGGCTGCACTAGGAACATGGCCGCTGAAGGAGGATCCTGTCCATCAGCGGCCTCCATTCACTTACGCTGGAGACAGACTGTGCACGGGCTAGTTCATCTGTACATCCCCAGTGTAAGTGAATGGAGGACGCTGATGGCCGGAAACCTCCACCAGCAGCCATGTTCCCAGCGCAGCGCTGGCACACAGGTATGTATCATTCATATTAAACTATTTAAAGGGGTTTTCTCATTTGAGACAATGGGGGTATATCGCTAGGATATGCCCCCATTGTCTGATAGCTGTGGGACCCCCACCTATCTCCTAAATGGAACCCCGAAAGTAGTGAAGGGCGCACTGTGCGTGTTCAGACGCTCTCCATTGATTTCTATGCGGAAAGTGCTTGGTGGTGGCCGGACTGGAGTCCTCCAGCCACCTATTGCCCGCTCCATTCTTGATGTAGGTGTGGGTCCCTACGGTGATCCTAGTGATATACCCCCATTGTCTCAGATAAGAATACCTCATTAACATCAGGGCTGATGCTTTAATAATCCTTATTACTAGCTGCATGCATGTGTGTTACCAGCTATTAATACAAGCTGGCCAACCCATTTAAAGGGGTATTCCCATCTCATACGTTGATGGCATATCGCTAGACAGTGCTGGCCAAAAGTATTGGCTTTCTCACACTGGGCCCTACATTATGCTGCAAATTTTGTTGGTAGTCTTCAGACTTCATAATGCCATGCACACGGTCAAGAAGTCCAGAGGCAGCAAAGCAACCCCAAAACATCAGGGAACCTCCGCCATGTTTGACTGTAGGGACCGTGTTCTTTTCTTTGAAGGCCTCTTTTTTTTTTTTTCCCTGTAAACTCTATGTGGATGCCTTTTCCCAAAAACCTCTACTTTTGTCTCATCTGACCAGAGAACATTCTACCAAAAAGTTTTTGGCTTTCTCAGGTAAGTTTTGGCAAACTCCAGCCTGGCTTTTTTATGTCTCTGGGTCAGAAGTGGGGTCTTCCTGGGCATCCTACCATAGAGTCCCTTTTCATTCAGACGCCGACGGATAGTACGGGTTGACACTGTTGTACCCTCGGACTGCAGGGCAGCTAGAACTTGTTTGGATGTTAGTCCAGGTTCTTTAGCCACCATCCGCACAATCTTTCGTTGAAATCTCTCGTCAATTTTTCTTTTCCGTCCACATCTAGGGAGGTTAGCCACAGTGCCATGGGCTTTAAACGTCTTGATGACACTGCGCACTGTAGACACAGGAACATTCAGGTCTTTGGAGATGGACTTGTAGCCTTGAGATTGCTCATGCTTCCTCACAATTTTGCTTCTCAAGTCCTCAGACAGTTCTTTGGTCTTCTTTCTTTTCTCCATGCTCAATGTGGTACAAGGACACAGGACAGAGGTTGAGTCAACTTTAATCCATTTCAACTGTCTGCAAGTGAGATTTAGTTATTGCCACAGGTAAGTAACAGGTGCTGTTAATTACACAAATTAGAGAAGCATCACCTGATTTTTCAAAGGGTGCTAATACTTTTGTCCACCCCCTTTTTATGTTTGATGTGGAATTTTTGTGGTTTTCCATTGAAGACAAATTAAATGAAGATATTATTACCAAAGCATTTGTGATTGCAATCATTTTCTGGAAGAAATTGAGTATTATCTGACAGAATTGCAGGGGTGCCAATACTTTTGGCCAGCACTGTGTGCCATCATTGTCAGGTACAGGTCCCTCTCCTGTCTCCAGAGTGAAGCCCTTGAAGTGAAGGAGAGCGCAGTGGTGGCATATCCTAGCCATGTGCATCAGTGTCTGAGACGGGAACACCCCTTTAAGCAGTTGTCTGTGTTGCAGGTTATTGGAGCAATTTGTCAACCATATTGAAGAGCTGAAGATTATGGACGAGAGGATCCAGAGAAAAGTGGAGAAACTAGAAAATCAGTGCCAGAAAGAAGCCAAAGAGTTTGCCAGAAAAGTCCAGGAACTTCAGAAAAGCAACCAGGTGAGTGACGGGTGAAACGCACGGTTCTTACTGAAGTCGCCCAAATGTTGTGCAGGGGAGGCGATTGAGAAGTGCCCCTCATAAAGATTGTACTTACCTTGCTCCCCGGCACCCATGTTGCTTCTCATACCGGGACCGACAGCCAGAACATCTTGCTAGAGATGTGAACGCAGCCTAGGGTTATCTTCGCATAGAGCAGTGGTTCTCAACCCCGGTCCTCAGGTCCCACCTGCCGGTCACGTATTCAGGATTTTCTTTAGTATACAGCAGCTGATACAATTAGCGTCCATCCATCAAGATTTACCACAGAGATTCATTACGTGGGATATTCCCAAATCCTGACCGGCCGAGGGGTCCTGAGGACTGGAGCTGAGAACCACTGGCATAGAGGATTGTTGATGAGTGAAGTTTTGAAAAATTAGATTTGGCCAATTCCCGGAAGTTCACCAAGAAATTAGATTTGTTCCGAGTTAAAGGGGTTATCCCACGAATAATGTAAAAAATGAAATCATATAGTACATGACGACCTCTTTCTAACAAAGCTAGAACCAGCCCTGTACCTCACATGGATCCAGAGATCTCCTCTTTCATTGCTCTGCTAGATTTATATCAAGCTGACAGCTCAAGGGGAGTATCTTTTCTGCTGCAGCTCAGGGGGGCGTGTCTCAGCTCTCCCTATCACAGCTCAGGAGGCGTGTCTCATCTCTCCCTATCACAGCTCAGGGGGCGTGTCTCAGCTCTCCCTATCACAGCTCAGGGGGCGTGTCCCAGCTCTCCCTATCACAGCTCAGGGGGCGTGTCCCAGCTCTCCCTATCACAGCTCAGGGGGCGTGTCCCAGCTCTCCCTATCACAGCTCAGGGGGCGTGTCCCAGCTCTCCCTATCACAGCTCAGGGGGCGTGTCCCAGCTCTCCCTATCACAGCTCAGGGGGCGTGTCCCAGCTCTCCCTATCACAGCTCAGGGGGCGTGTCCCAGCTCTCCCTATCACAGCTCAGGGGGCGTGTCCCAGCTCTCCCTATCACAGCTCAGGGGGCGTGTCCCAGCTCTCCCTATCACAGCTCAGGGGGCGTGTCCCAGCTCTCCCTATCACAGCTCAGGGGGCGTGTCCCAGCTCTTCCTATCACAGCTCAGGAGGCAGTTGAAGGATGAAACTGAGCATGTGTGGGCATCTCAGTGAATACGTCAAAGAAATAAGAAATTAAGTGGTCCTATACAGATACATTTTATTCAATAACTCAGTAGCTATACAAATTTTTTAATTACATGCAGTTACAAAAGTATTCAGATCCAGGTGCTGGTTTGAAAACTGTAGAATATTTTTCGTAGGACAACCCCTTTAATTTGTCATAATCGTGATGTATCAGGTATACCCAGGCCGCTCGGCCTAATCGTAGTCTTCCCACTTGGTGGCCCACTTCCAGTCTGAAGGCTTGGAAGTGAACCCTTTCCCGGCTGCCGTCGGTAAATTTACATCAGCGGTCGGGGATCCCTCCCTACTATGAACCTAATGGTATTTCGCTTTTAAAATGATTAGAGTTAAGACCAGATGCTGAACATGGCGGATGGATGAAAGCGCATGAGCTCAGCTGACAGGACAATAGTGGGGACAGCGCGGGATGAGGGTTTTATAGGGCTGTGACATCACAGGGGATGGCTGTCTGCGGATTGGCTGGATGCACGGCATTATGGGTGATATCAAGTTCCCGAGGCTTCTTGCTTTCACTTTGTAACACATGCAGCCGGCATTTTTGGAAAACCTGATTAGTTACCATGAGGCACGAGGAAAGTCGGCTTTGTTGTACCAGAGTTTTCCTAAACTTCTTAACGAATTCCTCTTTATATTCTTCGCTCAGCACTAATTTTTGGCTAGGATTACAGACCTAAAATCCGTTCCAGAAGCGCATGCTGATTTTCCCCATTGATTTCAATGGGTAACACGCAAGTGACCTGTGCATTGACATGGATTCTGCGTCCAGAATCCCTATCCAAAATGGGCAGATTTCTGCCTGGAGTGAACACTGATGCAGGTTGCTCAACACTTTTACACGGGCAATTGATAGCCTGAGTGAGCGGCCACATGATTGATCAGATTGTTTCTGTGACTGTTCATTTCCATGGCCGTGTACTACCAAAACAATGCTTTTTTTAAAGAGGACCTTTCACCCCTCCTGACTTGTCTGTTTTAATAGCTTCATGCATTCCCCATGTAATAATAATTCTGGAACATCTATTCTTATGTCTGTCTGTTGTGCCATTCCTTTATTATTTCTACTAGAAGTTACTGTATGAATGAATTGCCAGCAGTCTGCAGTAAGGGTACAGAGGGGAGGTAACAAGTTGGGGGTGTGTACCTGTCTGAAAATGGCAGCACTGATTGGATAGAGTAAGTCTGTGCAGGGACACACCCCCAACTGGTCACCTCCCCTCTGTACCCTTACTGCAGACTGCTAGCAATTCATTCATAACTTCTAGTAGAAATAATAAAGGAATGGCACAACATACAGACATAAGAATAGCTGTTCCAGAATTGTTATTACATGGGGAATGCATGAAGATATTAAACCAGACATGTCAGGAGAGGTGACAGGTCCTCTTTAAGTAGTCCTAAATGATGCAATGAGCCAACAACCAGGCATAATGTGTTACACCAAGGATGCTCAACCTGCGGCCCGCCAGTTGTTGTAAAACTACAACACCCACCATGCCCTGCTCTAGGCTATCCAAGCATGCTGGGAGTTATGGTTTTGCAACAGAGTTATAGTTTGGCAACAGCTGGAGGGTGGTAGGTTGGGCATCCCTGGGTTACACCAACTGAAGTAAGGGGGATGACAACGGTGCTGTATATTACGGTATGTTAAGGTTGCTTTCCGAGGAAGGTAAAAAAAAAAGTTATAGCCAGGAAAAGGGTTAATTACAAGTATCAGGAGGTCTCCTCAATTTTTGAAAACCATTGACTATGTTCACGTCTGCATCAGATCCCAATGATGGATCTGACACTGGATCATGGTTTCCATTTATGATGAAAATCCACAGTGCAGATGTGCACAGAGCCTATTCTGTCCACCTTATACTTCTGTGTCAGACCTCATGCACACGACCGTATCCGTTTTGTGGCCCGCATACCACAGATCCGAAAAATACAGATACTGGGCATGTGCATGCTTCTTTTTTTTTCCCCTACTAGAACTGGCTATTTTATAATTTGTGAAACAGCCAACCCGGATGTGAAGCCCTAGAAACGCACGGGTCCATGTGCAATCTGCCAAAAAATGCGGATCGGAAGTGGACCAAAACTGCGGCCGCGTGCGTGAGGCCTAACACTGTTTCCGCGTTATTTCTCCACTCTACAATACACATTCTCTTCCCTTCTGTCCTTCAGGTCGCCTTCCAGCATTTCCAAGAGCTGGACGAGCACATCAGCTACGTGGCCACGAAGGTGTGTCATCTTGGCGACCAGCTGGAGGGGGTGAACACGCCGCGGCAGCGAGCTGTGGAGGCCCAAAAACTGATGACCTATTTTAATGAGTTTCTGGATGGAAATCTGCAGTCTGATGTGTTTAACAACTCTGAAAAGGTAAGGACCGCCAGCAGGGCGTGAAGTGATTGCAAGCGACAAGCAGCGCTGCCCTAATTGCTTCGACTTGTGCTGGTCACACTTACAGCCGTCGAGAGACTGACTCGTTAAAGTTTAATTGTTCACAAGTGCGCGTTTACAACATTATCCCGCCGAGCGCTTCCAGATTTATTTATCCTTTAAAATGTTAACTGGTCTTTTTTATGTTAGATTTTCTGCCCAGCTGCTTGTATGTTTAATTCAACAAACACATAGGCTTTTTTTTTTCCACGTCTTTCTCGCTGGTCTACAGAAGGGCATTAAGAAGCAGAAGGCTAATGCGGGAACCGGCCATATTGTATTCAATGTACAGCTGTGGAAACAATGTAAAGGTCCTCCTCATACTCATGGGGTGTAATGGGTTACAGAACCTGGACCCAAATGTTTTCCGTATGGACCATTACATGCAGTGATCGAAATATTTATCTGACCTAGACCTGCCAGGGTGGGAGCTGACCTTAACAGAGAGCGCGTCTCAGATCTGACTCGTACAGTCGCAGCCAGAGGTCTGAGACTGACACAGTTTTTTGGTTTTCACAAAGTTTTCTGCTTCAGTTTTTATGGTGGCAATTTGCATTAACTCTAGACTGTTATGAAGAGGGATCAGATGATACAATTAAAAGGAGTCTTTCACCTGCTTTTCACCTATATAACTAACAGCAGTTAACCACAGAAGATTGCAGACACATCCCAGACATACCTGTGTGCTCTGTGTGTGTGTATTACATGTCACATCCCAGACATACCTGTGTGCACTGTGTGTCTGTATTACATGTCACATCCCAGACATACCTGTGTGCACTGTGTGTGTATTACATGTCACATCCCAGACATACCTGTGTGCACTGTGTGTGTGTATTACATGTCACATCCCAGACATACCTGTGTGCGCTGTGTGTGTGTATTACATGTCACATCCCAGACATACCTGTGTGCACTGTGTGTCTGTATTACATGTCACATCCAGACATACCTGTGTGCACTGTGTGTTGTATTACAGGTCACATCCCAGACATACCTGTGTGCACTGTGTGTCTGTATTACATGTCACATCCCAGACATACCTGTGTGCACTGTGTGTCTGTATTACATGTCACATCCCAGACATACCTGTGTGCACTGTGTGTGTGTATTACATGTCACATCCCAGACATACCTGTGTGCACTGTGTGTCTGTATTACATGTCACATCCCAGACATACCTGTGTGCACTGTGTGTCTGTATTACATGTCACATCCCAGACATACCTGTGTGCACTGTGTGTCTGTATTACATGTCACATCCCCAGACATACCTGTGTGCACTGTGTGTGTGTATTACATGTCACATCCCAGACATACCTGTGTGCACTGTGTGTCTGTATTACATGTCACATCCCAGACATACCTGTGTGCACTGTGTGTGTATTACATGTCACATCCCAGACATACCTGTGTGCACTGTGTGTGTCTGTATTACATGTCACATCCCAGACATACCTGTGTGCACTGTGTGTGTATTACATGTCACATCCCAGACATACCTGTGTGCACTGTGTGTCTGTATTACATGTCACATCCCAGACATACCTGTGTGCACTGTGTCTGTATTACATGTCATATCCCAGACATACCTGTGTGCACTGTGTGTCTGTATTACATGTCACATCCCAGACATACCTGTGTGCACTGTGTGTCTGTATTACATGTCACATCCAGACATACCTGTGTGCACTGTGTGTCTGTATTACATGTCACATCCCAGACATACCTGTGTGCACTGTGTGTCTGTATTACATGTCACATCCCAGACATACCTGTGTGCACTGTGTCTGTATTACATGTCACATCCCAGACATACCTGTGGCACTGTGTCTGTATTACATGTCAATCCCAGACATACCTGTGTGCACTGTTGTCTGTATTACATGTCACATCCCAGACATACCTGTGTGCACTGTGTGTCTGTATTACATGTCACATCCCAGACATACCTGTGTGCACTGTGTGTCTGTATTACATGTCACATCCCAGACATACCTGTGTGCACTGTGTGTGTGTATTACATGTCACATCCCAGACATACCTGTGTGCACTGTGTGTCTGTATTACATGTCACATCCCAGACATACCTGTGTGCACTGTGTGTCTGTATTACATGTCACATCCCAGACATACCTGTGTGCACTGTGTGTCTGTATTACATGTCACATCCCAGACATACCTGTGTGCACTGTGTGTCTGTATTACATGTCACATCCCAGACATACCTGTGTGCACTGTGTGTGTCTGTATTACATGTCACATCCCAGACATACCTGTGTGCACTGTGTGTGTGTATTACATGTCACATCCCAGACATACCTGTGTGCACTGTGTGTCTGTATTACATGTCACATCCCAGACATACCTGTGTGCACTGTGTGTCTGTATTACATGTCACATCCCAGACATACCTGTGTGCACTGTGTGTCTGTATTACATGTCACATCCCAGACATACCTGTGTGCACTGTGTGTGTGTATTACATGTCACATCCCAGACATACCTGTGTGCACTGTGTGTCTGTATTACATGTCACATCCCAGACATACCTGTGTGCACTGTGTGTCTGTATTACATGTCACATCCCAGACATACCTGTGTGTGCACTGTGTGTCTGTATTACATGTCACATCCCAGACATACCTGTGTGCACTGTGTGTCTGTATTACATGTCACATCCCAGACATACCTGTGTGCACTGTGTGTCTGTATTACATGTCACATCCCAGACATACCTGTGTGCACTGTGTGTGTATTACATGTCACATCCCAGACATACCTGTGTGCACTGTGTGTCTGTATTACATGTCACATCCCAGACATACCTGTGTGCACTGTGTGTGTGTATTACATGTCACATCCCAGACATACCTGTGTGCACTGTGTGTCTGTATTACATGTCACATCCCAGACATACCTGTGTGCACTGTGTGTCTGTATTACATGTCACATCCCAGACATACCTGTGTGCACTGTGTGTCTGTATTACATGTCCAGGGAAAGCACTTTTATTCTGCTGGAAAGAAGCTCCCAAGTGCCCGGCTGAAAGTGAAAGTAAAAACAGTTTTCTCTCTCCAGACTCGATTTCTAACAGCTATATCTTCTGATATACTGGATATAATGATGTGATTTTGGTATCATTTGAATACTTAGAATGCAAGCTTTCAAAGAAGGTCAGAACCTCATTTTTCTATCTGCTACTAATCCCAAGATATGAGTAGCTAAAGCAGCCCTCCCCTCTTCAGTCTGGTTTGCTTTGGGCACTTGCAGCAGCAGAGCTGGGCACTTTGGAGCTGTTTTCCTGCAGAATAAAAGTGCTTTTGACAAACAAACATCTGACAAAAAGACTGAAGCAGCAAACTGTGTGAAAACCAAAATTTGTGTCTTCTCAAAACCACCATGGTAGAAGGAGGCATCTATGAAGTCCATATGCTCTATTAAAGGGATTCTCTGGGAATTAAGAAAATGAAAATACGTAAATATTACTTTATTATAAATATATTCCCAAATATCTTTAATCAGTTATAATGCCTCAATTTGTCTAGGGAGCAATGATTAGGAGAAATAAAATGGCCGCCGTCCTATTAGTACACACAGAACCTGTTCTAGTCACACAGGAGGACAAGTTACTTCAGGACACTGAGCTAAAGAGCTGCCTCATCCTCCTCTCTGCTCTGCTTGTCAGGGATTATGATCCTGAATACAGTTTAATATAATATTTAGCTGAATCTTTGTGGGCATGGAGTTCATCAGGAGACATTAAGTACAGAGAGGACGAACAGGACAGACTGTGGTAATGGAGACTGCGTACAAGAGCTGCTGCTCATCACCACATCTCCTCATGAACTCCATTCCTACAGAGATTCAGCTGAAGATCTTATCATCTGTATTCAGGATCATAATCCCTGACGAGCAGAGCAGAGAGGAGGATGAGGCAGCTCTTTACCTCAGTGTTGTGAAGTAACTTGTCCTCCTGTGTGATTAGGGCAGGTTCTGTGTGTACTAATAGGACGGCGGCCATTTTGTTTCTCCTAATCATTGGTCCCCAGACAAAACGAGCAATTATAACTAATGAAAGGTATTTGGGAATATATTTATATGAAGTAATATTTAAGTATTTTCATTTTCTTCATTCCCGGAGAACCCCTTTAAGGCATATGGACAAGGGTTGTTTTTATGAAATAGCTTTTATAAAGGGGTTGTCCATGAGGACAACTGATCCCCTGTACACAGGATGGGAGATAAATGTGTAATCCCCAGTGTCCGACTGCAGGGGCCTTAGTTAATTACACAAATGGGGGGCTATGATCCCCATATAAATGACACACATGCGCATCTAACGCTCTATTCAACTCTATGGGAGTGATGGAGCCCTCGGGTACCTCCGGCAGTTCCATAGAGTGGAGCGGCAGACACACATGTATGACTCATGTATGACCACTCCATTCTAGTGTGGGGGAATGGGCCTCTGTTCTGAAGATCAGCAGAGGCCGCAGCGTTCAGACCCCTGCAGATCACTTATCCCCTAGTTTGTGGATAGGCGATAACTTGTCTTCATGGGACTCACCACAAGGGGGGCTTATTCCTTTGTTCACACATTGCACTGTAGGTTGGGGAAGGTTAACAATACATATTCAGTGGGTGAATCACCACCAAAGTCGGTGCTGATATATTCATGACGGAGTGACTGGTCTGTCCTGGTCCCCCAGCTCTTTCATGGCTCTGGTACAGATGTAACAGTATGGACCTCAGTACCGGAGTAGAGCGGAGAGCACCAAATGGTCTGACCCAATGCTCTGGATAGGTAGAAGTAGTATTTAAAGATTGGCTTGGACGAGAAGCACATTTATTGTTTGCAGTTTTCATTGTGATTTTGGGGAAATCATCTCCGTCTGTGTCTTTTTACAGATAAAGGAAGCTGCTGATATCATCCAGAAGTTACATTTAATTGCTCAAGAACTACCATTTGATAGGTAAGTCTTTTGTGGTACATACGCAGATGTGCAGGGTCACACTTTCTCTTAAAATAGATTTTATTAAAAAAAAAACAAAAGACCATCGGACTCCTTTTCTCTAATCCCACTCTCCAGCACTGATCACTTAAAGTCTGTCTTCATTGAAGCCAGGCTAGCAGCTCGCTGAGAGAGTCAGGTTAGAGTGGCTGCCCATGGAATCCTATAGATAGTGAAGGAGGAGAGAGCTGTTGGAGGGAGATAGAGGCAGAGAGACACACAGAGACGCTGCTGCTGGCTCTAGTAAGTGTTTTATCTCACCCCAGTGCTGGATCTACAGCTGCACTGCTGTAGAATGTCCTCCATGCTGTTGCTGCTGCTCTTGAGGGTGAGCTGCTGAGAAATAAGGGAGCAAGATCTCCTCGACTCGGTGTCTTCTGTTTATGGGGTTCTATTTACAGATGGTCTAAGACCCAAAGAGCCTATCTTGCACCTATGTCACCTTTTAACAGTTAAGACATAACTTTTATTTTGTGTTTATCCTAAAAATATTTAATAAACAACCCTTATTTAAAAATAGCAGTGTGTTTTCTTGCTTTATTCACTTCATCAACATAAGTCATATTTTGCAAAGCGTGCTGGTTCCAGCCTGACTGCATCTGATATAGCTCTAGCTCTGTTCGCTTATTTGATGCTTAGCTCCACACTGTCACCTAAAATAAACCCTTTACAAGCTGCCCCCCGACATGTTTCGCTACATCCGTAGCGTCTTCAGGGGTATCGGGCAGTCTTGGTTTGTGGGCGTTGCCCAACTCTTAAATAACCTCCCAGGTCTAATTTTCATGACGTTGGCCAATACTAATCTTTTTCCCCTTTTTCCAGACCTTCCCCCTAGGTAGACTCCGTTTACATCCCCCTCCAATTATTCCTTACCTCCCTTCATGCGCCGCCTCCTATCTTGCTTACGTGTTCAGCTTTTCCCTCTTACGATCTCGTTGTCTCGTGAGAGGACCAAGATCCCGCGCTTGCGCGAGCTCTTAATATATTTCTTATCTATCATACCATTGCGCATGCGCTGGAACTCTGGAACTTTCTCAGCTTATTTTCCAGAGTTCCAGCGCATGCGCAATGGTATAATAGATAAGAAACATATTAAAAGCTCGCGCAAGCGCGGGATCTTGGTACTCTCACAAGACAACGAGATCGTAAGAGGGAAAAGCTGAGCGGAGGTAAGGAATGATTTGGAGGGGGATGTAAAACGGAGTCTACGTAGGAGTAGGGGGAAGGTCTGGAAAGGGGGGAAAAAGATTAGTATTGGCCAACGTCATGAAAATTAGACCTGGGAGGTTATTTAAGAGTTGGGCAACGCCCACAAACCAAGACTGCCCGATACCCCTGAAGACGCTACGGATGTAGCGAAACATGTCGGGGGGGGGGCAGCTTGTGAAGGGTTTATTTTAGGTGACAGTGTGGAGCTAAGCATCAAATAAGCGAACAGAGCTAGAGATATATCAGATGCAGTCAGGCTGGAACCAGCACGCTTCGCAAAATATGACTTATGTTGATGAAGTGAATAAAGCAAGCAAACACACTGCTATTTTTAAATAAGGGTTGTTTATTAAATATTTTTAGGATAAACACAAAATAAAAGTTATGTCTTAACTGTTAAAAGGTGACATAGGTGCAAGATAGGCTCTTTGGGTCTTAGACCATCTGTAAATAGAATATATTTGAAAGCCTTCACCTATGTAATGGTTCATTGGGAGTTGAGTTTCTGTTTATGGGGGACAGTTTAGCGGCCCAGCCTCACATTTTAGTCCATATTGGTCATTAACAGTCCTTGCATGGCGGACTGCTGTCTTGTAGTAAAGAATTTTAACCTGAAATCTGGGACAGTAAAGACCAGCTTAAACTCGCTGTGCAGACTATTAACTATTTTGAAGAACATCTCACATTTCTGAATTTTTTTTTTCCAGATTTGCTGAAGTGAAATCTAAAATTGCCAGTAAGTATCCGCTCTAAAAGTCAGTTGTTTCATATGATCGCTTCTAGATTGTGCTGTGCGTGGATTGACTGGTTTATGTCGTGTTACAGGTAAATACCATGATCTGGAACACCAGTTAATTCAGGAGTTTACAAGTGCGCAGCGGCGAGGAGAGATCTCTCGTATGAGGGAAGTGGCCGCAGTATTGCTTCATTTCAAGGTACGTGAGGCCGAGCAGTTATCCATCCATTATCACGGTGCAGCTAAAGTAAAAAAAACTGTACTAAGGCTCCATTCACACGACCGTATGTATTCCGTGTCCGTATAAAAACGGAATGGAAGACATACGGAAAGTCTTCCGTAGTGTTCTGTAATTTTGCGGACCCATTGACTTTAATGGGGCTACGCACATGTTTTGCGGCCAAGTATAGGACTTGTTTCCCTTTTTTCTTGTGGGAGAACTTCCGTAATATACGGATGCGGAATGCACACGGTGTGCATTCCGCATTTTTTTTTTCTCCTATGGAAAAATGAATGGGTCCGTATGGTTCTGCATCTTATCCTCAAAAATGCGGATAAGATACGGAAATGAACATACGGTCGTGTGAATGGGGCCTAAGTGTGTACTTTTTTTTTACATATTTTGGCAAATTTATTGACTTAGTTGTTGTTGAAACTACAACCTTCCGCCTGCTCCATTCCCTTCTGTGGGAAGCGAGTGTGCATGCTAGGAGTTGTGGTTTGGATACAGCTGGAGTGCTGGGTGTTGCTGACCCCAGTTAGGGGTGAATATGATATGCTTGGCTGTTACTGCAACTCTCATAAGTCCCAATTTAGATGGCATTGCTTATACTTGGCCACCTCGACTGATTTTCTTTCCGGAGTGCCCAATGGGTAAATTAAATTTCCAGAAACGGAACCTCACGTATCAGATATTTATGGCATGTACTGTCAATATGTCTCCGATGGGAGTAGTCCTATAGGTTTAAAGAAGAACTCCTGCAAAAATTTTATTCCAGGTCCTGCTAGAAATGTACATGATGTGAATGTCATTTTCTTACCAGTAGCTGAATTTTTGAATTATATCATCCTGAAGTTTCTTATCTGTGTCATGTGACTAGGAATTAGACCCACAGAGACTTATGTGTGGCCAGGAAGTCTAATGCTCTATGCATTCCTATGGGAGCCTCACTTTCAGTCTCATAGGAATGAATAGAGAAGTGACTGGCTTCCTGTCCTGGGTCAGTTGGAGGTCAGGGAGTTGGTCACATGACCCAGCTACAATAAGAAGAGAGTGGAAACTCTCAATTTCAGCCTCTGATAAGAAAATGACATTCACTACAGATTATATCATGCACCTTTCTAACAGGTCAGAGAATAAAAATTTTTGTGGGAGTTCTTCTTCAATAGTCTAACGATGTGGACCTCTGGCCAAAAACGGATGTGCACCACTGCAATAATGTAAATAGTGACCTTTACACCACTGGTCTGTGCGGAGAGGTTTGACGCCTTCACAGTTTTTGTACATTTTTTTTATTATTATTTTTTTTTTGCCCATTCATTCCAAATAACGGACTCGCCCAGACACCATACAGAAGTCTAGGTTTTGTGTTCAGAAGTAATGCACACTGGGTACCATGTCAATCTACCTGTATGTTTTTGGAGAGTGGGAGCAAACCCCCACAAATAGAGAGAATTTGCAGATGTCTTTGGTTGAACTTGATCCCAGGACCACTGTGCTGTAAAGCCTGGGCAGCAGTCTGCTACACTTATTTAAAGGGGTTTTGCCATCTTAGACAATGGGGGCATATCGCTTGGGTCCCTCCTCATTTCTATAGGGCCGCCGAAAATAGACGAGCCAGCGTTTGCCCCATAGAAATGAGTGCGAGCAGGGGCCACGTGTGCACGGTGCGCTCCCCTTCACTTTTATGGGAGCAGCTCTTGGTGGTGGACGGACCCTGGGAAATCTGGGGTCCTCCAGCCACAGCTCTCCCCGCTCCATTCTCGTTGTAGGAACAGGTCCCAGAGATGGGACCCGCACCTATCAGACAATGGGGGCATATCCTAGCAATATGCCCCCATTGAATGTGATGGGAATAATCCTTTAAAAGAGTATTCTGGTCGATACAAGTTATCCCCTATCCACTGGATAAGGGATAACTGTTAGATCAGTGGGAGTCCTACCGCTGGGACTCCCACCAATCACAGGGGCAAGGTCCCCCAAAATTAACGCAGTGTAATGCACACTGCTGTTCCATTCATTTCTGAAGCTTATCCAGAGACAGCCGTGTACAGCACTCACCTATATCCGGAGTGCATAGCTGACCTGCATCTCTGTTCATTTCGGGGAGCCCCAAGGGTAGGAAGTCTTCATTTTGGTGATCGTGGCGAGTCTCAGTGGTAAGACCCCCACCAGCGCTCGCAATAGCACAGTTACCTTCTCTGAGCTCACTAAGCACAGCGCCATACATTGTATAGTGGCTGTGCTTGGTATTGCAGCTCGTTCCCATTCACTTCAATGGGGCTAAGCTGCTCCTAGGCCATGTGACCGATGGACGTGACTGTGGGTGTCGGAACCCCTTCCCCACTGATCAGTTATACAATCCAGAGCCTAGGTCATCAGTGGAAAACCCTTTAAAGCAGCTTATTGGCACTACCCATAGTAGCTCATTTCTGATTTGTCTGTTTCTTCTCTCCACAGGGATATTCCCATTGTGTGGATGTGTACATAAACCAGTGCCAGGAGGTAACGTCAGCAGCCTGACCTCACAGAACAGACGTAAGCTGTGAGAAATGTTCCCAGCAATGGGATTGATGGTTTGTTCTGTTTTAGGGGGCCTACATGAGGAACGACATATTTGAGGACTCGGCTCTGTTGTGTCAGCGCGTCAACAAGGAAGTCGGGGACATTTTCAGCAATCCAGAAATTATTTTGGCCAAGCTTATACAAAACATATTTGAAATCAAAATTCAGGTACGTTTATACCATTTTGCTTTAATATGACCTTGTATTTGCTGGCCATGGGTATGTGCGGGCTCTGTTAGTATGCACGTTCAGCCGAGGATGCATGTTATTTCATTACAGGTAAGTAAGTGACTCTCAAGTTCTCGGACTATTGGTTTGTGGGAAAAATAGGATCGCAGGTAAAGCATTATGGTGGCATGTGAATGGGGATACATTGCTTACCATTCACCACCGAGAAGTGGGGGATGTGATGTTCTAAATAAGACTGGACTATAAAGGTGCCCATAGACATGACGGTCTGCAAAACCTGCCAATTTCGGCAGGACTGGCTGATCTTATGTGTATGGGTTGAGCAGACTCTCCTTGGATGGCAGGAAAGACAGATCAGGCATATTGCATTTCAACATGCTCAATCCTATGCTTTCAAAGGGGATGAGCTACCACCAAGCGTGTCTGACAGAGGTGTTATTCCCCATTGAGGACATATGCACAATCAACTGCGCCTAGTGTGCGTGTGTATAGCGGACTGGGAGGTATAAGTGTGTAATCTGCGGGGACCCAGCCTCTGGCACTGATCACGAGAACGGGGGCCCTGTGAGCCCTCATTTTTAATGGAGTAGAGGTCACGCATACGCGCTACCACTTCATTCAAAACTGAGGGACTGCAGGAGATGGTGGAGCACTCAGCAGTCCTATAGAATAAAATTGAATTGAATGCAATGGCAGCATATGCATGACCCTAGTAGTCGGATCCCCGCCAAACAGAAACTTAAAGGGGTGTTCCCATCTAGGACATTGGCCGATATCGCTAGTATATGGCATCAATATCAGATAAATGCGGGTCCCATGTCTGGGACCTGCTCCTATCTCCAGAATTGGACCCCCGAAGTGACGAGAGCAGGCGCACGTGTCGCCACCCTCCGTTCACCTCTATGGGAGGTACGAAAATAGCCAAGCACTGTCCCATAGTTGTGATTAGAGAGGTGGGCGTGCGTGTGAGGTGCGCTTTTCATTAACCAGTTCCGAAAATAGCCAAGTGCTGGCTCGGCTGTTCGTGGAATGGAGAGCGCAGTGTGCTGTCCTTTACTTCGGGGGCCCTGTTCTCTAATTAGGAGCGGGTCCTCACACCTACCTGACATTGCTGGCAAATCCTAGCGATATACCATCAATGGCCGAGATGAGCAAACCCCTTTAATCCCTTTCCTGATGTAACGGAACACCAGCTTTACTGAGGACCTTTCACCAGTCCTGACATTATCCTGTAAATAGCTGGCAGTGTAGGGCATACTGACGGCATGTTACACCACTTACTATTTTCCCTATGTGCTGCTCCGTTCCCCTGCTGTGCCCCCGTATTGGTTTCCCACCTGGTATGTAAATTCATACCATCGGTACAGGGAGGCAGAGACAGCCGTGTTTCTCAAGGGGCGTCTCCTTCTCCCTAACTGTGAGCTGTCCACTCGCAGTAGAGAGCATCAAAGCCAGGGAGAAGGTGACGCCCATTGAGAAAATGGCTTTCTCCTCCTCCCGTTACCTATGTATGAATTTACATACCAGACAAGAAACCAATACACAGCGGGCGAACGTGACATGATAATGTCAGGACTGGTGAAAGGTCCTCTTTAAGGGGATGATTCTACAATCCCTAACTATCCGCCATATTAGATCTTATTGAGATCTAGGAGTGGGAGTTGACTTCCCCCTTCAGCTCCCAGTATGCCATTTAACTGTTAGGGTAGGTTCACCTCTCCACTAAGGTAATCCGGTACTGAAGTTACCGTATCCGACATAGCCAGACACCACCGCACACCGCTGGATCCAAAAGTCCATCATGAAGGACTTTTGCCTTTGCTTCAAAAATCTTCCTCTGAGCAGTCCGTAGGCTCCGTTCGGTTCAGTTATGTGCCGAATCCGTCCTTCTGCTCCTATAACGGAGCAGAAGAACGGAAAGGCTGAATGCTAAAGTGAACTCAGCCTTAGGGCTCAAGCACACGACCGTGTGATGGCCTGGCCAGTGCTGTGGATGGCAATTTGCGTGGGGCCGCCGCATGTGGATTGCGGACCCATTCACTTGAATGGGGTCCGTGATCCACATCCGATGGTCCGCACCGCAAAAAATTAATGCATGCACTACTTTTTTTGTGGTGCAGAGGCACGGACAGAAAACCCCACTATGCAGTGCTTCCGTGGGTTTCCGATCCGTGCCTCCGTTCCGCACTGCACCGCATCTTCTGGATTGCGGACCCATTCAAGTAAAGGGGTCCGCATCTGTGATGCGGGGTGCGCACAGCCAGTGCCAGTGTATTGCTGACCCGCAATACGGCCATGGCCGTGTGCATGAGCCCTTATAGCAGTGGTTCTCAACTCCAGTCCTCGGGACCCACCTGCCAGTCAGGATTTAGGAATATCCCACAGAATGAATACCTGTGGTAAGTCCTGATGGATGGACGCTAATTATATCAGCTGGTCTAAACTAAGGAAATCCTGAAAACCTGACTGGCAGGTGGGTCCCGAGGACTGGAGTTGAGAACCACTGCCTTATAGTATATGGGGATCCAGCAGTGCACGGTCTGGCTATGCCGGGTGCGGTAACTCCAGTACTTTGTTGGAACAGACTACTTAGCGGAGATGTGAACCTACCCTTAGCTATGCTTGTCGCAGTTGTCTTCCCCAGCAGCCTGATACCACATGAGATTAGGTCGGTCTTATTTACATGGAGATGAAAAGAGAAGCTCAGCTTTCCTAATGTTGTTTACACGCGCTGTGACTAATTGGACAGGACACACATAATCCGCTCGTTCTCGCAGTCGCCTAAGATTCTGCCTTTTCTGTCTCCAAATTTAACTCTAGAATTTTGTGAAGGAGCATTTGGAAGAATGCAGAAAATCGGATGCAGAACAGTATCTGAAGAATCTCTATGATCTGTACACAAGGTGAAATTGATTTATTTGGCAAATTTATTTTGCGCAAATGTGCAGATTTTTTTTGGGGGGGAAATGTTTATCTATGTAAAAGCTTGAGGCCGAAAACACTGCAATTGTTGTCTTGGAAAATATATTTACTTTGAACTTATGTGCGTTTCGGGAGGTAGTTTACAGTTTTTTGCTTTCTTGAGGCGTTTTGGGGGGAGGGGGGGGGTCTTTCCCTTGCAAAGAAAATAGATGCTGAGCCCATGTATTAACCCCTTCACATCAACATTGTGAGCGTTTACAGACTAATAGCACCTACTGTTCGAAGCAGAAACTTAGGCCCCTTGCAGACGAGCGTGTGTCACGCAGCGAGTCCGCATCGCAGCTCCCAGCACTGACTGATTTATGGTGCTGTGTAACCCTTACAGTTCTGGACTGTGTTGGATAACACTAACAGCATTGTGTCAGTGTTATCCAATACATTCCAGAACTGTAAGGGTTACATAGCATCATATATCAGTATAATGCTATGTGACCCCCGTCAGTGCTGGGAGCTGCGATGCGGACTCGCTGCGTGACACACGCTCGTCTGCAAGGGGCCTTAAAGGGGTGTTCTCAGGATAGGTCATCAATATCTAACTGGTGGGGCTCCGACACCCGGCACAGCCGCTGATCAGCTGTATGACGAGCTGTGGCGCTTCGGTCTCTTCACAGCCTACCAAGCACAGCGCTGTACATTGCATAGTGGCTGTGCTTGGTATTGCAGCCAAGACCCACTCATTTCAATTTGTACGCTATTCGTACGCAATTCGTACACATTTGCGTATAGATTAAAATATGCGTATGAATAGCGTAGGAATTTTAAAATGCGTACGCAAATACGCAAAAATGGCACTCGAGCATGCTCGCTCATCTCTAGTCATGTGACCAATGAACAGGACATCACTGGCCTAGGAAGAGGCCGCGGAGACTCGCTGGAGCCCCACAGCCTCTTCATACAGGGGGTGCGGGGAGTCAGACTCCCACCAAACAGATATAGGTTGCCTATCCTGAGTATAGGCCGTCAGTATTAAACTGATAAAAAAAACTCCTTTTAAAAAGGTGATTTTACAAAGCCAGCCCCTTACTTCTCCAAACCTAAAGCAACATGTAAGCGTGCATTTTCCATGTCACTGCTGTGCAAGACTTTAATACTGATGACCTATCCTCTGTATAGGTGGGGGTCCGACACCCAGGATCCCGATCAGCTGTTTGAGAAGGCAGCGGCGCTCCTGTGAGGCACAGCTCGGCACATTGTATAGCAACTCTGCTTGGTATTGCAGCTCAGCCCTATGGGACTGAGCTGCTCCTAGGCCACGTGACCGATGAACATGTTGCCTAGGAAAAGCTGAGAGAAGACCATGGCACTACTGGGAGCAAAGGTGCCTTCTCAAACTGCTGATCAGCGGGGGTCTCGGGTGAAAACTGATGACCTATCCTGAGGAAAGTCTCGGGAAACCCCTTTTAAATGCACAAGCCAGGCCCAGCAGTGCAGGAGCCACTCTTAGCAGTATATGGACCACTTTCTATGAGATCCGTTTGCCCCAATAGGGTACAGTATATGGAAAGGGCTTGGCTAAGCACCCAGTGCATCCCATTCAGTATGAAATTTTATCGAGCTGGAATTATTTCATATACTTATGTAGCAAATGTTGCTTTCTTTTAAACACATTGCAATGTGGACATCTTAGGGTGCGCTCACACGCTGAAGAGTTTGTTGCAGAAATTTCCATGACTGAAAACGATTTCCATTCATTTCAATGGGGCAGCAAGCACATGGATTTCTTGAAAGCCCCAGTCAGGTGAATGAAACTTATTTCTGCAGCGTGTGAAGACGCCCTTATAGCCTGAGCTAAATGCGTTGAAAAAGATGTTGGAATAGGGGGGAGACTTTTGCCCCATGTGTCCACTTTTACAGGCTATTGCTTTATGTCTGGACTGCATCTAAAATATCCAAAACATGAATCCACTTTTCCAAAAAGTCTTGTTTTTAAAGGGGTTATCCAACCCCAAAAATGCCCCCCCAAATGCCCGGGCTCCTCACACAGATTGTACTTACCTCGCTCCCCGGCACTTGCGTCACCGCTTAATCTCCTCATCGCGTGGATCAAAACATCCGCCGACAGGGGGGCAGCCAATAGCAGGCTGCGACAGGAGCGAGCCTCCCTTGCATCCTAGGTGATGCCCGTCGTGGCCTGCTATTGGCCGCTTCCCCCTTCGCCGGACGTTCCAATCCGCTTGACGGGGAGATGCAGCGACGGCCGTGTTTTGTGACTACAGCTCCTGTTCATTCCTGTGTGTCTCCATGGTTACAGACTACAGACAAACCCTGTGTAGTCTGATCCTGAATCCATATATTTTTTTTCCAGTAAAAGGGAGTAACACACAATGCAGAATCAGACTATAGACAGGGTGTGGCTAGTTTCACACTAGCACTAAAATGTTCCAGCAGACTGTTCTGTTGGAGGAACATATTGCATCCGGGATAGCCGAAAACTGCCAGAGCACCGCCATGCCCCTCTGACTATAATGAGCCCTGGCAGGGATTCGACCTGTTTATGGCATTAGTGCCAAGATTCATCCGGAGAAATAGAGCTGCAAACAGTGGTCCGGCCGAATCTTGGCACTAATGTCAGAAACGGGCTGGGTCCCCGTCAGGTCCCATTATAGTCAATAGGCTCTGGCGGGGAAAGGTAGTACCTGGCTATACCGAATACGATGGACTCGGGCAGGCTGTTCCTCTACCGGAACTGCCTGCTGGAACATTTTTGGAGTCTGTATCTCTGTGCCTAGGAGCTGTAGACCCCAAACTGCCGGGAATAGTGAATGAAGACTATTTGCAGCCGCTGCAGGGAAATGTAGGATTTCATGACATTCATGAAGTACGTTTATGGTCCAAGTCTTCCAGCGTGGAAGTGACTGTTAGCAGCTGTGTGCACTGGCCAAATAGAAGCAAAGTCGATGGTGAATTTAAAAAAAAAATAAAAAAATTTGAGACATAATTTTTTAACTTTTTTTTATTTTACACAGGACTACCAGCCTTTCCAGTAAACTTATGGAATTCAATCTGGGGACGGACAAGCAGACTTTCTTGTCCAAGTTGATCAAATCGATTTTCATCACCTACTTGGAGAACTACGTTGATGTAGAAATTGGTTACTTAAGAAGTCGGAGTTCGGTGATCTTACAGCGGTATTACGATTCCAAGAACCATCAGAAGAGACCCATCGGATCTGGAGGGTGAGTGCCAAATTCACATAGAGAGCCTTGGATGTAGACAACAGTCTTGTAGGTGACCCCTTTGTGTTCACTGACAGAATTCAGGATCTGAAGGAAAGGATTAGACAACGCACTAACTTGTCTTTAGGCCCAAGCATCGAGACTCATGGTGAGACCTTCCTGGCACAAGAAGTGGTGGTGAACCTCTTACAAGAAACCAAGCATGCCTTTGAAAGATGCCATAAGGTAAATCCCATCGTCTTTACAACGTAACATAAAATCTAAAGATCCTTCTTTGCCTTGTGTTTGATTCCTTTGGCAGGTTTTATTTTATGATATTGCTAGGGGACACTTTCTTGTGTCAGGGGAGACAGCAGTAGAGTGTAATCACCCTTTAGTCCCTTCTTGGAACTACTTCGGGCTGATGACCCCTTTTACTAGAACAGGATTGTAAAAGTCATCATCACATCTGGTGAATACCCCATTCCATATAGCCCTCGACTCACAGACAGGATGATGTATTAGGGCAAATTGTACATTCTGTAGATTTAGTTGCAGAAATTTTCGTGACCGTCTCATTACTCTGAATGCAGCTCGCGGAAATCCACTCTTTGCCGCTAGAACAGTCCTATTCAAATGAATGAAACTGATTTACAGTCGCAGAAATTGTCTGCAACAAATCTACCGTGTGTGAGAATACCCTTAAGGGGATTTTCTGGGAGTACAATATTGATGATGTATCCTCATGATAGGTCATCAATACCTGATGGGTGAGGGTTTGACTCCCACCAGTCTCACCGCATACCAAGCACAGCGCCGCACGTTGTATACTGGCTCTGCTTGGTATTGCAGCCCAGACCCATTTACTAAAATGGGACTGAGCGGCACCTAGACCAAGGGACCAATGATCGTGACATCACTGGCCTGCCGGGAGTTGGACCCCTTTAAAAGGCATCTGTCAGCAGTTTTGTACCTATGACACTGGCTGACCTGTTACATGTGCACTTGGCAGCTGAAGACATCTGTGTTGCTCCCATGTTCATATGTGTCCGCATTGCTGAGAAAAACGATGTTTTGATATATGCAAATGAGCCTCTAGGAGCAACGGGGGCGTTACCATTACACCTAAAGACCCAGCTTTCTCTGCAACTGCTGCGCCCTCTGTACTTTGACAGGACCAGGCAGTGAAAACATCGTAATGCCTGGTCCTGTCAATCAAAGTGCAGCAGCTGCAGAGAGAGCTGAGCCTCTAGGTGTAATGGCAACACCCCTGTTGCTCCTAGAGGCTCATTTGCATATATCAAAACATCATTTTTCTCAGCAATGCGGACACATATGAACATGGGACCAACACAGATGTCTTCAGCTGCCAAGCACACATGTAACAGGTCAGCCAGTGTCATAAGTACAAACCTGCTGACAGATGCCCTTTAACAATGATTTGAGTAGCTGCTACATAATACTATATTTCCCCTGCGGCAGCCACTGCTGGGACTGCTATTTGCAATGTAATGGGCATCCCTGTGTGTATGCAGTATACTAATCACTCATTTTTTGTATGTCTTCAGCTTTCTGATCCATCCGATCTCCCGAGGAATGCGTTTCGAATATTTTCAATACTTGTTGATTACTTGTGCATTGAGCACATTGATTATGCCTTGGAGATAGGATTAGCAGGTAAGTGTTTTTAATTGTATAACGCTGGAATACATCTTTGTCATGAGGTCTAATTTACACCACTGCTGTTCTGGATTAGAAGAACACGGCTGCTTCCTTCCAGAAACGGTGCCCCGTCTGTCCATGGCTTGTGTTTAGTTGGATGCTATGACCAGTAATTAGCTGCTGAATGGTCAATGTGTCTACAAGTCTTCTAGCTGACATCACACTTGCCACTCCTTTCCTGTTAAGTTGATCAAGTACCTTAGCTGTCAGCCCAGTGAGGTTAATTGGCTGACAGCTATTACTCCCAGTATAGACATGCATACTCTGCTTGGCTATGCATGCATGTTCTCACTTTGGAGAGGGGAGTAAGCTGCTGCTAGACATAGCGGCTTATCTTCCTTCAGAAAAAAGTGTTGGGCATGTTGAATTTCAACCTCCCCGACCATTCATTCCCTTCAAATCTGGTGCTGGTGAAGAGTTGGGACACCCTCATAATCATTAAATAGTCTTCTGGTTCAACTGACATTGGTCTAATGTGTAGGGGCATTTTTAGTACATCCCTACTTTGAAATAAATGAGGACCTCTCACCTCTCCTGATGTCTCTTTTAGGAACTACTTGCATCCCCCATGTAATAACCATCCTGGAGCATCTATTCTTATGCTTCTATGTTGTGTCATTCCTTTAATGTTCCTGCTAGAAGTTATGAATTAGGCTACTTTCACACTTGCTTTTGCAGGATCCGTTTGTGAGATCCGTCCAGGCTCTCACAAACGGATTTGTCATGATAATACAACCGTCTGCATCCGTTCTGAACGGATCCGTATGTATTAGGCCTTTTTCACATTAGCGGCAGCACGGATCTGGCAGGTGAAGGGTGCTGCCGCAGGGACATGTGTGGCTCTGGCCCCACAGATGTCACACAGTACATACACACACACATACAAATACACATACATACTTACATGCTCCCGGCAGGTCTCCACAGCACAGTACAGAAGCAGGACGGTGCGCACATAGGGCGATTCCCCACAGCGCCCTCTGCTGGGGGCGCCGGGTGGAATCGTCCTATGTGCGCGCCGTCCTGCTCCTCCTGCGCTATGGTGACCTGCCAGGAGCATGTAAGTATGTATGTGTATTTGTATGTGTATATGTCTGTGTATGTTTATGTGTGCAGGTGACGGATCCGTCATGAACTCCATTGAAAGTCAATGGAGGACGGATCCGTTCAACATTGTATCACACCAAACGGATCCGTCCCCATTGACTTTCATTGGAGGTCATTCCAGATCCATCTTGGTGCGGATGCCTGGACCGGAGAGCAAACCACAGCAATGGGACAAAACTGAAGCGTTTTATTCCGGTATTGAGCCCCTATGACGGAGCTCAATACCGGAATTATAAAAAGCTCGTGTGAAAGTAGCCTTATCTTTTACATAGCAAAGACGGATCAGTCTTGAACTCCATTGAAAGTCAATGGAGGACGGATCCGTTTTCTGTTGTGCCAGACAAAACGGATCCGTCCTCATTGACTTAAATTGTGAGTCATGACGGATCCGTTTGCATCAGTTTCTTCATGCGGACACCAAAACGCAGCAAGCAGCGTTTTAGTGTCCGCCCCAAAAACGAAATGGAGACTGAACTGAAGCAAAACTGATGGATTCTGAACAGATCCTTTTCCATTTAGAATGCATGAGGACAAAACTGATCAGTTTAGGACCGTTTATAAGAGCCTGTGACGGATCTCACAAACGGATCCTGCAAATGCAAGTGTGAAAGTAGCCTTAGTTATTGGCAGTTTGCAATGAAGGTCCAGCTGGGTGTTCCCAGTTGTGAGTGTGTTCCTGCATAGTCAGACTGTACAGGGACACCCCACCCCATCCTCCCTAACTGAGTACACCCATCTGGACCTTTATGGCAAACTTCTATCATTTCATTTGTAATATCTAGCAGGAATAATAAAGGAATGGCACAACACAGATTCATAAGAATAGATGCTCCAGAATTATTATTACACGGGGAATGCAAGTAGTTACTAAACTAAACATGTCAGGAGAGCAGACAGGTCCTGTTTAGTAACCTTGTGAAGTAATGTAGGTCGCACATTTGCGCATGAAACACATTTCTGCAGTTCTGTGAGTATTTGGATAGCACTGGCTTTATACACTTAGGCCAGACACATATGTGCGAGAAACTTGCAGTGTGAGGTCACTTTTCTGACGTCTGCCCCTCTGACAGGATCACACAGCGTTCTAATGATTTATAATGCTGTGTGACCCTGAGAATCTTGGAATCTATTGTATTACACTGACAGCATTATGTCAGTGTAATTCAGTAGATTTCAGGACTCTGAGGGTCACACAGCATTGAAAATCATTATAACGCTGTGTGATCCTGTCAGGAGTGGAGGTCAGAGTGGGACCTCACACTGACACACGCCGCGAGTTTCTCACATTGAACTTGCTTGTGTCTGGTCTACAAAACACATACCTGCTTTCTTCCAAAAAAACAGCACCACCCATGTCAGTTGTACAGTGCTTTGCGAAAGTATTCGGCCCCCTGGAACTTTTCAACTTTTTGCCACATTTCAGGCTTCAAACAAAAAGATATAACGTTTTAATTTTTTGATGAAGAATCAACAAGTGGGTCACAATTGTGAAGTGGAACGAAATTTATTGGATCATTTAAACTTTTTTTTTGTAATAATAAAACTGAAAAGTGGGACGTGCAAAATTATTCGGTCCCCTTGCATTAATACTTTGTTGCGCCACCTTTTGCTGCGATTACAGCTGCGGTCTCTTGGGGTATGTCTCTATCAGTTTTGCACATCTAGAGACTGAAATTCTTGCCCATTCTTCCTTGCAAAACAGCTGGAGCTCTTTGAGGTTGGATGGAGACGTTTGTGAACAGCAGTTTTCAGCTCTTTCCACATATTCTCAATTGGATTCAGGTCTGGACTTTGACTTGGCCATTCTAAGACCTGGATACCTTTATTTTTGAACCATTCCATTGTAGATTTTGCTTTATGTTTGGGATCATTGTCTTGTTAGAAGATAAATCTCCGTCCTAGTCTCAGGTCTTTTGCAGACTCCAACAGGTTTTCATCCAGAATGGTTCTGTATTTGGCTCCATCCATCTTCCCATCAATTTTAACCATCTTCCCTGTCCCTGATGATGAAAAGCAGGCCCAAACCATGATGCTGCCACCACCATGTCTGACAGTGGGGATGGTGTGTTCAGGGTGATGAGCTGTGTTGCTTTTACGCCAAACCTATCGTTTTGCATTGTTTCCAAAAAGTTGGATTTTGGTTTCATCTGACCAGAGCACCTTCTTCCACATGTTTGGTGTCTCCCAGGGGCTTGTGGCAAACCAGACTTTTTATGGATATCTTTGAGAAATGGCTTTCTTCTTGCCACTCTTCCATAAAGGCCAGATTTGTGAAGTGTTGACTGATTGTTGTCCTATGGACAGACTCTCCCACCTCAGCTGTAGATCTCTGCACTTCATCCAGAGTGATCATGGGCCTCTTGGCTGCATCTCTGATCAGTCTTCTCCTTGTTTGAGATGAAGGTTTAGAGGGATGGCCGGGTCTTGGTAGATTTGCAGTGGTCTGATACTCCTTCCATTTCAATATGACGCTTGCACAGTGCTCCTTGGGATGTTTAAAGCTTGGGAAATCTTTTGGTATCCAAATCCGGCTTTAAACTTCTCCACAACAGTATCACGGACCTGCCTGGTGTGTTCCTTGGTCTTCATGATGCAGAACCCTGAGACTATCACAGAGCAGGTGCATTTATACGGAGACTTGATTACACACAGGTGGATTCTATTTCTCTTCATCAGTCATTTAGGACAACATTGGATCATTCAGAGATCACAGATCAACTTCTGGAGTGAGTTTTCTGAACTGAAAGTAAATGGGCCGAATAATTTTGCACGCCCCACCTTTTCAGTTTTATTATTATAAAAAAAGTTTAAATGATCCAATAAATTTCGTTCCACTTCACAATTGTGACCCACTTGTTGTTGATTCTTCACCAAAAATTTAAAATGTTATATCTTTTTGTTTGAAGCCTGAAATGTGGCAAAAGGTTGAAAAGTTCCAGGGAGCCAAATGCTTTCGCAAGGCACTGTATCTGATATTGTAGCTCAGCTCCATTGACGAGGGTGGAGTGGATCTCCAATACCACACACAACCTGCGAACACTTGGTATATTTAGATGAAAGCAATTGCGTTTTTTTCCCTGATCCAAGATAACCCCTTTATTAAAATGATTGCTTTCCACTTTTCCAGCGATCCCTTCTCCCGACTCTCGGAATGCCAACCTATATTTCCTGGATGTCGTCCATCAAGCCAACACAATTTTCCATTTATTCGATAAGCAATTTAACGACCATCTCATGCCTTTAATAAGGTAAGGTGGGGCTTGTCATCCAGTGCAAGAACTCCTGATAAAACTGTTGATATAGAGGAATGGCTGCCATCTTTAATGTTCTCTTTCTCGTCTAGCTCCTCTCCAAAACTGACAGAATGTCTGCAGAAAAAGAAAGAGATCATCGAACAAATGGAAGTGAAGCTGGACACTGGTATCGACAGGTGAGCCCATGGCCTGTCCGCTGCGGTCAGCAGTGAATCCTGAGAGTTCATCGGTCCTTCCACAAGTCACAGATATGAGATGTACTCATTTGACTGCTCTTTATTTGGAGACCTTTGTTAATATTTTTTGTGATCCATCTGCAGGACGCTAAATTGCATGGTGGGCCAGATGAAGCAGATATTGGCAGCTGAGCAGAAAAAAACGGATTTCAAACCAGAAGACGAGAATAATGTATTAATTCAATACACAAGTGTAAGTTTTTTGTTTAGGACGAGACCGGTTTAGCTGTAGATTGGCAAAAAATTCTGATTATATTAACCACCTAACTGTTCTACCCGAGTCCAGCTCCAGCAGTGAGAAAAGTAGCTAACTGGAGGTGGAGGGCTGCTTTAGATGGTAATATCCCCTCAATGGTAGCAGCTAGAAACATGCAACTGGCCTTGTCTGAAAGCTGACAATCCAGGCTTTAATACAAGACCAAAATGAAGTTTAAAGAAACAGAGGAGAAATCACTGTTAGAAATCAAGTCGGGAATAATCACAAGTAAAACCTGTTTTTACTTTCATTTTCAGCTGCATTCACAGCATCCTGATATTTGATCAGTGATATCTTTCTCTATCCCGAACATATTGCTGTCATTTTGGTATTGCCTGAAAGCTTTGAATGTCCGCTTTCGAACAAGCCCAGTTGCATGTTTCTAGCTGCTACCATTCAGGAGGTAGCAACATCTAAATCATCCCTCCCCCCTCCAGGTAGCTACTTTTCCCACTGCTGGAGCTGGACTCTGGCAAAACAGTTAGGGGGTTAAGGGGGTTATCCAGAATTAGAAAAAACACTAAATGCTCTACATTCTTTGTAAAATAAGCACTACACCTGTCCATGGGCAGTGTCTGGTACTGCAGCTCATCCTCATTCAGGTGAATGGAGCCAAGACACCACCCATGGGCAGGTGTGGCTCTGTTTCTTATAGGGACTCTGGCATACTGCAAAACACGGATACTGGCTGTGTGGGTCCCACACTTTTTCGTCTTGTACACCCTGCTCTGTTGTAAAAATGCCTATTTTTGTCTGCAAAACGGACTAGAATACGACACGTTCTGTTTTTGCGGGAAAGTATAAAATGCAGATATACAGATACAGACAGCACACTATGTTTTTTTGTGGCCCCATTGAAACCAATGGATCGGCATCCAATCCACAAAAAATATGGATCGAATGTGGTAAAAAAAAAACTACAGTCATGTGCATGAGGCCAAAAAGAGTAGAGCCATTAAACCCCTAGAAAATGGTTGTGCAGACCACAACTTGGGCACAGGTTTCATGTAAAAGGCTTTTACTACGTCACACATTAAAGAATTTTGGACACGATATAAGCTGTCGGAAATAGACTTGTTAACAAAAAAAAAAAAATAACGAGTTTGAATGAAACTTTCTCTGTGTGAATGTAATGGTTATATATATATATATATATATATATTTATTTATTTATATATATATATATATATATATATATATATATATATATATATATATATATATATATATATACACACACTCACCGGCCACTTTATTAGGTACACCATGCTAGTAACGGGTTGGACCCCCTTTTGCCTTCAGAACTGCCTCAATTCTTCGTGGCATAGATTCAACAAGGTGCTGGAAGCATTCCTCAGAGATTTTGGTCCATATTAACATGATGGCATCACACAGTTGCCGCAGATTTGTCGGCTGCACATCCATGATGCGAATCTCCCGTTCCACCACATCCCAAAGATGCTCTATTGGATTGAGATCTGGTGACTGTGGAGGCCATTTGAGTACAGTGAACTCATTGTCATGTTCAAGAAACCAGTCTGAGATGATTCCAGCTTTATGACATGGCGCATTATCCTGCTGAAAGTAGCCATCAGATGTTGGGTACATTGTGGTCATAAAGGGATGGACATGGTCAGCAACAATACTCAGGTAGGCTGTGGCGTTGCAACGATGCTCAATTGGTACCAAGGGGCCCAAAGAGTGCCAAGAAAATATTCCCCACACCATGACACCACCACCACCAGCTTGAACCGTTGATACAAGGCAGGATGGATCCATGCTTTCATGTTGTTGACGCCAAATTCTGACCCTACCATCCGAATGTCGCAGCAGAAATCGAGACTCATCAGACCAGGCAACGTTTTTCCAATCTTCTACTGTCCAATTCGATGAGCTTGTGCAAATTGTAGCCTCAGTTTCCTGTTCTTAGCTGAAAGGAGTGGCACCCGGTGTGGTCTTCTGCTGCTGTAGCCCATCTGCCTCAAAGTTCGACGTACTGTGCGTTCAGAGATGCTCTTCTGCCTACCTTGGTTGTAACGGGTGGCAATTTGAGTCACTGTTGCCTTTCTATCAGCTCGAACCAGTCTGCCCATTCTCCTCTGACCTCTGGCATCAACAAGGCATTTCCGCCCACAGAACTGCCGCTCACTGGATGTTTTTTCTTTTTCGGACCATTCTCTGTAAACCCTAGAGATGGTTGTGCGTGAAAATCCCAGTAGATCAGCAGTTTCTGAAATACTCAGACCAGCCCTTCTGGCACCAACAACCATGCCACGTTCAAAGGCACTCAAATCACCTTTCTTCCCCATACTGATGCTCGGTTTGAACTGCAGGAGATTGTCTTGACCATGTCTACATGCCTAAATGCACTGAGTTGCCGCCATGTGATGGCTGATTAGAAATTAAGTGTTAACGAGCAGTTGGACAGGTGTACCTAATAAAGTGGCCGGTGAGTGTATATATTACAGTACAGATCAAAAGTTTGGACACACCTTTCATTCAAAGAGTTTCTGTATTTTCATGACTATGAAAATTGTAGATTCACACTGAAGGCATCAAACTATGAATTAACACATGTGGAATTATATACTTAACGAAAAAGTGTGAAACAACTGAAAATATGTCTTATATTCTAGGTTCTTCAAAGTAGCCACCTTTTGCTTTGATTACTGCTTTGCACACTCTTGGCATTCTCTTGATGAGCTTCAAGAGGTAGTCACCTGAAATGGTATTCCAACAGTCTTGAAGGAGTTCCCAGAGATGCTTAGCACTTGTTGGCCCTTTTGCCTTCACTCTGCGGTCCAGCTCACCCCAAACCATCTCGATTGGGTTCAGGTCTGGTGACTGTGGAGGCCAGGTCATCTGGCGTAGCACCCCATCACTCTCCTTCTGGGTCAAATAGCCCTTACACAGCCTGGAGGTCTGTTTGGGGTCATTGTCCTGTTGATAAATAAATGATGGTCCAACTAAACACAAACCGGATGGAATAGCATGCCGCTGCAAGATGCTGTGGTAGCCATGCTGGTTCAGTATGCCTTCAATTTTGAATAAATCCCCAACAGTGTCACCAGCCAAGCCCCCCCACACCATCACACCTCCTCCTCCATGCTTCACGGTGGGAACCAGGCATGTAGAGTCCATCCGTTCACCTTTTCTGCGTCGCACAAAGACACGGTGGTTGGAACCAAAGATCTCAAATTTGGACTCATCAGACCAAAGCACAGATTTTCACTGGTCTAATGTCCATTCCTTGTGTTCTTTAGCCCAAACAAGTCTCTTCTGCTTGTTGCCTGTCCTTAGCAGTGGTTTCCTAGCAGCTATTTTACCATGAAGGCCTGCTGCACACAGTCTCCTCTTAACAGTTGTTGTAGAGATGTGTCTGCTGCTAGAACTCTGTGTGGCATTGACCTGGTCTCTAATCTGAGCTGCTGTTAACCTGCGATTTCTGAGGCTGGTGACTCGGATGAACTTATCCTCCGCAGCAGAGGTGACTCTTGGTCTTCCTTTCCTGGGGCGGTCCTCATGTCAGCCAGTTTATTTGTAGCGCTTGATGGTTTTTGCGACTGCACTTGGGGACACTTTCAAAGTTTTCCCAATTTTTCGGACTGACTGACCTTCATTTCGTAAAGTAATGATGGCCACTCGTTTTTCTTTACTTAGCTGCTTTTTTCTTGGCAAAATACAAATTCTAATAGTCTATTCAGTAGGACTATCAGCTGTGTATCCACCTGACTTCTGCCCAACACAACTCATGGTCCCAACCCCATTTATAAGGCAAGAAACCCCACTTATTAAACCTGACAGGGCACACCTGTGAAGTGAAAACCATTTCAGGTGACTACCTCTTGAAGCTCATCAAGAGAATGCCAAGAGTGTGCAAAGCAGTAATCAAAGCAAAAGGTGGCTACTTTGAAGAACTTAGAATATAAGACATATTTTCAGTTGTTTCACACTTTTCTGATAAGTATATAATTCCACATGTGTTAATTCATAGTTTTGATGCCTTCAGTGTGAATCTACAATTATCATAGTCATGAAAATACAGAAAACTCTTTGAGAAGGTGTGTCCAAACTTTTGGTCTGTACTGTATGTATATATATATATATATATATATATATATATAATTATAATATTAGAGCCAAAGAAGTGTACAGTTAAAAGGAGGCTCTAGGACCCTGTTGGGCCACCTCCAGCCTGGATACAAGATGAGATACAGTTGGGTATAGAGGCACACAGATTCTGTATGGTATCCTGTGGCACATTTGCCCCTAGATGTTGCAGCTGGGCCTGTAGATCCTGCACACTTGTAGGTTGCTGATGCTGGCGTTTCAGCTGGTCCCATAAATGCTTGATTGACGATAAATCTGGCGACTGGGCTGGCGGGGGAACAGTTAAAATCTAGTGGAGACATTGCTGGAAAAGCGTTGTGTGTGTGTGTCTGCTGAAAAAAGCCAGTCGTGAGAGGAACACATTTGGGTGCAGGATGTCCTGCACATATGGCTTAGTGTCCTATGTTATCACTACTAGGGGTGACTGACTGTCGTATATACGATGGCTCCTCAGATCATCACACCAAAGTTACGGGCAGTGTGTCATTCCATAGCAAAGGCAGGATTGAAGTGCTCACCACCCGGCCTCCATACTCGAACTCTACCATCTTCTGATCTAAGACAGAACCTGGTTCCAAGTCCATAGCAGTCCAGGTTTCTTATTCACAACACCTCTGAAAACAAAGGTGACGGTAGCTGGACGTCAGTGGCAGGACTTGTAATGGGCGCCGTGACACCAAGTGGTCTGGGCATAGACAGGAGTGTGTAATGAAGGTGCCATCTGTGTCTGGATGGTGGACAGCTGCTCGTGATTGTCGTTGGATCAGATAGTCCTCTCTACCAGTGTGCGTGTCCTCGCGTAACCACTGCTCCCAGCACCTCCTAACAGCCAGGTTAGGACATAGTGGGCAGTCCGTCAATGCAACCATCCTGCTTCTCTCAATCCAATGGTGTGCCCCATCTCAAAGTCTGATAGCTGGGTAACATGTCTTCAAGTGCATGTCTAGCAGTCAACGATCTTTCACCAAGAGGTACACTACCCAAAAGTAGCCTCTGAGAGACTTTTTATACCGCGGCGGGGGAATCACTTTTACACCCTCTTGTGACAGGACCCAACGTGTAATCGCACCACACCTGTAATCATTTACATAACTGCGTGCTGAGTTTTACATCAATCCAACATTGTTGTCTGGGTGCGTTATGTTTTTTTTGTCAGTGAGTGTACACCCTGCTATGTAACAGACATTCGCCTCCTTATACGTTTTTGCCCTGTTTATAGGCTTGCTCCAAAGTTTGCCTTTACATTAGAAAGCAAGTGGAGAAGATCCGTAACTCTATGGATGGAAAGAACGTGGACACCGTGCTGTTGGAACTTGGGGTGCGCTTCCATCGCCTCATATACGAGCATCTGCAGCAGTTTTCCTACAGCTCGATGGGTGGCATGCTGGCTATCTGCGACGTAGCAGAGTATAGGAAGTGTGCCAAGGAGTTCAAAGTATGTAGTGTGTATATATATTCAGATATTCTGCTACCTGACTTTTATATTATACTTTTAGGATGCTGACTGTTCACAACTAGAGATGAGCGAGCACTGCTCGTTACGAGCACTGTAACGCTCGGGTCCCGTGTGAAATGCCCGCAGGCATTGCGGATCCGTCCTCATCTGCATGTAAGTCAATGAGGACGGATCCGTCTTAAAGGGGTTGTCCGAGTTATGAAAAAAAAAATATAGCACTGTAAATCTGATGGGCAGCAATGTATAACTAAGTTAAGCAAGTTTTAGGCAAAAAAATCCATATTTCCTAATTTCCCTGGTTCTCTTCTGGTCTTTGTTTACATGTAATAACAACAATCTCAGCCCCTCCCCCTTCTCCCCCCCTCTCTGCAAAGGGAATGAATACAAGTGCTGAGTGACATGTCTGCCTGCTGGGATACTCAGCAGCATGTTGTATGTGTAGGACTACAAGTCCCAGCTGTACAATGACACTGCTAATACATACAGGAATTTCTCCCTACCTGTTCTTGTACAATACGATTCCTCTATAGCTCCTCGCCCAGCATTTGTCTCCTCTCACTGCTGCAGCTACTGTTTGTTCTAAAGCCTTGAGCCTTCAGTGTGTTCTGGTTGAAGGGGTTAATGTTTTATCTGAAGGAATCCAGGGAGAGAGCAGATAGCAGGAGCCCGGCAAAGAAAGGGGGCGTGGCCAGTGACGTCTCGTGTACAGACTGTTATCTGAACTCTGAGGCTTGTGAAGGAAACATCACAGACCAGGGAGATAAGGTGACATCACAGGTCATGTGACCCTCAGTCAACTCTGAGAAACCAGCAGCTTTGGAAACACAAAGTATATGGGAAAGTTGTTATACCTGACAAGTTAGAAACATATAAAGAACAAAAAAATAACTCGGACAACCCCTTTAAAGTCAGTGGGGACGGAACCGTTTGGTATGAGTGTCATACCAAACTATCCGTTCTCATTGACTTACATGCAGATGAGGACGGATCTGCAATGCCTGCGGGCATTTCACACAGGACCCGAGCGTTACAGTGCTTGTAACGAGCACTGCTCGCTCATCTCTATTCACAACAGCACTAAGGACACCATGACTGTCGGCCAACACTGATTTCTCCTGACTGGAGCTTTGCGTTGTGCAGTTCATCTGTTATTCCTCCTAGAAGTTAGATTGACAACTGGTTGTTACCAGATGGGGGTGTGTCCCTATAAACTCTGACATCGTCCAATCTCTTCTGGCAGTGGCAGCTTCTGTAGGGGCAACCCCCCTTTGACAAAGGGGATTGTTAAAGGGGTTTTCCAAGATTTTGATACTGATGACCTAGCCATTGGTGAGAGTTCGACACTCAGGACCCCGCCGATCAGCTGTTTGAGAAGGCAGAGGCGCTCCAGCCTTCTCCTTGCTTACCAAGCACAGCGCCGTACACTGTATAGCGGATGTGCTTGGTATCGTGTTCAGTCCCATTTTAGTGAATGAGGCTGAGGGCTATATAATGTACGACGCAGTGCTTGCTCCAGAATTGTTATTACATGGGGAATACATAAAGTAATTAAAACAGACATGTCAGCAGGAGAGGTGAGAGGTCCACTTTAAGCCGTTTTACTGTAATATTTTTGGAACAGGTTACGGTGGGTACTGAACTTCTTATCGTAGGGTCTGCCGCTTGCCCCTTGCAGTTTTATTATCGGGCACCTGTCTCTTAGGCCCCATTCACATGACCATATGTATTCTGTGATCTGTATAAAAACGGAATGGAAGACATATGGAAAATTGTGTTCCACAATTTTGCGGACCCATTGACTTTAACGGGGCTACGGACGTGATTTTGCGGCCAAGTATAGGACATGTTTTATTTTTTTTTGCGGGGGAACTTCCGTGAGATACGGGATGCGGTATGCACATGGTGTGCATTCCGCATTTTTTTCTCCTATGGAAAAATGAATGGGTTCGTATGGTTCTGCATCTTATCCGTAAAAATGCGGATAAGATCCGGAAATGTACATACGGTCGTGTGAATGGGGCCTTAGAGTGCACTGTCATATATTTCCCTGTGCTGTTGCCTTTTTACTATGATCATTTTTCCGATGCAGGGAGCTTGTCTCTGAACACGTCTCGATCACATATGTAGGTTGATTGTCTCGTGCGGATTTTGCGGTCTGACTGTTGCCTTGTCCCGTTGCAGATTCCTCTCGTGCTTCAGCTTTTTGATACACTGCACTCCCTCTGCAACCTGCTGGTGGTGGCCCCAGACAACCTAAAGCAGGTGTGCTCCGGAGAGCAGCTCGCCAGCCTGGACAAGAACATCCTCCACTCCTTTGTGCAGCTGAGAGCCGACTACAGATCCTCCCGCCTTGCCCGGCACTTTAACTGAGAAGGACTTTCTACAGGCTGAAGCTAAGTCAGGGCTAGAGAATAGCACAGCGTACACTCCCTGATACATAGACGTTTCTTTAGTTCTTTCAGCTCAGTCGTGCGGCCATGTTTCATTTGATGCTCAATGCGTTTCCTAGAAAGATGCAGAGGAGTATTCTTTAACGCAACCCCCTCCCCCCACCCCGGTTTACACCTTCTGGAAGAATCGCCATTGCTATGGAACTTGCTTAATCTGCAAGTTCATTTTTAAAGGGACGGTGGTCATCCTAAGAAAGTGATGTAAAGTTCAGTTTCTTGTTATGTGCTGTCACACAACTATCACTAGATCCACCTGGGATAACACCCCATCAGTGTGCACAGTTCTTAAAGGGGTTGTCTAGAACCTAACCTAATATAAGATGGGGGGGGGGGGGGTCAGACACCTTGCGATCAGCTGTTTTCAGAAGATCCCTGTGCTGGGAATGGACATGGGGGGGCTACACCGCTCTGTCCAAGCCAGGTTACTGCAGCAATGTCCCTATTCCGAGTGCTGCAGTAACCAGATGTGGAGCTTCTAAAAACAGCTTTTAGAAAGAAAGGGTAGCCCATCACTCGGAACCCCCTTCATTTAGCTAAATCCAGGACAACAAGAATTTACAATGAACATGGCTGATAACATGGGGGCCCCTGCATTGACACATGCTGTGTCCTGACTTTGGCAGCACCTGGAATGTTAACAGGAGGTTGTTAGGACATTGTGTGGTAATACGGGGGATCTTCAGCAGTTAGCCACAGTAGAGAGGGACCTCAAAGAATGTGTCTCTCCGGAGGATCAGACATGTCCATCTGAATTCAGTGGGCACCAGTGATGCTTTATGTCTCTGTCTAGTGCTGTTACAGTACTAAGGAACACTTGCTGCCTGATTACTCCCACAAATTATAGCTGATCACTGGTGGCCTCAGCATCAGCGTACCTGGTGATCAGCTTAATTTGGCGGAAACCCTTGTAACAAATAGCCCAGAATTGACACCCCTGTTATTAACCACCTAACTATTTTGCCCCAGCTCCAGCTGTGGGAAAAGTAGCTAACTGGTCTAAACATACAACTGGTCTTGTTTAAAAGCAGACATTCCAAGCAATACCAGAATGACAGCAATATGTTCAGGACAGGGGAAGATATCACTGATAGAAATCGGGATGCTGTGAATGCAGCTGAAAGTTAGTCAGAACAGGTTTTACCCACAATTATTCCCGACTTGATTTCTAACAGTGATTTCTCCTTTAGCTGTGATTTTGGTCTTGTATGAAAGCCTGGACTGCCAGCTTTCAAACAAGACCAGTTGCATGTTTCTAGCTGCTACCATGCATGAGATATCACCGTCTAAAGCAGTCCTCCCCCCTCCAGTTAGCTACTTTTCACACTGCCCGAGCTGGACTCAGGCAAAACAGTTAGGGGGTCAAAGGGGTTTTATCATCTCGGACATTGCTGGAATATTGCTAGGATATGACACCAATTTCTGGTGCGGGACTCACCTTTATGACCCGCTCCTATCTTAGACTCCAGCAGGGGCCCCTGAAAGTGAAGGGGGAGGGCGCATGCACGTGGTGGTCTCCATTCATTTCTATGGGAGTTCTGAAAATAGCTGAGCAAGCACGGCTATCTCTTCTTTCACTTCTATGGGACTGTCGAAAATAGCTGAGCCAGGAATGAATGGAGGGTGGTTGCGCATGCGCAGCTGCCCTCTGTTCACTTCGAGGGTCCCATTCTGGTGAAAGGATCGGGTCTTTAAAAGGGTTTTTTCCATCTTATAAAGTGACATATTGGTAGAATATGCCCTCATTTAATGATGGGGGGGGGGGTGGTATCCAACCTTTGGGAAACCAAGTCGATCCTGAGAATGAAGCGGCTGCAGTGCACCACTTCACACCCTACACTCTTTACCTGTACAGAGGCGCTCCAAGTGCACAGCTTGGCGGCTGGGAATGCTTACAAGGGATTTCTACACTACACAACAGCTGCAGCTTCTTCCCCCTGGACTGGTACGAGTCCCAGAGTTAGAACCATCACAATAAAAAAAGGCATAATTCTACCAATCTGCTATCCTTGCATATGATGGGAATACCCCCGTTTGGTTGAATTACACTGAGCTTGTTGCTTCTTATTGCCTCCTGTAATTTATAACTCCTCCCTAGTCTCGGTATTCACATCTCTCCTCTTCAGTTCAGGTTCTAGGTGTTCAGGAAGCGACGATGCATTCATTAGATTATGTAAATTTGCTGCATTATGTTGTGCACATTTGTCAGGTTTATACATGTTCTATAACCTTTGTTATTGTATCCTAGCCATGTCACCACAATCCGATAAAAGGGCCTCATCCCCAGTCATTGAAACCGCAATTATTATTGCAATATTCCCAGCAAACAGCAAATTTTTGGGGTCCCCTTTCATTTTGAACATCGACTGGGTTCTCAGGTTGGACCCTCAAAGTCCATCTTTTTTTTTTTTTTTTTACCTCTGCTTTTCACACGACTCACCAAGAATGAAGTCAAGCGGAGTTTCTGAGAGATCATTATTGACAACCTATCTTCAGGATAGGTCATCAATAGAGATGAGCGAACGTGCTCGAAATGAGCACTGTACCGCTCGGCTCCCCTGCGCTCGCATGGGCGCAGGCAGCCGCTTCCGTCGTCCTCAGGAGGACGGAAGCGGCTGCCTGCGCCCATGCGAGCGCAGGGGAGCAGAGCGGTACAGTGCTGATCCATCGTGGTCTTCAACCTGTGGGCTCGGCTCTCCAGTTGTGAAGGAACTACAACTAACAGCAGTCAGGGCTTCCTGGGAGTTGTAGTCTTCCAATAGGTTGAACACCACGATCCGAAGGTTGCAGGTTACGGATTTGACTCCAGTGTAAATTTCGTCTTACGTCCTCACTGAAGACTGTATCTCACAGAAGTGCTTGAAAATTTTTTATACTTTCTACACTTTCCTCATGTGGACTTCTATTTTAAAGTTGTATAAATTGTATCTATCGCTGTATGGTTTCTTAATATATATTTAGTTATATTGTTTTTGGTGCATGATCTTTTTGTTCTAGTGCAATATTTCCTTATGCCCCCCCCCCCCCCCCCCCCCCCCCCCGAAAGGACAGCAGCAAAAACATTCAGTATCTGTTGTAGTTTTAACATGTAAAGTGCTCCTTCAATAAACACGTTTCCTCTATCTTCTGCTGTTATGGTGTCGTTATTGTGGCAAACTAAAGATAGCTTTTTTTTTTTCTGAACTTAGAGGTTTTCTGGTCCCAAAATCAAAATTATTTTTATGTGCTCCTAACACTCCTCACTATGTATGTGTATATATATATATATATATATATATATATATATACACACACACCCCAATAGCTGTTTTTCATGTCTGTGCTTTCCTTCCCCCTATCTGGGCTTCAGATTGACAGGAATGTTTACATCCAGCACTTCCTGTTTTCTTCACTACCTAGCTTTATTTATAAACAAGCTAGCCTGATCTGCAGACTGACATCCTCAGTGCCATCCATACTGCCCTTACAGTGCCAGACAGTGACATCCACGTTGTCCCAAGGTGACATTTTGTGCCCCAGTGACATCCATACTGCCCCAAAGTTACACATGCACAGTGCCCCAATGACATTTAGTGTCCCACAGTAACATCCATACTGCCCTGAAGTGACATCCACAATGACATGCACAGTGCCCCAAGGCGACAGTGTCCCATATTGACATCCATACTGCCCCAGTGACATCCATATTGCCCTGAAGTGACATCCACGGTGACATAAACAGTGCCCCACAGAGACATCCATGCTGTCCCCGTGACATCCTCAGTGCACTAGTGACATCCACAGTGACATGCAAAGTGCCCCAAGGTGACTTTCAGTGTATCATAGTGACATCCACATTGCCCTGAAGTGACATCCTAGTGACATCTACAGTGACATCCAGACTGCCCCAAAGTGACATCCACAGTGTCCCATGGTGACATCCATACTGCCTTTACTGACATCCACAGTGCCCTAGTGACATCCATACTGCCCCAAGGTGACATCCTCAGTGCCCCAGTGACATGAACGTTGACATTCAGTGTCCCACAGTGAAATCCATACTGCCCAGTGACATCCACATTGCCATGAAGTGACATCCTCAGTGCTCTAGTGACATCTATACTGCCCCAAGTTGACATCCACAGTGCCCTACAGTGACATCCAAGGTGACATTCACAGTGACATCCTCAGTGCCCCAGTGACATGCTCAGTGACTGCCACAGTGACATGCACAGAGCCCCAAGGTGACATCCACTGTGACATTCAGTGCCCCACAGTGACATCCACAGTGCCTCGGTGACATGCACAGAGCCCCAAGGTGACATTCAGTGCCCCACAGTGAAATCCATACTGCCCCAAGGTGACATCCACAGCGACATGCACATTGCCCGAAGGTGATATTCAGTGTCCCATAGTGACATCCATACTGCACCAATGACATCCACATTGTTGGAAGTGATATGCACAGAGCCCCAAGGTGACATCCACATTGCCCTGAATTGATATCTATTCTGCCCCAAGGTGACATCCACAGGGACATCCATACTGCCCAGTGACATCCATATTGCCCTGATGTGACATCCAGTGACATTCCCAGTGCCCTAGTGACATCTACAGTGACATCCATACTGCCCCAGTGACATCCTCAGTGCCCTAATGACATGTCACATTCAGTGTCTTACAGTGACATACATACTGCCCAGTGACATCCATACTGCTCCAAGGTGACACCCTCAAGCCTCGGTGACATGCACAGAGCCCCAAGGTGACATTCAGTGCTCTACAGTGAAATCCATACTGCCCCAATGACATCCACAGTGACATTCTGTGCCCCAGTGATATCCACAGCGACATGCACATTGCACGAAGGTGACATTCAGTGTCCCATAGTGACATCCACTTTGCCCTGAAGTGACATGCACAGTGACATTCAGTGTCCCACAGTGACATCTACAGTCACATTGTGTCCCACAGTGACATACATACTGCCCAGTGACATCCATACTATCCTAAGGTGACATCCACAGTGCCCCAGTGACATGCACAGTGACATTCAGTGTCCCACAATGACATCCACAGTGACATTCAGTGTCCCACAGTGACATACATACTGCCCCAAGGTGACATCCTCAGAGACTTGGTGACATGCACAGAGCCCCAAGGTGACATCCACACTGCCTCAGTGACATCCACATTGCCCTGAACTGATATCTATTCTGCCCCAAGGTGACATCCACAGTGACATGCATAGTGCCCCAAGGTGACATCCACAGTGCCTCAGTGACATCCACTGTGACATCCAAACTGCCCCAGTGACATCCTCAGTGCCCTAGTAACATCCACAGTCACATCCTTAGTGCCCCCACAGTGACATCCATACTTCCCTAAAGTGACATTCTCAGTGCCCTAGTGACATCCACAGTGACATCCATACTGTCCCAAGGTGACATCCACAGTGCCCCAATGACATGCGCAGTGACATTCAGTGTCCCCTGTGACATCCTCAGTGCTGTAGTGACATCCACATTGCCCCAAAGTGACATCCAAATTGACATCCTCAGTGCCGCACAGTGACATCCATACTGCCTCAGTGACATCCTCAGTGCCCTAGTGACATCCACAGTAACATGCACAGTACTCCACAGTGACTTCCATACTGTCCCAATGTGACATCCAAAGTGACATTTAGTGTCCCCCAGTGACATCCCTTAGTGCCCTAGTGAAATCCACAGTGATATGTACATTGCCACAAGGTGACATTAAGTGTCCCATAGGGACATCCATACTGCCCTAATGACATCCACATTGCCATCCATACTACCCCAAGGTGACATCCACAGTGACATCCTCAGCACCCTAGTAACATCCACAGTGCCCCACAGTGACGTCTTCAGTGCCCTAGTGAAATCCACAGTGTCCCATGGTGACATTGACACTGCCTTTACTGACATCCACAATGCCCTGAGTTGACATCCACAGTGACATCCTCAGTGCCCTAGTGACATCCATACTGCCCCAAGGTGACATCCACAGTGCCCCATGGTGACATTCACACTGCCTCAGTGACATCCACATTGTCCTGAAGTGACATCAACAGTGGCATCCATACTGCCCCAAGGTGACATCCACAGTGACATCCATACTGCCCTAGTTACATCCTCAGTGCCCCAGTGACATGCACATTGCCCCAAGGTGACATTCAGTGTCCCATTGTGACATCTATACTGCTCCCAATTACATTCACAATGCCCCAGTGACATGCACAGAGCCCCAAGGTGACATCAACGGTGACATTCAGTGTCCCACAGTGAAATCCATACTGCCCAGTGACATTCTCAGTGCTCTAGTGACATCTATACTGCCCCAAGTTGACATCCACAGTGCCCTACAGTGGACATCCACATGACATCCTCAGTGCCCCCAGTGACATGCTCAGTGACTGCCCAAGTGAAATTCACAGTGACATGCACAGAGCCCCAAGGTGACATCCACTGTGACATTCAGTGCCCCACAGTGACATCCATACTATCACAGTGACATCCACAGTGCCTCGGTGACATGCACAGAGCCCCAAGGTGACATTCAGTGCCCCACAGTGAAATCCATACTGCCCAAGGTGACATCCACAGCGACATGCACATTGCCCGAAGGTGATATTCAGTGTCCCATAGTGACATCCATACTGCACCAATGACATCCACATTGTTGGAAGTGATATGCACAGAGCCCCAAGGTGACATCCACATTGCCCTGAATTGATATCTATTCTGCCCCAAGGTGACATCCACAGTGACATCCTCAGTGCCTTAGTGACATCCACAGTGACATGCATAGTGCCCCAAGGTGACATCCACATTGTCCTGAAGTGACATCCACAGGGACATCCATACTTCCCCAAGGTTCATCCACAGTGACATCCATACTGCCCCAGTGACATCCATATTGCCCTGATGTGACATCCAGTGACATTCCCAGTGCCCTAGTGACATCTACAGTGATATGCACAGTGACATACATACTGCCCAGTGACATCCTCAGAGCCTCGGTGACATGCACAGAGCCCCAAGGTGACATTCAGTGCTCTACAGTGAAATCCATACTGCCCCAATGACATCCACAGTGACATTCTGTGCCCCAAGGTGACATTCAGTGTCCCACAATGACATCCACAGTCACATTCAGTGTCCCACAATGACATACATACTGCCCCAAGGTGACATCCTCAGAGACTTGGTGACATGCACAGAGCCCCAAGGTGACATCCACAGTGCCTCAGTGACATCCACATTGTCCTGAAGTGACATCCACTGTGACATCCAAACTGCCCCAGTGACATCCTCAGTGCCCTAGTGACATCCACAGTCACATCCTTAGTGCCCCACAGTGAATCCATACTTCCCCAAGGTGACATCCACATTGCCCTAAAGTGACATTCTCAGTGCCCAAGTGACATCCACAGTGCCCCAGTGACATGCGCAGTGACATTCAGTGTCCCCTGTGACATCCTCAGTGCTGTAGTGACATCCACATTGCCCCAAAGTGACATCCATATTGACATCCTCAGTGCCGCACAGTGACATCCATACTGCCTCAGTGACATCCTCAGTGCCCTAGTGACATCCACAGTAACATGCACAGTACTCCACAGTGACTTCCATACTGTCCCAATGTGACATCCACAGTGACATTTAGTGTCCCCCAGTGACATCCCTTAGTGCCCTAGTGAAATCCACAGTGATATGTACTTTGCCACAAGGTGACATTAAGTGTCCCATAGGGACATCCATACTGCCCTAATAACATCCACATTGCCATCCATACTACCCCAAGGTGACATCCACAGTGCCCCAGTGACATGCACAGAGCCCCAAGGTGGCATCAACAGTGACATCCTCAGCACCCTAGTAACATCCACAGTGCCCCACAGTGACGTCTTCAGTGCCCTAGTCACATCCAGACTGCCCAAAGGTGACATCCACAGTGTCCCATGGTGACATTGACACTGCCTTTACTGACATCCACAATGCCCTGAGTTGACATCCACAGTGACATCCGCAGTGCCCTAGTGACATCCATACTGCCCCAAGGTGACATCCACAGTGCCCCATGGTGACATTCACACTGCCTCAGTGACATCCACATTGTCCTGAAGTGACATCAACAGTGGCATCCATACTGCCCCAAGGTGACATCCACAGTGACATCCATACTGCCCCAGTTACATCCTCAGTGCCCCAGTGACATGCACATTGCCCCAAGGTGACATTCAGTGTCCCATTGTGACATCTATACTGCCCCAATGACATTCACAATGCCCCAGTGACATGCACAGAGCCCCAAGGTGACATCAACGGTGACATTATGTGTCCCACAGTGAAATCCATACTGCCCAGTGACATCCACATTGCCATGAAGTGACATCCACAGTGACATTCTCAGTGCTCTAGTGACATCTATACTGCCCCAAGTTGACATCCACAGTGCCCTACAGTGACATCCACAATGACATCCTTAGTGCCCCAGTGACATGCTCAATGACTGCCCTAGTGAAATCCAGTGACATGCACAGAGCCCCAAGGTGACATTCAGTGCCCCACAGTGAAATCCATACTGCCCCAAGGTGACATCCACAGCGACATGCACATTGCCCGAAGGTGATATTCAGTGTCCCATAGTGACATCCATACTGCACCAATGACATCCACATTGCCCTGAAGTGACATCCACAGTGATATCCATACTACCCCAATGACATTCACATTGCCCTGAAGTGACATCCATAGAGCTCCAAAGTGACATCCACAGTCACATCCTTAGTGCCCCACAGTGACATCCATACTACCCCAAGGTGACATCCACAGTGACATCCATACTACCCCAAGGTGACATCCATATTGCCCTGACGTGACATCCACAGTGACATTCTCAGTGCCCTAGTGACATCTACAGTGACATGCACAGTGACATCCATACTGTCCCAAGGTTACATCCATACTGCCCCAGTGACATCCACATTGCCCTAATGACATCCACAGTAACCTCCTCAGTGCCCTAGTGACATCCACAGTGACATCCTTACTGCCCCAAGGTGACATCCACAGTGCACAGTGACATGCACAGTCACATTCAGTGTCCCACAGTGACATCCATACTGCCCCAGTGACATACACAGAGCTCCAACGTGACATGCACAGTGCCCTACAGTGACATCCATACTGTCCTAAGGTGACATCCACAGTGCCCCAGTGACATGCTCAGTGACCTAGTGACATCCACAGTGACATCCACAGTGCCCCACAATGACATCCATACTGTTCCAAGGTGACATCCGCAGTGACATCCATACTGTCCCAAAGGTGACATCCACAGTGACATTTAGTGTCCCCCAGTGACATCCTCAGTGCCCTAGTGACATCCACAGTGATATGTACATTGCCACAAGGTGACATTAAGTGTCCATAGTGACATTCATGCTGCCCCAATGACATCCACATTGCCCTGAAGTGACATCCACAATAACATTCATACTACCCCAAGGTGACATCCACAGTGACATGCATAGTGCCCCAAGGTAACATCAACAGTGACATGCATGGTACCCTAGTGACATCCACATTGCCCTGAATTGATATCTATTCTGCCCCAAGGTGACATCCACAGTGACATCCTCAGTGCCTTAGTGACATTCACAGTGACATGCATAGTGCCCCAAGGTGACATCCACAGTGCCTCAGTGACATCCACATTGTCCTGAAGTGACATCCAAAGTGACATCCATACTGCCCCAGTGACATCCTCAGTGCCCTAGTGACATCCACAGTCACATCCTTAGTGCCCCACAGGGACATCCATACTCCCCCAAGGTGACATCCACAGTGACATCCATACTGCCCCAGTGACATCCTCAGTGCCCCACAGTGACATCCATATTGCCCTGATGTGACATCCACAGTGACATTCTCTGTGCCCTAGTGACATCTACAGTAACATGCACAGTGACATCCATACTGCCCCAGTGACATCCACATTGCCCTGAAGTGACATTCTTAGTGCCCTAATGACATCCACAGTAACATCTTCAGTGCCCTAGTGACATCCACAGTGACATCCATACTGCCCCAATGTGACATCCACAGTGCCCCAGTGACATCCACAGTCACATTCAGTGTCCCACAGTGACATCCATACTGTCCTAAAGGTGACATCCACAGTGCCCCACAATGACATCCATACTGTTTCAAGGTGACATCCACAGTGACATCTTCAGTGCCCTAGTGACATCCATACTGCCCCAAGGTGACATCCACAGTGCCCCATGGTGACATTCACACTGCCTCAGTGACATCCACATTGTCCTGAAGTGACATCAACAGTGGCATCCATACTGCCCCAAGGTGACATCCACAGTGACATCCATACTGCCCCAGTTACATCCTCAGTGCCCCAGTGACATGCACATTGCCCCAAGGTGATATTCAGTGTCCCATTGTGACATCTATACTGCCCCAATGACATTCACAATGCCCCAGTGACATGCACAGAGCCCCAAGGTGACATCAACGGTGACATTCAGTGTCCCACAGTGAAATCCATACTGCCCAGTGACATCCACATTGCCATGAAGTGACATCCAAGGTGACATCCACAGTGACATCCTCAGTGCCCCAGTGACATGCTCAGTGACTGCTCTAGTGAAATCCACAGTGACATGCACAGAGCCCCAAGGTGACATCCACGGTGACATTCAGTGCCCCACAGTGACATCCATACTATCACAGTAACATCCACACTGCCTCGGTGACATGCACAGAGCCCCAAGGTGACATCCACAGTGACATCCAAACTGCCCCCAGTGACATCCTCCGTGCCCCACAGTGGCATCCATATTGCCCTGACCTGACATCCACAGTGACATTCTCAGTGCCCTAGTGACATCTACAGTGACATGCACAGTGACATCCATACTGTCCCAATGTTACATCCATACTGCCCCAGTGACATCCTCAGTGCCCTAATGACATCCACAGTAACCTCCTCAGTGCCCTAGTGACATCTACAGTGACATCCATACTGCCCCAAGCCGACATCCACAGTGCCCCAGTGACATGCACAGTGACAGTCAGTGTCCCACAGTGACATCTACAGTCACATTCAGTGTCCCACAGTGACATACATACTGCCCAGTGGCATCCACAGTGACATCCATACTGACCCAGTGACATACACAGAGCTCCAAGGAGACATCTAGTGACATCCACAGTGACATCCACAGTGCCGCACAATGACATCCATACTGTTCAAAGGTGACATCCACAATGACATCCATACTGTCCCAAGGTGACATCCACAGTGACATCCATACTGTCCCCAAGGTGACATCCACAGTGCCCCCAGTGACATCCACAGTGACATTTAGTGTCCCCCAGTGACATCCTCAGTGCCCTAGTGACATCCACAGTGCCTCAGTAACATCCACATTGCCTGAAGTGACATCCACAGTGACATCCATACTGTCCCAAGGTGACATCCACAGTGCCCCAGTGACATCCACAGTGACATTTAGTGTCCCCCAGTGACATCCTCAGTGCCCTAGTGACATCCACAGTGCCTCAGTAACATCCACATTGCCCTGAAGTGACATCCACAGTGACATCCATAGTGCCCCAGTGACATCCTCAGTGCCCTAGTGACATCCACAGTCACATCCTTAGTGCCCCACAGTGACATCCATACTTCCCCAAGGTGACATCCACAGTGACATCCATACTGCCCCAGTGACATCCACATTGCCCTGAAGTGACATCCTCAGTGCCCTAATGACATTTACAGTAACATCCTCAGTGCCCTAGTGACATCCACACTGACATCCAGAGCTCCAAGGTGACATCCACAGTGCCTCAGTGACATGCTCAGTGACCTAGTGACATCCACAGTGCCGCACAGTGACATCCATACTGTCCCAAGGTGACATCCACAGTGCCCCAGTGACATGCGCAGTGACATTCAGTGTCCCACAGTGACATCCTCAGTGCTGTAGTGACATCCGCATTGCCCCAAAGTGACATCCATATTGACATCCTCAGTGCCCCAAAGTGACATACATACTGCCCCAGTGACATCCACAGTAACATGCACAGTACCCCACAGTGACTTCCATACTGTCCCAATGTGACATCCACAGTGACATTTAGTGTCCCCTAGTGACTTCCTCTGTGCCCTAGTGACATCCACAGTGATATGTACATTGCCACAAGGTGACATTAAGTGTCACATAGTGACATCCATACTGCCCCAATGACATCCACATTGCCCTCAAGTGACATCCACAATAACATTCATACTACCCCAAGGTGACATCCACAGTGACATGCATAGTGCCCTGAAGTGACAACAGTGACATCCATACTGCCCCAAGGTGTCATCCACAGTGACATTCAGACTGCCCAAAGGTGACATCCACAATGCCCTGAGTTGACAATCACAGTGACTGCCCTTACAGTGCCAGACAGTGACATCCACATTGCCCAAGGTGACATGCACAGAGCCCCAAGGTGACATCCACATTGCCCTGAAGTGATATTTATTCTGCCCCAAGGTGACATCCACATTGTCCTAAAGTGACTTCAACAGTGACATCCATACTGCCCCAGTGACATCCATATTGTCCTGAAGTGACATCCACATTGTCACTGTGGCTATAACTAGGGCACTGAGGATGTCAATGTGGATGTCACTTCAGGACAATATGGATGTCAATAGGGCAGTATGGATGTCACCGTGGGGCACAGAGGATGTCACTAGGGGACAGAGGATGTCACTGTGGATTTCACTGTGGGGCACTGAATGTCACTTTGGGGGTCTGTGCATGTCACTGGGGCACTGTGGATGTAACTGGGGCACTGAGGATTTTACTGTGGATGTCACTTCAGGGCAGTGTGGATGTCACTGTAGAACACTGAATGTCACCTTGGGGCTGTGCATGTCACTAGGGCACTGAGAATGTCACCGTGGGCTCTGTGCATGTCACTGGGGCACTGTGGATGTCACCTTGGGACAGTATGGATTTCACTGTGGGGCACTGAATGTCACTGTGGCTATAACTAGGGCACTGAGGATGTCATTCAGTGCCCCACAGTGAAATCCATACTGTCCCAAGGTGACATCCACAGTGCCCCAGTGACATGCACAGAGCCCACGGTGACATTCTCAGTGCCCTAGTGACATGCACAGCCCCAAGGTGACATTCATGGTGACATTCAGTGTTCTACAGTGACATCCACACTGCCCTGAAGTGACATCCACAGTAAAATCCTCAGTGCCCCAGTTACATCCACAGTGCCCCAGTGACATGCACAGACCCCCAAAGTGACATTCAGTGCTCCACAGTGAAATCCACAGTGACATCCTCTGTGCCCCACGGTGACATCCATACTGCCCTAGTGACGTCTTATTTGCCCTATTAGCACCCACAGTGACATCCACACTGCCCAAAGGTGACATGAACAGAGCCCCAAAGTGACATCCACAATGACATTCACAGTGCCCAACAGTGACATCCATACTGCCCTAGTGACATCCACAGTGACATGCAAAGTGCCCCAAGGTGACATTCATTGTATCATAGTGACATCCATACTGCACCAGTGACATCCACATTGCCCTGAAGTGACATCCTCAGTGCCCTATTGACATCTATAGTGACATCCATACTGCCCCATGGTGACATCCACAGTACTGCCCCAAGGTGACATCCACAGTGAGATCCATACTGCCGCAAGGTGACATCCACAGTGCCCCAGTGACATGCACAGAGCCCCAAGGTGACATCAACGGTGACATTTAGTGTCCCACAGTGAAATCCGTACTGCCCAGTGACATCCACATTGCCATGAAGTGACATCCAGTGACATCCTCAGTGCCCTAGTGACATGTATACTGCCCCAAGTTGACATCCACAATACCCTGAGTTGACATCCACAGTGACATGCACATTGCCCCAGTGACATCCTCAGTGCCCTAGTGACATCCACAGTGATATGCACAGTGCCCCAAGGTGACATCCACGGTGACAGTGTCCCATAGTGACATCCATACTGCCACAAGGTGACATCCACAGTGCCCCAGTGACATGGACAGTGACCTTCAGTGTCCCACAGTGACATCCTCAGTGCTGTAGTGACATCCACATTGCCCCAAAGTGACATCCATATTGACATCCTCAGTGCCCCTCAGTGACATCCATACTGCCCTAGTGCATCCTCAGTGCACTACGGTAGAGAAGTCACTACATGACATCATCCACTTGTTGTTTGGCGGGCTATTTAAACCCAGTTTTTTCTTTTGTATCATACTGTCTGATGAAAGCATGTATAGTGCTGAAACGCGTCACAGTTAGTGACCAATAAAGCAAGCAAAGAAATATAATTACGAGTGCCGGTCCTCTTCTCTACCGTTGTTACATGTGGGCGCCATCCCCCGGACACATGCACTGAACGCCGAAAGGACCGTAGTGCCGGCCGACAAGGATCTTATCCTCAGTGCACTAGTGACATCCTCAGTGCCCTAATGAAATCCTATCATCCTCAGTGCCCTAATGACATCCACAGTGACATCCATACTGCCCCAAGGTGACATCCACAGTGCCCCAGTGACATGCACAGAGTCCCAAAGTGACATCCACGGTGACATTCAGTGTCCCACAGTGACATCCAAAGTGACATTCAGTGTCCTACAGTGACATACATACTGCCCAGTGACATCCACACTACCCTGAAGTGACATCCACAGTGACATCCATACTGCCCCAGTGACATACACAGAGCCCTCAAGGTGACATGCCCACAGTGACATCCATACTGTCCTAAGGTGACACCCAGTGTCCCAGTGACAGGCTCAATGACCTAGTGACATCCACAGTGACATCCACAGTGCCCCAGAATGACATCCATACTGCTCCATGGTGACATCCACAGTGCCCTGAGTTGACATCCACAGTGACATGCACAGTGCCGCAGTGACATCCACAGGGACATCCATACTGCCCCAATGATATCCACATTGCCCTAAAGTGACATCCATACTACCCCAAGGTGACATCCACAGTGCCCCAGTTACATACACAGAGCCCCAAGGTGACATCCACAGGGCTCCACAGTGACATCCATATTGCCTTGAAGTGACATCCACAATGACATCCTTACTGCCCCAAGGTGACATTCAGTGTGCCACAGTGAAATCCATACTGCCCCATGGTGACATCCACAGTGAAATGCACAGTACCCTACAGTGACTTCCATACTGTCCCAAGGTGACAACCACAGTGACATTTAGTGTCCCCCAGTGACATCCTCACTGCCCGAGTTACATCCACAGTGAAATGTTCAGAGCCCTACAGTGATATCCATACTACCCTAGTGACATGCACAGTGCCCCAAAAGTGACATCCACGGTGACATTCAGTGTCCCATAGTGACATCCATACTGCCCCAGTGACATCCACATTGCCTTGAAGTGACATCCACAGTGACATCCTCAGTGCCCCAAAGTGACATCCATATTGCCCTGAAGTGACATCTTCAGTAACATGTACAGTGCCCCACAGTGACATCCATACTGTCCTAAGGTGGCATCCACAGTGACATCTATACTGCCCCAGTGACACAGAGCACCAAGGTGACATTCCGTGTTCCATAGTGACATCCATACTGCCCCAGTGAAATTCACATTGCCCTGAAGTGACATCCACAGTGACATCCTCAGTGCCCTAATGACATCCACAATGACAGTGTGTCCCACAGTGACATCCCTACTGCCCCAGTGACATTCATAATGACATCCTCAGTGCCCCCCCAGTAACATCCTCAGTGCCCCAAGGTGAAATCCACAGTGACATGCACAGTGTCCTAGTTACATGCATATTGCCCCAAAATGACATCATGTTGCCCCAGTGACATGCACAGTAACATCCTCATCCTCAGTGCCCCAGTGACATCCACGGTTACATTCACAGACATCCATACTGTCATTACAGTACCCCACAGTGACATCCACAGTGCCCCAGTGAGCCATCCATACTGGGCCAGTGTCATCCACAGTGACATGCACATTGCCCCACAGTGACTTCTACAGTAAGATCAATAGTGCCCCTTTGACATCCACAATGCTTCTTAGAGACAGCCATACTACCCCAAAGTGATCCACAGTGACATCCACAGTGCATTAATGACATCCACAGTGCTCAACAGTGACATCCACAGTGTCCAACAGATACATCCACAATAACATTCAAAGTGACCCACAGTGAAATCCACAGGGCCCGAGTGACATCCACAATGCCCTACAGTGTAATTCCCAGTTCCCCAAAGTGACATCCACAGATACATTCACAGAGCCCCAGTGATATCTACAGTGCCCCAAGGAGATCCAAAGTGTGCCACAGTATATACACAGTGTCCCAGTGACATCCATAGTGCCCCATAGATATATCCACAGTGGACCACGGTGACATCCACAGTGCCCTACAGTGTAATTCCCAGTTCCCCAAAGTGACATCCACAGATACATTCACAGTGCCCCAGTGATATCTACAGTGGCCCAGTGAGATCCAAAATGTGCCACAGTATGTACACAGTGTCCCAGTGACATCCACAGTGCCCCATAGATATATCCACAATGGACCACGGTGACATCCACAGTGCCTCAGTGACAGGCTCAGTGCCCCACAGGGACATCCACAGTGCAACAGTGATGTCCACAGCGTCCCAAAGTGTACCACAGTTACGTACAGTGCCCCAGTGTCATCCACACTGCCCCACAGTGACATCAATAGTGACATCCTCAGTGCCCCAGTGACATCCACAGAGACATCCAAAGTGACCCACAGTAAAATCCACAGTGCACCAGAGTGACATCTAAAGTACACTCCAGTGACATCCATAGTGCCCCCAAGGGACATCCAAAGTGCACCCCAGTGACATCCACAGTGCCCTATACTGTGGATATCAATATCCACAGAGCCCCACTGCGATATTCACCATGCTCCACAGAAACACCCACAGTACCATCGATACTGCCCCACAGTGCCTTACAGTGACATCCATAGTGCTCCATTGACATCCAGTTACAAACACAGTGCTCTACAGTGACATACACAGTGCCCCACAGTGACATCCTCAGTGCCCCAAAGTGACATCTACAGTGGCATCCTCAATGCCATCCATACTGCCCTTACAGTGCCCCACAGTGACATCCAGCAACATCCACAGTGCTCCACAGCGACATCCCAGTGACATCCACAGTGCTCCATTGACATCCACAGTGCTCCATTGACATCCACAGCATAGTGACAGTACAGAGGCTTGTCGATATGTTCTTACTCATGCACAGTACTTACATCAATCCATGCATGAGTCAGTAAAGTACAGGCTTCACACGGAAGCCTGTACACTGACATCACCAGACAGCCGGTCCCAACGCATACGCAGCAGTATTCAGGGGACAAGGAAGGCAGTCAGGAGGTGGTGACATCAGTGATGATGTGTACAGCTATCAGGGACTAACAACTAACTCTGTATACACACTTACACAGAGAATGCTATCAATCACTGATAACACCTCTCTGTGTACAGCTATCAGTGACTGACAGCTATCTGTATGCACACTTACATAGAGAATGCTATGATAACACCTCCTCTGTGTACAATTCTTAGTGACTGACAGCTATCTCTGTATACACACTTACACAGAGAATGTTATCAATCACTGATAACACCTCCCCTGTGTACAACTATCAGTGACTGATAGCTATGTCTGTATACAGTCATGGCCAAAAGTTTTGAGAATGATACAAATATTAATTTTTACAAAGTCTACTGCTTCAGTTTTTATAATGGCAATTTGCATATACTCCAGAATGTTATAAAGAGTGATCAGCTTAACAGCAATTACTTGCAAAGTCAATATTTGCCTAGAAAATGAACTTTATCCCCCAAAACACATTTCAACATCATTGCAGCCCTGCCTTAAAAGTACCAGCTAACATCGTTTCAGTGATTGCTCCATTAACACAGGTGTGGGTGTTGATGAGGACAGGGCTGGAGATCAGTCTGTCATGATTAAGTAAGAATGACACCACTGGACACTTTAAAAGGAGGCTGGTGCTTGGCATCATTGTTTCTCTTCTGTTAACCATGGTTATCTCTAAAGAAACACGTGCAGTCATCATTGCACTGCACAAAAATGGCCTAACAGGGAAGAGTATCGCAGCTAGAAAGATTGCACCTCAGTCAACAATCTATCGCATCATCAAGAACTTCAAGGAGAGAGGTTCCATTGTTGCCAAAAAGGCTCCAGGGCGCCCAAGAAAGACCAGCAAGCGCCAGGACCGTCTCTTAAAAGTGTTTCAGCTGCGGGATCGGGCTACCAGCAGTGCAGAGCTTGCTCAGGAATGGCAGCAGGCAGGTGTGAGTGCATCTGCACGCACTGTGAGGCGGAGACTCTTGGAGCAAGGCCTGGTCTCAAGGAGGGCAGCAAAGAAGCCACTTCTCTCCCGAAAAAACATCAGGGACAGACTGATATTCTGCAAAAGGTACAGGGAGTGGACTGCTGAGGACTGGGGTAAAGTCATTTTCTTTGATGAATCCCCTTTTCGATTGTTTGGGACATCTGGAAAACAGCTTATTCGGAGAAGACGAGGTGAGCGCTACCACCAGTCTTGTCTCATGCCCACTGTAAAGCATCCTTAAACCATTCATGTGTGGGGTTGCTTCTCAGCCAAGGGAATCGCCTCTCTCACAGTCTTGCCTAAAAACACAGCCATGAATAAAGAATGGTACCAGAATGTCCTCCGAGAGCAACTTCTCCCAACCGTCCAAGAGCAGTTTGGCGATCAACAATGCCTTTTCCAGCATGATGGAGCACCTTGTCATAAAGCAAAGGTGATAACTAAATGGCTCAGGGAACAAAACATAGAGATTTTGGGTCCATGGCCTGGAAACTCCCCAGATCTTAATCCCATTGAGAACTTGTGGTCAATCATCAAGAGACGGGTGGACAAACAAAAACCTACAAATTCTGACAAAATGCAAGCATTGATTGTGCAAGAATGGACTGCTATCAGTCAGGATTTGGTCCAGAAGTTGATTGAGAGCATGCCAGGGAGAATTGCAGAGGTCCTGAAGAAGAAGGGTCAACACTGCAAATATTGACTTGCTGCATTAACTCATTCTAACTGTCAATATAAGCTTTTGTTACTCATAATATGATTGCAATTATATTTCTGTATGTGATAAAAACATCTGACAAACACACATAAAAACCAGAGGGCAGCAGATCATGTGAAAATATAATATTTGTGTCATTCTCAAAACTTTTGGCCATGACTGTACACACTTATACAGAGAATGTTATCAATCACTGATAACACCTCCCTGTGTACAACTATCAGTGACTGATAGCTATGTCTGTATACACACTTATACAGAGAATGTTATCAATCACTGATAACACCTCCCCCATGTACAATTCTCAGTGACTGACAGCTATTTCTGTATACACACTTACACAGAGAATACGATCAATCACTGATAACACCTCCCCCATGTACAGCTATCAGTGACCGACAGCTATCACTGTATATACACTTACACAGAGAATAAAATCAATCACTGATAACACCGCCCCCTGTGTACAGCTATCAGTGACCGACAGCTATCTCTGTATACACACTTACACAGAGAATACGATCAATCACTGATAACATCTCCCCCATGTACAGCTACCTGTGACTGACAGCTATATCTGTATATACACTTACACATGGAATGCTATCAATTACTGATAACACCTCCCTGTGTACAACTATCAGTGACTGGCAGCTATCTCTGTATACACAATTACACAGAAAATACTATCAATCACTGATAACACCTCCCTGTTTATAGCCATCAGTGACTGACTGCTATCTATGTATACACACTTACATCACTATCATCTTTAAAGCATATGTTCACATTTGTTCCAATGACTCTAGAAAATGAAGCAATTTAAATTGCACACATGGTGCATGCAGCGGTGCACCACGAATGAGGCCAGGTGAGGCGATCGCCTCAGGCAGCACCAGGTAGGGGCAAGAGGGGGTCAGCGGAAGGGCCATGGACAATGAGCGCTTTCATTGTGGCAAAGGGATTACATAGTAACATAGTTTGTAAGGCCGAAAAAAAGACATCTGTCCATCCAGTTCAGCCTGTTTTCCTACAAGTTGATCCAGGGGAAGGCAAAAAAAACCCCTGTGAGGTAGAAGCCAATTTTCCTCACTTTAGGGGGAAAAATTCCTTCCCGACTCCAGTCAGGCAATCAGAATAACTCCCTGGATCAACGACCCATCTCTAGTAACTATAACCTATAATATTATTACCCTCCAGAAATACATCCAGGCCCTTCTTGAACTCTCTTAGTGAACTTACCATCACCACCTCCTCAGGCAGAGAGATTAGGTTAAGAAATTGGCATTGGCGGGGGAGGCGTTTCAGTTTTCGACTCATCGGCAGCAGAAAGGCTAGGTGCACCCCTGGGTGTATGTGCAGCTCAGTCCTATTCAAGTGAATGGGTCCAGGCTGCAGTACCAGGCATGGCCACTATGCAATGTATGGCACTGTGCTTTGTATGCTGCAAGGAGGCTGCAGTGCTCACAGGAGACAGCTGATCAGTGGCGGGTATCCACACCCCCTCAATCATAAAGCTATGATCTATCCTGCTGATAGGTCATCAATAGTTTAACTCCCCCTTTAAGATGAAATGATGTATAGTTGCATCACTTTTAGTACTTTTTTAACATCCCCTTTAAAACATTGCATCGTTTAACATGAGCTACTAGATGTTTGCTAAGGTTATAACGCCTTCCGATGGTTTCATAATGAGAAAATAAATCTGAAAACCGAACTAGGTGCTGATATTTTGCCATAAAACAAAGCCCCTTCATTAATTTGGCGGGTCTCACTCTCTCTCGATGACTGCACAAAATTAATTAAAATAAATTGCAAAGTCTCAGGCAAGTGGCTTGTGAAGGTTGCCTGCTTCACTTTCTGATCCACCAAATCAATCCAAGCAGGAGCTCGTAACATTTCGCTCACAACGCAAACAGACGGGGGAGTCTGCTCGCTCACTTCGCCGTCTGTGCGTTACACGGCAGACCGCAATGATGCATTACAAATATTATATAATTATTTGCACTAATATTTGAGCAGGTGGAATGGATTAGTGCACGGTAAACAGCAACATTCTGATAACATGCAATTCCCTAAATGAATGTGTGCCATGCATCATGTCTAAATATTGTCCGGAATTCGCTTTATCCCAGATAGCACTGTGTATCCTCGCTGCATTGCAGGCTGAATATGGAATTGGCACTCGTCGTGGCGCTGTCACATGGCCTCAGTGTATAATTACGGAACACAATTCATTTTACAGCTGAAGAGGTAAACAAGCTGGGGTTTTACTATTTATTCATAATTAAAATTGTATCTTCTTGCAAGTAATTGCAAGTATTCATATTTTTGCAGAAGAGGTTTTTTTTTTAAAGAGGTTATCCCACCATCAGACATTATATAGTACATGACTATCTCTTTCTAACAAAGCTAGAACAGGAACTGTAACACTGTATGAATCCAGAGATGTCCACGTACATTGCTCCAATTGTTCTGCTAGATTTATTTCAAGCTGGCAGCTCAGGGGCGGGTCCTTTCTGATGTAGCTCTGGGGTGGGACTGGAAACTTAAAGTGACCCTGGAAAAACTACTAAAAGCAGTCCCGTTTTGTAGTTGGGTCCAAACTGATGAAAGGCAGGGCCAGCAATACCATATTGTGGCACATTATACCACCACTACAGAGCCAAATACCATAGTCCATCACAAAATACCGCCAGCAGCACGAAATACATCCTCAAAAACTTCCACTGGCCGGCCGTGAGGAGGGATCAGGTGGCCCCCTGGGCATCGGCCCTCTGGGAAATTTCCCTGTAAGGTCTATGGCCAATCCGCCTCTGTCTGGGGTGGTCCTTTCTGCTGCAGCTCTCTCTCTATCTCAACTCAGGAGACAGTTGAAGGATGAAACTGAGCATGTGCGTCCACCTCAGCCAGGGGGACAGAGAAATTAGAAAAAGAGCAACCAACAGGTGGCGCTATACAGATAAATTTTGTTTAATCCAACTTGGATCCATTCCTATTGATTTAAATAGAATCTGTCAACAGGATAGTGCTAATGACCTAACTGTGGGTAGCAAAAAGTGGTGAGAAAGATTAATTCAAGCACAGGGTCACTTACTTTTTTTTGTACATTGGTTTCCTTTAGAACTATTATTGAGCAGCTACAGTGGTACCCAAGCGCTGGAATCCACTCAATGATGACTGTGCTCAGTGGAGTCCTGGTAATGATAAGCTGCCGCATCCCCCACACTTTTGGGCAGCCCTGTCTGTATTCACAGTATAGAAAGAAGCATGTTAATCACAGGCAGCATGGTAACTCAGAGGGTTAGCATTGGTATCTTGTAGCTCCCGAGTTCAAATCCAACCAGAGACAACATATGCATGGAGTTTGTAGGCCCTCCCTATGTTTGCAAGGGTTTCCTCCTGATACTCCAGTTTCCTCTACACTCCAAAATATACAAATAGGATTCCTACAAAATTGATCCTAGTGTGTGTTGGGGTCCTGACTTTGCATTCAATTATGGACAACATATGCATGGAGTTTGTAGGCCCTCCCCGTATCCTCCAGATACTCCTGTTTCCTCCCACACTCCAAAAATATACAAATTGGATTCCTAAAAAAATTACTCTAGTGTGTGTTGGGGTCCTGAGTTTGCATTCAATTATGGACAATATATGCATGGAGTTTGTAGGCTTTCCCTGTGTTTGCATGGGTTTCCTTCGGGTAATCTAGTTCCCTCACGCACACCAAAAATATACTACACAATTTTGACCCAAGTGTGCATTGCGTGTTGGGATCAAGTGCCTATATGGCAGCCACTGATGCCCCAACCTCACAACTATCCCTGCGCTATAAGCCCCTGTGAGAAAGAGTGTCACAATTGTTTATCATTGTCATCATAGGTCTTTATAAGTTTTACCCTTTCAATGATAAAATTTTGGCTTTCTGCAGCCACCACTAGGGGGAGCACACTAAGGACAAATTTAGTACTGCGTTCAATAACAGCCGTATAAATCCAGTATGGCATTTTACATCTGACATGTTAACCAGACTCCCTCATGTTCCACTCATGGACCATTTATTCCAAATTCTAAAATAACAAATTTCTATGGAGAACAGATAGCACATGGGAAGTCATGTCTCCATTGAAATTAAAGGGATTGTCCAGTATATATATATATATATATATTATATATATATATATATATATACACACTGCTTTCTTCCAAAAACAGCTCCACCCCTGTCCACAGGTTATATGCGCTATTGCAGCTCTGCCCCATTGACGCCAACGAAGAAGAGCTGCAATGCAAAACACATCCCATGGATGGGGAAGGGGGTGGTGTTTTTGGAAAAAAACAGCCATGTTTTTGTAACCCTGGACATCCTGGTTCATTTCTTAGAAAACGCATGAGACATAGACTGACCATAGCCAAAGGGATCAGGTTTCTTAAAGGGGTTATCCCATGAATAATGTAAAAAATGAAAATTAGTATAATATATGACAATCATATAATACATGACAATCTCTTCCTAACAAAGTTAGAACCAGCCCTGTACGTCGCATGGATCTGGAGATCTCCACATTCATTGCTCTGCTAGATTTATATCAAGCTGACAGCTCAAGGGGAGTGCCCTTTTTACTGCAGCTTAGGAGGCGTGTCCATGATCTCCCCATCACAGCTCAGGAGGCAGGTGAAGGATGAAACTGAGCATGTGCCTTCTCAGTGGTCAAAGAAATAAGAAATTAAGTGACACTATACAGATACAGTTTACTGAATAACTCAGTATCTATACAAAATGTTTAATTACGTGCAATTACAAAAGTATTCAGACCCAGGTGCTGGTTTGCAAAATTTAGAATATTTTTCGTGGGACAACCCCTTTAACTGGTGCCTTGACCTATTTATTCATGGAGGACCTTGATGGGGTCTCCTCTCTTGATCCTCAGCTGGGTCATTTTCTGCCAACTATAAATTGTTGCTCAGCTTGACATGGTCAATAGACAGTCCTTGGTAATTTTTGGAAATTGACTATTAAATATACAATTCTGAATATAGAACTGATGTCCTGTGTTTCTAACTAATTCTTAAAACATATTTCTAAGACTTTTGCTATATAATATCTTGTGCATTTCGACTGTAATTACTTCTAAATGGTTCCCCTTGTAAACCTCATGAGCGGTGCAAACTACAAAGGAACTGAACTCGTCACGTAACAATTGAATAGCATGATACCTTTTTTCAGTCCCAAAATTGGTCACACGGGTGTCACTTATTTAAAATGTTCCTGTATAATATGTGGCTCGGGGATGATGGATTAAGTGTTCTTGAAGCTGCCGGAACAGCATATGATTTAACAAGGATGACTGAGCTGTTCCGATAGAGAATCTTGCAAGTATGATTCTCACCTCTCCCCTAATGTGACTCTGAAAACACGGGTCACAGCATCAGCCTCTTACATTACGGCGACCCCTTCATTTGCCGGAATTGGCTCTTAAAATTAGACATTTGGAAAAGAACTAAAACACTATGGCGTATTTTATTGATTACCCATAGAAAAATGCAACAGGACGCTTCGAAATATTGCTTCTCTTCTTTAATAAATCCTTCTTTAAATATCCCATACAGTGAAAGCATAAAATCTGCTTAGGAAAAAGTCTACCAAAAGAGTGCAAAGACAAGTCCAAGTTTTCAAACAGGTAATCCACAGGGAGGCACAGATGTGTTGAATCAAGCGTGATTGCATGCAGTTGCGAAGTTTCGGGGTCCACCCTTCCTCAAGCATGGAGACGGACTCTGAAACATCTGGAAAACCGCTACATTTCAGTATTAAAACCTCATCCCATCTGTGAAACATGGTGGTGGTAGTATCATGGTTTGGACTTGTTTTGCTGCACCTGGACCAGGATGGCTTGCCATTGTTGATGGAACAATGAATTCTGAATTAAACCAGCAAATTCTGAAGGAAAACATCAGGACATCTGTCCGTGAGCTGAGTCTCAAGAGAACATGGGTCATGCAGCAAGACAATGACCCTAAGCACACAAGTAGTTCTACCAAAGAATAAAGTTAAAGTTTCGGAAATGGCCAAGTCAATGTTCTGTCCTTAATCCAATAGAAATGCTGAGAAAGGACCTGAAGTGAACAGTTCATGGAAGGAAACCCACCAACATAGCAAAGGTGAAGCTGCTTTGTTCAGAAGAATGGACTAAAATTCCTCCAAGGCAATGTTCAGGACTAATAAAATTCAAAAACAAATACCATTGAATGCGAAGGTCACTCCAGATACTGAAATCAAAGGTTCACATACTTTTGCCACCCATGGACATGTGATATTGGAACATTTCCCTCAATAAATAAATGACCAAGTCTAATATTTTTAAAACTCATTCATTCGAGATGGTTATCTTTATCTACTTTTTAGGAATTGTGGGAAAATCTGATGTCGTTTTAGGCCAAATTTATGCAGAAATATAGAAAATTCTGAGGGGTTCACAAACTTTGAAGCACCACTGGATATTTTATATCTTACCAACATGAGAATTCTTGAAAATGTAGCACACATGTGGTCAACCAGATTCCCTAGGAATTCAGAACAAACCATGACACAGTTTGTGTTAAATTACTGCATCCTAGCAACTACCCAGCTCCTTGCTCGTAGAATGGTTGTTCATTGTGAAGAATGATTTTTGGTTAGAAGAACCCCTTGAAAATACGATGATCACAGCGATCAGTTGTGTAGAGGAACCTGGCAGCAAGTCTTCCATTTCCCTGCAGCACCATTACAGGGGAAATAAAGAGGCCATAGAGGCCGTTATGTATATGCTATGGGGAACTCGGGGACGGGGCCAAGCTCTGTTTTGACCTTTTCCCTTTGCTACTAGGTAGCAGAAACCAAACTACCAAACATTGTGATGACATAGTAGCCCAAGTGGGTGTAAAAACCCATCACTATAACAGAGGGTCCATCAAGATGATTTCATAAGTTACAGGGTATGGGGCTAAGGGTGGAGGAACCTTCAGTCTTGTTCCTACCAAAATAAATTACCCATCAAAGCACGATAATTAAGTAGATTGGGTTTCATTTCAGGAATAGAAGAATTCATTTTGTTGCAAGTATTTCTTCAAAAACATTTTCTGTCAAATTCTCTATTGACTTGTATTTCGTATGACAATCCTAGCCCTTGAGCTGCTGGCACTGAGACAGAATTAGATCTGAGAGCTTTCATGGACAATACAATGCCTTAGGAATGTGGCACAAATATTAACAAAGCCACACACACATTAGAAAACGAGGAACAATGTAAGTAGACATGGATGAATGTAGATTGTCCGTAAATGATGGTACCGTACGTCCTCTCCATTGGTCCCAGCCTTTGGCACAAGTTCCAGCAAAAGAAGCTCCCATTTAGAATTGCTCTGGCAGCAACTAACTGAAAACTTGGTTGCTGTAGGGACCAATATACTTAGGTTACAGTAAATAGTCCCTGTAGTGCCCACAGTAGTGTCACTATAGTGCCCACAGTAACATCCACCAACTGCCCCTAGCAATGTCCCTATAGTGACCATAGTAACGTTCCCCAACTGCCCATATAATGCCCATCATAACGTTTCCCAACTGCTCCTAACAATGTCCCAATAGTGCCCACAGTAATGTTCCCCAACTGCCCCTAGCAATGTCCCTATAGAGCTCATAGTAACATCCCCCCCAACTGCCCCTAGCAATATCCCTATAATGTCCATAGTAACATCCCCCAACTGCCCCTAGCAAAGTCCCTATAGTGCCCATAGTAACGTTCCCCAACTGCCCCTAAAAATGTCCCTATAGGGCCCACTGTAACATCCCCCAACTGCCCCACCAATGTCCCTATGAGGGGCAATATCTATATTGGTGGCATAATATATACTGAGGGCACTGCAGGGGTTGAGGTTAAAAAAAAAAAAAGCAGGCAATGAAATTCATCCATTTTTAACGGACATTAAAAACAGACAGAAAAATGGATTCATGCACGGACGCAAAACGACCATGAAAAACGGACAGTTTATCCAATTTTAACCGAATTTTTTTGGTGTGTGAATGTAGCCTTAGGCCTCATTTATACGGTCGTGTGACGGCCATTTTTAGAACCAATTAAAGTCTATGAAACTATGCTTTCCCACTTCCCTCCAGTGAAGACTAAGTGTCTATGCGTTCAAGTGGAGGTGAATATTTTTTTGTGCTCCTATTTATACAGGGGGCACTATTGGGGGCCTTTTTTTTATACTAGAAGAACACTATTAGGGTGCATTTTGAATACAAAGGGCCCTATTGGGGGGGGGGCATTTTATATACAAGTGGTACTGGGGGGGCATTTAACATACAGTGGGCACAGTGAGGGGCCATATATATACTGGGGCTACTATAGATACTGGGGGCACTGAAGGGGTTAGGATGCTAAAAAAAAAAAAAAAAAAGTGAAATTCATCCATTTTTCATGGCCATAACAAATGGACACAAAATGGCCATTAAAAATAACCAGAAAATGGATTCAGAATGGCCATGAAAAAGTGACGGGGAGTCCATTTTCAATAGCCATTTTTTTTTTTAATGTGCCCTTACACATTTTGGGTTTTTTACACTGGCTTGTCCAGAAATCTTAAACCTGAATTAAGTTAAAAATCACAAAAAAAAGCAACAAACAATCTACATCCATCCTCCACAGCCTGTTTGTTGCAGGGTATTACGAGTATGGTCACTAATGCTAAGGGGAATAATTATGTAGCAAAAGAGAACTAACATAAAATAATAATAAAAAATAACAACCCAGCGGCGGATTTCTTGACAAAAGGCACTAGAATGACAGGCTGTTTGAGGTATGCGGAATGTTTCTGCTTTCATACATGCTGCCAGCCGGAGGGGGTTTATTGCCGAGAATATGAGGAAAGTTACTGCCAGTTTCTACTGGTACTCATGTTAAAAAAGAAACTATGGAAACAGGACTAGGATTATTAATTAAGTTTAAATTTGGAATGTCTCTGCCAAGGGCGCCTGTATGAATTCAATAATGCTACCTGTTGGGTTGTAATTTAATGTACTGTTTGTAACTTATTAGAATGCCGGTGTTCCTAAATTAACACATTGTTTCAATAATCTTATTAACATTTCTTTTTATCCATAAGATTGGATTTAGCAGGTTACAATACAGAGAGCCAATGTGCGTTTTCTTTTATCGTCTTGGTAATATAGGCAATGTCTGTTACTTGCGCCCTTAACGACCAGAGCGTTATTTTCCTGTATCTGCCCTGCAGGATAATGTCATGTAACCCAAGGTCGCTGTTGGCTGATCTGTTACATGTGCACTTGGCAGCTGAAGACATCTGTGTTGGTCTCATGTTCATATGTGTCCGCATTGCTGAGAAAAGTAATGTTTTAATATATGCAAATGAGCCTCTAGGAGCAACGGGGGCGTTACCATTACACCTAGACGCTCTGCTTTCTCTGTAACTGCTGCACCCTCTCCACTTTCATTGACAGTGTAAACGTCATCACATCTGGCCCTGACCTCCTAAAGTCAATCAGTCCAGAGGGTATGACAGAGAGAGCAAAGCCTCTAGGTGTAACAGCGACGCCCCCGTTGCTCCTAGAGGCTCATTTGCATATAATAAAACATCATGTTTCTCAGCAATGCAAATATGAACATGGGACCAACACAGATTTCTTCAGCTGCCAAGTGCACATGTAACAGGTCAGCCAGTGTCATAGGTACAGATCTGCTGACAGATGCCCTTTAAGACTAGAGCGGCATTTTCCTATATCTACCATGCGGGATAGTATCATATCACCCACGGTTGCTACTTTCTTCTAGTCTTAAGCTTCATTCACACATCAGTGTTTCGTCAGTGATTTCCATCATTGATTGTGAGCCAAAACAAGGACTGAAGCCTCCACAGACATAAGGTAAAAGGGAAAGATCTCTACTTGTTCTGTGTTTAGCGCCGCATCTGGTTGTGGCTCAAAACCACTGATGGAAATCACTGACCAAACACTGAAGTATGAATGAGGCATTATGGGAGTTTAAAGGTAATGCAGAATGAACCGAAATCTCGAAGGTCTGTGCAGGTATCGTCAACCCAGTTATAAAATATATTGCTAATGAATTGTCTTAGGGCAGGGGGTGTTGCTAGGATCTAAAAAGATCAGGGCCATGATCCCAGCGGCATGTGTTTTGCCCCCACTCAACCCAAAAAATAGATTGAAGACAGCATAGCTACAAGAGCACAGCCGCACAGGGCATGAGCGCTGCTGATCTGATGCTGTGAATTTGCACACAGGCAATCTGCAGCGTAAATTCATCTGAGGAGCACATTTTAAATCTGCAGCATTTCATCCTTTGAAATCCAGAAGGTAAAATCTGCAGCACGTAACTTAGGCAGATTTTTTTAGTAGATGTTGCTTTAGGTCCGCTGCCAAATATGCAGTAGATTTTTCACTGCATTTTACATCGGTAGAGGTCCCCTAAAACAACTTTTCGAAGACCCGATGGCCAACTTTTGGAATGCAAGATCATCATTACTTCAATGCCTCAAACTGTAGATTTTGCCAAGCTCCTTAGTGCCTCACATAGTAATAATGGCTCTTTAGTGGCCCCACAGAAGTAGTGTCCCCCTCTTCCACTTTAGTTCCTCCTCTCTCAGTACTGTGGTCCCTTAGTGCTCCTCACTCTATAATGGTACCCATTAGTGCCTCCAGTTAGGTATGGTGCCCCACCATTCCACCTCTCAGTAATGGTGCCCATTAGTGCCTGCAGTTAGGTATGGGGCCCACCATTCCACTGCTCAGTAATGGTGCCCATTAGTGCTTCCAGTTACATATGGTGCCCACCATTCCACCGCTCAGTAATGGTGCCCATTAGTGCCTGCAGTTAGGTATGGTGCCCCACCATTCCACTGCTCAGTAATAGTGCCTCCAGTAAGGTATGGTGCCCCACCATGCCACCTCTCAGTAATGTGCCCATTAGTTCCTCCAGTTAGGTATGGTGCCCACCATTCCACCGCTCAGTAATGGTGCCCATTAGTGGCTCCTGTTAGATATGGTGCCCCACCATGCCATCTCTAAGTAATAGTGCCCCTTAGTGCCTCCAGTTAGTTCTGGTGCCAGTGTCGGAGGGGAGCAGTCAATGGCAGGCAGGGACAAGCCTCCCTAGCGTCACCCACGATGCTAGGGAGGCTCATCCCCGTCTGCCATTGGCTGTTCATGCCCGACACCAGATGTCTTTATCGGCGCACGGGGAGAAGCAGCTGTGGCGGTGCTCCAGATCTTGATTCGATCTGCTGTTTGAAGAGGCCATCTCCCTATCCCATATCTATCTCAAGTCATATCTATCTATCTATCTATCTATCTATCTCATATCTATTTATCTATCCCATTTCTATCTATCCCATATCTATCCATCCGATATCTATCTATACCAGATCTATCTATCCATCTCATATCTATCTCATATCTATGTATCTATCTATCTACCTCATATCTATCCAATATCTATCTATCTATCTATCTATCTACTTATCTATCTATTTATCTATCTATCCCTCATCTATTATCTATCTATTTAATATCTATCTATACATCTCATATCTATTGAATATCTCTCATATCTATCTAATATATATCTATATATCTCATATCTATCTAATATCTATATATCTAATCTATCAATTTAATACCTATTTAGCTATCTATCCATCCATCTATCTATCAAATATCTATCTATCCATCCAATATCTATCTATCTATCTATCTATCTATGTATCTATCTATGTATCTATCTAATATCTATCTATCATCTCTTTATACCTTTTATTTTTTTGTGAATTTGCCATTTACTGCCATATTGACACCATGTATCTGTATGATCAGAACAGATTAAAAAAAGTACACCCATCTTTAATAAATCATGCAGCTCCTCTCATACAATTTTATACTACACTTTTCCAGTAGACGTCTTGGCCAAATGTCTACATGTTGCATCATCATAAAGCAGACAAACGTGCCGTTAGACCCACCATCGCACATATAACATGCCATGCCACACGCGGTATAACGCACAGGGCTGACATTGAGACGTGAGCTGCAATTTGCTCTACTTGCTGATCTCATTCCAAGCGGCGAGTAGCAGATGGCACTAATGCATTACTCTCAGATGGAAGAAGGGGGGCAGTCTTGTTTCAAGCAAATCTGTTCCTGGGCACAAATCCAAAATGCCCAGTAGGCAGCAGCTAAAAGGAAGTGCTTGCTTTTAGGTTTTTAAACTATATCCCTTAATCCTGGGTGATGATTGACAATTGTGATTTAAAGTACAAGTTGCCCCACTCTAATCCAGCAAGTTTTGATGTTATTTGTGTATTTAGCGCGGGCTTTATTCAACTAAAACTAAATGGGAGCTTCTGCAATTGATGCCACATTTCATGGAGAGTCAGTCTATTTACAGATTACCGAATGCAATGAATCCATCTTTCTTTTCTTGCAATTTAAAGATCCACTTCCAGCAGCCAAATGTACAATTAAAATGCTTTTTTTGTGTGTCACTGGCAACAGAAGTGGGACGCACTGAACACAATTTAAACCGCAGCACAGTCAAGATCTATTCAATATTATGTTAATCCTGAATTTATAAATGTAACATCCCTCTCCAGCTCCATTTACTTGTGTCTAAAATGTATTAAAACCCAATGGTAGGATGGTTTACGTGCCAAGAACCTGTACATTATACCCTCACAGAATGTCAGATATCTGAAGCAATGCATAACAAAATAGTCATCAGAATTCACCCAGCGCCATCCAACAAGGAAGTCAAAAGGGGAGAAGGAGTCTTGTCAGATACATGAATATTCCATGCACACATTTCTCATATAATACATAAATATTTCCATGTATGATGATTGAATACATTTCTAGTGTAATACATAAATATGTACATGTATGCTGATACATTGTAGTGTAATACATAAATATCTACATGTATGAAACATTCTACCTGAATATTTACATGTATGATACATACTAGTGTAATACATAAATATTTACATGTATGATACATTCTAGTGTAATACATATTTACACGTATGATACAGTCTAGTGTAATATATAAATATGTACATGTATGATACATTATAGTGTAATATTTATTTACATGTATGATGATACATTCTAGTGTGATACATAAATATTTACATGTATAATACATTCTAGTGTAATACATAAATATTTACGTGTATGATGATACATTTCCAGGTATAATATTTACATGTATGATGATACATTCTAGTGTAATCCATAAATATTTACATGTATGATAATAGTCTAGTGTAATCCATAAATATTTACATGTAGGATACATTCTAGTGTAATACATATTTACATGTATGATGATGCATTCTAGTGTAATACATTATTATTATTATTATTTATTATTAAAGCGCCATTCATTCCACAGCGCTGTACATGTTGAAAGGGGTTTACATACATAGTCTAGACAATTGCTCTAGGACAAACAAGTTACAGACTGGTACAGAAGGAGAGAGGGCCCTGCCCGTGAAGGCTTACAATCTATGCGGTATGGGAGGACACAGTAGGTGAGGGTAAAGCTGGTCATGGCAGTGTAGCAGCAGCAGGGTCACAGGTTGTAGGCTTGTCTGAAGAGGTGGGTTTTCAGATTTCTTTTGAAGGATTCCACTGTAGGTGAGAGTCTGATATGTTGGGGTACAGAGTTCCAGAGTATTGGGGCTGCGCGGGAGAAATCCTGGAGGCGATTGTGTGAAGAGTTGATAAGAGTGGAGGAGAGAAGGAGGTCTTGTGAGGATCGGAGATTACGTGTGGGGATGTATCGGGAGAGTAGTTCTGAGATGTAGGGAGGGGACAGGTTGTGGACGGCCTTGTATGTATTTGTTAGTATTTTAAACTGAATTCTCTGGGGAATGGGGAGCCAGTGAAGGGATTGGCAAAGGGGAGAGGCAGAGGAGTAACCGGGTGAGAGGTGGATTAGTCGGGCAGCAGAGTTGAGGATAGATTGGAGGGGGGCTAGGGTGCTAGATGGAAGGCCACAGAGGAGAAGGTTGCAGTAGTCTAGGCGGGAGATGATGAGGGCATGTATTAGTACTTTGGCAGACTCATAGTTGAGGAACGCACGGATACGGGAGATATTTTTGAGTTGGAGGCGGCAGGTGGTGGAAAGGGCTTGGATGTGTGGTCTGAAGGAGAGTGCAGAATCCAAGGTCACTCCAAGGCAGCGGACCTGTTTAACGGGGGAGAGTGTGCAGTCGTTGATGGTGATAGATAGGTCTGTTGGGAGGGCTGTGCAAGATGGTGGAAAGATGATAAATTCTGTTTTATCCATGTTAAGTTTTAGAAAGCGTGAGGAAAAGAAAGAGGATATTGAAGATAGGCATTGTGGGACTCTGGATAGTAAGGTGGTGATGTCTGGACCAGAGAGGTAGATTTGTGTGTCATCAGCATAAAAGTGATACTGAAAGCCATGGGACTCTATGAGCTGTCCCAGGCCAAAGGTATAGATAGAGAAGAGCAGGGGACCTAGGACTGAGCCTTGTGGGACACCAACAGAGAGGGAATGGGAGGAGGAGGTGGCGTGAGAGTGGCAGACGCTAAATGTCCGGTCGGTGAGGTATGATGCAATCCATGAGAGGGCCAGGTCAGTGATGCCAAGAGACGAGAGAGTTTGTAGTAGAAGGGAGTGGTCGACGGTGTCAAAGGCTTAGGACAGGTCAAGGAGGAGGAGAACAGAGTAATGTTTTTTGGTTTTGGCTGCTAGCAGATCGTTGGTGACTTTTGTAAGGGCAGTTTCAGTCGAGTGGTGGGGTCGGAAGCCTGACTGTAGGTGGTCAAAGAGTGAGCAGGAGGAGAGGTGAGTGGACAGTTCTGAATGGACATGTTGCTCAAGTAGCTTTGAGGCATATGGCAGAAGTGATATGGGGCGATAGCTGGACAGAGAAGATGGGTTGAGTGAGGGTTTTTTAAGGATGGGTTTAATTGTAGCGTGTTTAAAACCAGAGGGGAAGACACCAGAGGTCAGTGATAGGTTGAAGAGATGAGTTAGGGCTGGGATGAACAATGAGGAGAGGTTGGAAATGAGGTGGGATGGGATTGGGTCAAGTGCGCAGGTGGTGAGATGTGATCTGGAGAGTAGGGTGGAAAGGTATTCTTCTGTAATTGTGGAGAAGCAGGTTTTGGTGGAAGAGTACTGAGCAGTTATGTAGAGGGGCTGAGGGGACTGTGCACTGAAGCCTTCTCTGATGTTGACGATCTTTTGTTTGAAATATGTGGCAAAGTCCTCTGCTGAGATAAGAGGTGAAGGAGGGGGCGCCGGTGGACGGAGAAGAGAGTTAAAAGTGTTGAACAGTTGTTTGGGGTTGTGGGACAGAGAAGATATTAGAGATGAGAAGTAGGCCTGTTTTGCATCAGAAAGTGATGATTTGAAAATGAGGAGGGATTGCTTGTATGTGGTGAAGTGATCCTTAGAATGGGATTTCTTCCATTGCCGCTCAGCAGCTCTGGAAGCTTGTCTGAGTTTCTTGGTCAGGTCTGTGTGCCAGGGTTGTCTGTAGATTTTCCGAGATTTGTGGAGTGTGAGGGGGGCAACAGAGTCCAGGGCTGTAGCTATTGTGGTGTTATACAGAGTGGTGGCAGCATCGGGGTCTTTGAGGGAATGAATGTTGGAGAGAGGTGAAAGAGACATAAATATATACATGTATGATGATACATTTCCAGTGTAATACGTAAATATTTCCAGTGTATAAGGATACATTTCCACTACAGTACATATTTACATATTTCTAGTGTATTGGATTATTTTTTAATACTTTGCCATGATATTTAAATATTAAAAATTTTAAGGGACCGATCACAATTCTTTACTTTACTTCTTTTTACTTTACTTTAGTCTGTTTAGTGAAATAAATAAAATGTGAAATATAATTTCTGCACCATCTTTACTTACAAGTTTGCCTTAGTCTGTTACTCCTCTTAGTACTGTATAACTAACATGACATTATCATCTCCTTGTCCCAGGGGTGTAGCTAAAGGCTCATGGGCCCTGGTGCAAGAGTTCAGCTTGGGCCCCCCTTCCGTCAGGGCTTTGTGGCCAGGGGCAGGGAAACACATAGCCTTCCTGCTGCCTGAGACAAAAATTGAAACGGCACCTCCCCCCCCATGCCAAATTCTTGACCTAACCCCTTCCCTCCAGCCAGAGGTGTAACTTGTCTAGCATGCATCTTCTATAATACTAGTGTCTTATATGGTACAAGAGTCTTTGGGCCCCTCAGATTCCTGAGCCCAGTAGCGACTGCTACCTCTGCACCCTTTGTAGCTACGCCCCTGTCTTGTCCATAGGGTATATATGTAAACACTGGTACTGTACTTACTGGTCACTGTCAGACTGAGAAAAGACAAGCCTGTTTGACAAGGGCAATGGTATTACATGCATATATACATTTTCCTAGGAGGAATAACACAGGGAGAGCACAATGTAAAGTACTAAGAAAAATTCAGTTTTCACTTTGTCATTATGTGGTACTGAGTGCAGAATGATGGGGAAAAACTTGTGAAAATAGTGAAAGGTTCTGAAGACTTTCCAAATGCTATATATTATATATATTCCCACACCCTGGAGATATATGTAAGATTACTTTTAGAAATGTTTGCAAATTTACTGAAAATGGAAAAACTAAAATCTTATACTGACACAAGTATTCGGACCCTTTACTCAGGACTTAGTCAAAGCTCCTTTGGCAGTGATTACCGGCCTCCAGTCTTTTTGGGTATGATGCCACAAGGTTTGCACACCTGAATTTTTGTTTCCATGTTCTTCCATTTCTTCTCAAGCTCTGTCAGGTTGGATGGAGACCATCAGTGGACGGCCACTTTCAGGTCGATTGGGTTCAGTCAGGGCTCTGGCTGTGTCACTCAAGGACATTCGCAGAGTTGTCCCTAAGCCTCTCCTGGTTGCCTTGGTTGTGTGCTTAGGGTCATTTTCTTGTCAGACGGAGAACATTCGGCCCTGTCTGAGGTTCAGAACGCTCTGGATCAGGTTTTCATGAACAATATGTCTGTACTTTGCTCCACCCAGTTTTCCCTCAGACCTGACCAGTCTCCCTGTCCTAGCCACCGAAAAACATTCCCCACAGCATGATGCTGCCACTATCATGCCTCACTGTAGGGATGATATTGGCAGGTGATGAGCAGTGCCTGGTTTCCTCAAGACATGATACTTGGAATTGAAGGCAAAGAGTTCAGTTTTGGTTTCATCAGTTCATCTTGTTTCTCAGTCTGGAAGTCCTTTAGATGTTTTTATGAGGAGAGACTTCTTTCTGGCCACTCGGCCAAAACACCCAGATTGGTGGAGTGCTCCATTGATGGCTGACCTTCTGGATCACACAGGATCTTTGCTCAGCCAGGGTGACCACTGGGTAGTTGGTCACCTCTCTTGCCAAGGCACTTCATTAGATTACTTAGTTTGGTAGGGCAGCCAGCTCTAGGAAGAGCCCTGGTTGTTCCAAACTTCTTCCATTTTAAGAATTATGGAGGCCACTGTGCTCTTTGAAACTTACAGTACAGCAGAAATTTTTTGTCCCTTTCTCCAGATCTGTGCCTCCACACAATCCTGTCTGAGCTCTACAGGCAGTTCTTTCCTCCTCATGGCTTGGTTTTTGTCCTGATATGTATTATCAGCTGTAAAACCTTTCCAAATCATGTTCAATCCATTGAGATTACCACTCTGATCAAGGCGTAGAAACATCTCAAAGATCATGGAGAGAAACAGGAAGCCCTCAGAGCTACATTTTAAGTGTCAGCAAAGGGTTTGAATACTTATGTCCATGCAAAATTTTAGTTTCTCCTTTTTAATAAATTAGCCAAAAGTTCTAAAATACTGTTCATTCTCATTATGGGGTATTGAATGCAGATTGATGAGAAAAATTAGGCCCAAAAATAACAAAATGAGAAGAAATTGAAAGGGTCTGAAGATTTTCCAAATGCATTGTGCTTCTGTATATATCAATGAATTCTAAAGTACTTTAAGAATTAAGATCATAATTTCCAAATAAGTACTAATAGTGGAAATCATAACGGCACCTCCAGTTGTTGTCACCCAACTTGCCAGAGTCTAAACATCATATAAATGTCACTGTAGAGTTATAGTCCTCCTAGTCTAGTGCACAGAGCGGACATGGTGGACATAGTGTTCTTATCACTTGGAGAAATACAAGTTTTTAAGGGAGGGTCTCTCGGGTAATTGGTAACTGGTTAACGTCTAATATTCCTTGTAGTTTGGGATGGTGAATGGGATAATAGTGGTATAACGTACTTATAATTCTATTTAATCTAAATATGTCTAAACGTTCTTTACAGAGTTCAGAGCTCTGTTTCCTAGCACAGAGCTCCAAGCAGCCTATTTTAATTAATTTGCACTCAGCTATAGAGATAAATGATAAATTGCATTTGCTTGCAGTCACCTCTAGGATAAACTCAAGGTTTTAGATAAGGATTTTTCTTCTACTTGATGTATCGATAGGCAGTGAATGCCCCCTAGTGGAGGCAAAAGTAACTACTCAGAGGGGAGTGTCTAGGTGCTTGTATATCCCCCTTAGAGTGCTCCCAACTGCTCCACATTAGACTCCTTACAGCACCATACTATGGAAATATTCTCCCCAAGAGACAATTATTCTAGGGGTTCTTCAAGGGTAGAATACCTCCATAATATCGCATCCAATGGAGCATGTCACAGTTCTTTTATTCATATGAAACAGAGTGCTGCACACACACTCTGTATTTTTCACTTTGGGGAAGGTGTGAATACTAGTGAGCACTGCCATTATGGAAGGGGTCATTAGTATGCAGGAGGTGCAGGGTTTTGTGACTGTAGCTCTGCTAGTGCTGGCTGTACTCACTGCTCCCTGATTTTCTTCAGGGCCCCACGTTGCACTGTGTCCTGTAGATAGAGGCAGGACGTAGTGCACGTAGGCATGCACTATGACCTGACGCTGTGCATTGTCAGATCACAGTGCAGCGTGGGGCCCGGAAGAAGACCAGGAAAGAGTGAGTGCAGGAAGAGCTTGCCCTCCGGAGCAGGAGAGGTACGTTTAAGTCTGATCTGAGGTCTGATACAGATTGGGGGGGGAGGGGTCTGATCTAAGTTCTAATAAAGATTAGTGGTCTGATCTGAGAAATACAGATACAGATTGCTGGTCTAATCTGAAGTCTGATACCGATTGGAATGCCTCATATGAGGTCTAATGAAGATTGGGGGGGGGGGTTTGAGCCAAGGTCTGATGAGGATGTCTGATCTGAGGTCTGATACAGATTGAGGTGTCTGATCTGAGGTTTGATACAGATTGGGACGTCTCATATGAGGTCTAATGAAGATGGGGGGGTCTGAGTTGAGGTCTGATGAGGATTGGGGGTCTGATCTGAGATCTAATACAGATTGGGCGCCTAATTGGGGGGGGGGGGATGTCTGATCTGAGTTCTGTTAAAGTTTGACTCTGATTGGGGGTCTGAAAGATTTTTTTTTTTGGGGGGGGGGGGGGATGATGAAGATTGGGGATTCTTATGCCAGCTCTTAGTCAGCTTACTTCATATGCCAGTATGTTTGTGCCAAAACTGGATGTTGGTGCATTTTAAGTCATGCACCCTTTCCACTAAACCACACCACGGTTTTAAGACATCATCTAGTGAAGTACAAAAAAGGTATCTAAAACACATAACGAATCAGGTGCAAGGTGTGTAGGCCATTTTGGGGGCGATTTGAGCCAAAATGCTAACATATGTATCTTAATAAATCTCCCTGATTGGGTTAAACGGAAAAAAGGGATTACCATAACCAGTGGGGGTGGACTTTTTTGTATTAAAAAAAAAAAGTCTCCAACCTCTATATGAATTCTGGCCCTATTTAAATTAAATAATATTTTATAATGCACATCTCTGCACCCAGGCGGCATATGGCTACTACTTGCATTGCACTCATCTCCAGTGCTCAGCTGTGACTTTGCATTACCTAGGCCTTGAGGTGGAGAACCTTAATGGCTAGCACCATCCATCTTCTCTTCTAGGTAAAAGGTGTACTATCTCTCCTTGAGGAAAGAGCACCTTAATGGGCGTGAGGAGACTTATAGGCCATTCATGCTCCTCTGGAATTCTGGGAAGAAAAAAGGGATACAAATGAGCTCTTAACAATCTCTGCTTTTTTCTTCTCTTCTAGCTAACTACACGCAGGAATCTTCAGCGGCATCCAGCTCACTCCAGTGCTGTTTGACTCTCACATCTTCCCCATGTCGCCGCTTGAGGTCTACTTGCACTTTTATATATTGCCCCCTGAGGAGCATGCTAGCACGAGGATGCTGGTGGAGTGACCCTCATCTTGACCTCTGACTCAGCCCAGACACTGCTGCCTTACCAGGTAGTTTATTCTTTGCTGCCACTCATAGCAGTAACCAGTTTGTCCATAGTGGGGGAAGAGCTATATGAACTGGTGGTTGGGCATGGACACAGATGTTCCATACCATATCTGAACGTGATGCCAAACCACTCCAGCTCCTTCTTACCATGGGCATGCTGATAGTGACGGATGGCTAGAACATCCCTTTAGGTATGTTATTACACAGATTATCCATTATAATTTCAGTTGTAACATTGTAACTATTATTATTCATGTTATGGTGGTAAGAAAGTTGAGTAAAACATCTCTTACTTTTTTTGTGAATTTTTGACCATGTTATTTTGAGACAGCATTAGTTTACCGAACAACCTCCCTGTGCGTTTGGAAACCAAAGACGAGACAAAAACTAATTTGAATTTTCCATCACGGGCAATGTAGCAAGTTATAAAAGTTTCATGGTCTTGGCATTCAGGGGTCTTGAGAGTGACATCCAGAGGTAGAATGTCCTACTTTCCTTGGTCATGAGTTGCTGTTGTCCTGCAGCTCTTTGTTGGATGGAATCTACTGAGCGAAATCTGTTCATAAAAGCTTTTGCCATATTATACCCATCATGACAACATTTGCTCCTTGCCTAATAATCATCTGCCAATATTATTTGGCTTTTAGGAATGGTTTCGCTGAGAAGAACATGGCACATAACTGTATTCAACACGCATAGAGAATTTCAAGATTTCTCCCAGTTAAATAGAAAATATGAAAAATTCAACTTACAGCAGTGTAATAGTTCCTGAATTTTAGTGGAGTAAAGATAATGCTGTGAATTGCTCGTGTTGCCATTATTAACAGCGATTATGCTTTAAAATAAACGAGTGTAAATGTTCCTGGACTCATTCCATAACAGCCAATATTTGAGAGGATTAGGACTTCAGTGTCTGAAGGAACGAGAGCTCAGTGCCACAAGACAGGATTGTAGCTTGTTGTGGGTACTTTTTAAAACACATGAAAATGCAATAATCTTTTTCTTAATTTATCACGGGAAGCTGTGAAACATTTTACTATTAAAAACATAGCCTCAAACCCCCTGGACTGTATCCATGTCTTCTTGGAAATTATTTCAAGAGGAGCTCAAGTGGAGATACTGACACGAAGACCACTGTCCAATACCATCCCCACAATGAAGCATGGTGGTGGCTGCATCAAGCTGCAGGGGTGTTTTTCACCGGCTGGGAAAGGGAGACTGGTCAGGTCTGAGGGAAAGCAGAATGAAGCAAAATACAAAGATATTCTTAATGAAAACCTGATCCAGAGTGTTCTGGACCTCTGACTGGACTGAAGGTTCTCCTTTGAACAAGACAATAACTGTAAGCACACAGCCAAGACAACACAGGAGAGGTTTAGGGACAACTCTGTGAATGTCCTTGAGTGGCCCAGCCAGAGCCCTGACTTGAACCCAATCAAACATATCTAGAGAGACCTGAAAATGGCTGTCCTCCGACGGTCCCCATCCAACCTGACAGCTTGAGAGGATCTGCAGAGAAGAATGGCAGAAAATCACCAAATCCAGGTGTGCAAACCTTGTGGCATCATATTCTCTTTCCAACAAGACAATGACCCTAACTACACGGACAAGAAAACACAGGAGTGGCTTAGGGACAACTCTGTGGATGTCCTTCAGTGGCCCAACTAGAGCCCTGACTTGAACCCAATCGAACCTCTCTGCAGAGATCTGAAAATGGCTGTCCACCGACGGTCCCCATCCAACCTGACAGAGCTTCAGAGTATCTGTAGAAAATGGCAGAAAATTCCCAAATCCAGGTGTGCAAACCTTGTGGCATCATATTCTCTTTCCAACAAGACAATGACCCTAAACACACAGACAAGACAACACAGGAGGGGCTTAGGGACAATTCTGTGAATGTCCTTGAGTGGCCCAGCTAGAGCCTGACTTGAACCCAATTGAACATCTCTGGAGAGACCTGAAAATGGCTGTCTACCGACGGTCTCCATCCAGCCTGACAGAGCTTGAGAGGATCTGCAGGGAAGAATGCCAGAAAATCACCAAATCCAGGTGTGCAAACCTTGTGGCAACATATTCTCTTTCCAACAAGACAATGAGGCTAAGCACACAGCCAAGACAACCCAGGAGAGGCTTAGGGAGTCAGAGCTTCAGAGGATCTGTAGAAAATGGCAGAAAATTCCCAAATCCAGGTGTGCAAACCTTGTGGCATCATATTCTCTTTCCAACAAGACAATGACCCTAAACACACAGACAAGACAACACAGGAGGGGCTTAGGGACAATTCTGTGAATGTCCTTGAGTGGCCTAGCCAGAGCCCTGACTTGAACCCAATTGAACCTCTCTGTAGAGACCTGAAAATGGCTGTCCACTAATGGTCCCCATCCAACTTGACAGAACTTGAGAGGATCAAGTTCTGTCAAGCATAAAAAAACAAAATCCAGGTGTGCAAACCTTGTGGCATCATACCCAAGAAGACTGGAGGGGCTTCAACTAAGTCCTCAGTAGAAGGTCTGAATACGTATGTTAGTTTTTCCTTTTGAATAAATTAGCAAAGATTTGGAACATTCTGGTTTCACTTTCTCATTATGGGGGATTGAGGGCAGAATGATGGGGAAAAATGAGTTTTTTTTGTTTATTTTAAGCACAAACATAATGAAATGTGCAAAAAGTGGAAGGGTCTGAAGACTTTCCAAATGCACTTTGTCAATAGAAGCCAGCCCAATTATCTGAGATTGTTGTGGGCCCACCTTCTCTAGCACTTACAAAGACATGGCTGCTTTCTTAAAAAAAACAGTGCCACTCAAGTCCATAGGTTGTGTCCGGTATTGCAGGTCATCTTCAATGACGTTAATGGGGGCAAAAAGACTTTGCTCTGTTTTTGAATTTTTTTGTTACTTCTGGACAACCCATTTAATAAATATATAGCATTTTAATGTAACCCCAAGTACAAGAACTTTCTCCTGGGTGGGTGGTCGGCCAAAACATGAAAGTTGACTGGCGGCAAAGATAAAAAAAAAAATAAAGCTACTGTATATGTGAGGTGTCCAAGTGCTCCGTAAGCTGTGTGAACTGGAGGTTTCCATCTCTGTGGTGCAGACAAGTTTTCCTGTCATCCCCGTCCTATTAATTTGAGCACAAACTGTAATTAGATGTAAGTGTTGCTGTTCCCACAGAAATGACTGGCAGCATCTGGAGAGAGGCAACTGTTCCAAGCACTTTTGGCTACCAGCTCTCCACAAGTTAGCGGTATGAAACAAGGGCGCCCGTCCAGACTTCTGTCGGCCTAATTTTATATCTTAGAATGCACAATGTTAAATCCAATATTTCTAATGGCATGCTGTGCCGGGTGAGCAGGGGAGCACATTCCAGACTTTTCTGCTTGTATCACCTCCTGAGAGGCCCAAATATTTCTGTGTCCCCTCCCCATGTAGGTTACAAGTAATTTGGGAGTCACCTGGGCTCAAAATATATGCAAAATAGCAATTATCTATCCTGACAGGATCTGGGCACTTGCTGGATGTGATTGAACAAGGAAAAGCTGAGCCGCGGCTTTATCTTCTGTTTAAATGATTTGTATAATTAGTTGTTTTTATTCTTTTATACTTGGATAAAAAGTTTATCAAAAACCCATTTATGCTATTAATCTGTCATCTGCCAATCTATCTAATCTATTATATATGTTATCTATTATGTAATCTATTTATCTAATCTATCTATCCATCCATCCAATATCGATCTATCATCTATCTCCATCCATCCATCCAATATCTATCCATCCAATATCTATCTTGTATCTATATATCTATCTAGTTTTCCCAGCTATATATCTGTTTCTATTCCCATGTAGATATATACTAACAATTCCTGCTTTTCTAAACCCCTTATTGACCAAGTGTTTTTCTTCTTTTTTTCATTATCGCCTTCCAAGAGCTATAACTTTTTTATTTTTATGTCTGTGTAGCTGTAAAAGGGCTTGTTTTTTGCAGGACAAGTTGTAGTTTTTAATAGTGCAATTTTGGAGTAGACATATTTTTCAATTAACTCTTTCTGGGAGGGAGATGGGAAAAAACAGCAATAGTGCAACTGCGTTTTTACATTATAAATTTTCTGGCATTAATTTTTCGGCATAAATAACATAATATTTTTATGCTCTATGTCAGTACGATTACAGAGATACCAAATACATATAGTTTTTTTACGTTTTACCACTTTTATGCAATAAAACCCCTTTTTTTAAAAAGACCCATAACTTTTTTATTTTTCTTTCTATGAAGTTGAGTGAGGGCTCGATTTTTGCAGGACAACTTATAGTTTTTATTGGTATCATTTTGGGGTAAATAATTAGCAGTTCTGGTATTTTTTGTAGTTTTTTTTACAGCGTATATTGTACGAAATAATCTACATGAGATTTGTGTAATGCGAGTTGTTATGGACACTTCGATACCAAACATGGGGGAGATTTTATTTTTGCAATTATCTCTATAGTGCATTGCATTTTCATGTCAGTGCTATACTGACATTGACCAGCAGGCTGTGGCAGAGAGGCAAAGGCTGCTGGACAACACTCAAGGCAGGCTTAGGGCCTACATTAGGTCCCAGCCAGCCTTTACAAAATCACATTTTTAGGAGATAGAGGGAGCCGATGGGAGACATCTGCTCCCGCTGCACCACTTACATGCGGCGGGCACCATTGCCCGTGGCATGTAAGGGTTTAAAAAGCCCAGATCAGAAATCCTGTCCGTTCAGCGCTTAGACCAGGCCACCGTGAAAAGGCCCAGCCTAAGTACCCTTAGTGACCACCACAAAAAGGCATATGGGTGGTCACTAAGGGGTTGATATGCTTCATATTGTACAGGGTTGGGACTAGAGATGAGCAGACCAGGCAAGATTCAGTTCGGCAAATTTTTTGAAAAATTTCTATTTTGGAAGAAAAGTTAATTTGAATATCTTTTTCAGAAAGCCAAAGGTATGCAAATTAGCTTGCCTGACAAAAAGGAAAACAAGGTATATGCGATTTAATGCCAGAAGAGTTAAGATATGCCATGTGCACATACTCTTCCTAGAAACCAAGAGTAGTGTCCCCTGGTATACCAATACACATGCATATTTTTCGGTCTCCCTAATGATAAAGAGTACCCCTCATGGCCAGCTTACTAAGTAAGATGTTCCTCTTGAGACATTCTGGTTCTCTTCTAGAATATTTGTATAGTGGTCTTTCTCTCAGTGTCATGTGAACCAGTTCACTCATCCTTGAGAGATTGATTTATATTTTGAAAAATATCACCGACCTCAACGTGCTATAGAATCACCAAAAACCAAAATGATGTTTAGCACTCTCAATACTTTGCTATTTTAAAATATGGTGGATATGGATGACTCCTCATATACCCTGTTATTTACTGTTATTTTCAGATAAATTATTTCTTTTTAGAATTCACTTATACTATATTTTTGCACATTGCTTCCAGGGGCGGATTGGCCACAGACCTTACAGGGAAATTTCCTGGTGGGTCTATGTCCAGGGAGCCATCTGGGCCCTCCTCACGGCCGGCCAGTGGAAGTTTTTGGGAATGTATTTTGTGCTACCGGCAGTATTTTATGATGGACTGTGGTATTTTGCTCTGTTGGGGTGGTATAATGTGCCACAATATGGTATTGCTGGCGCTGCCTTCCATCAATTTGGACCAAACTACAGACCGGGCCAATTTTAGTATTTTTTTATGGGCCACTTTTAGTTCCCAGTCCGCCCTTCATTGCTTGTGAACATGATTCCATTATTATGTATAGAGAATAGTGGAAACTTGTGTATATATATATATATATATATATATATACATACATACTTAGGGGCGTAGATAGGCAGTAGACCTTACAGGGAAATTTACCAGTGGGCCAATGCCCAAGGGGCCGTCTAAGCCTTTCTCTTTGCTGCTGGCTTGGTACATAATGAGCTCTCAGAGGCTAACCCTCCCATTTGTGTTGCCCCGCCTTCTGTCAATCTGGACTCCCCTACAACATGTAGACAAGTTCTACAACAAGTTCCCAGTCCGCCTCTGTATATACTGATTTATTTATGTGATTTCATTTCACAATGAATGTATATCTTCCAGGAACAACACATTCATGCATTTCCTATATTCTGTTGTAGAGGTTAGCCGCAGAGGAAGGTCCATGTGGACCAAAACATTTGGCATACCTACAGTTTGCGACTTATTGTAAGCTTTTTGCTTTTCAACATAATGTAGGATCATTTTCTGGAGGTTTAAAGGACCTATAAAATTAAAGATAAATTAATTGCATCATACCCATCCGAAGTGCCGTGAATAATTTTCAACTGCTGGTGTAGCATATTGACAGAGGTTAAAACCAGCATCTCTGGTGTTCTGGGATAATGAAGAGGTTACAGCAGGCATGGCATGGTCGATATGTTGAAGGGGTTAAGGTAGAGAGAAGGTTTCTACCAACCTCAATGGTTGTCTAGAGTAGTTAAAAGGTACCGTTGAGCCTCTCTGGTGGTACTGGGTAGAAAAAAAGTGAAATTGAGCATCTCTGGTGGTCTATGGTATTGAAAGGGCTAGGCCCAGTATCTTTATCCCCAATGACTAAGAAAGTGGTCTACAGGGTCTGGCACTTTCAAACCTACTTGACTCTTGGGTTTTTTGACATGAGTCTAGTCAGCAGCCAGAATGGGTTGTCCTGTGATTATCATTCACCTTCCTGGAGTGCTGGATGATACATTTAAGCAGTAACACTCCACTCTTGTATTGCTGCCTAATTACACATACTCTATTTTCCTCCATATTGAGAATGAAAGGTTTGTTTGTTTTTTTACATCAAGTCATAGTCAAGGGACTATATATTTTTTTCTTAACATACAATCATGGTCTGTCCCTGGTACTGCAGCTTAAAGGCGTTGTCCCAAAGTTTTCAACCCAGCACCTGGATCTGAATACTTTTGTAATTGCACATAATTAAAAGTTTTGTAAAACCACTTAGTTATTCAATACATTCTATCCATATAGCACCATCTGCTGTTTGTTCTTTTTCTTATTTGTCTGCCTCACTGAGAAGGTCGCACATGCTCAGTTTCGTCCTTTAAATGCCTCCTGAGCTGTGATAGGCAGAGCATGGACCCGCCCCCTGAGCTGCAGCAGAAAAGACAATCACCTTGAGCTGCCCGCTTGATATAAATCTAGCAAAGCAATGAATGGGGAGATCTCTGGATCTATGTGAGGTACAGGGCTGGTTCTAGCTTTGTACTATATGATGTCCGATTTTTTACATTAGTCATGGGAGAACCCCTTTAAGTGAACGAAGTTGAGCTGGACACAGCTTGGGTGCTGTTTTTGGAAACAGAACCCAAGATTACCCCTTAAAATACTCAGGATCACTTAATATGGTCACTATTTATACATCTAAAGAACTTTTTTTCTAGAGATGAATGAATCAGTCAAAATTCAGGTTTGAATCAATTCTGCCCAAATTGAATGGGTTCCAGTTGTCTCCTGGGACTCATTTATTTTTCTTTATATCTCCGTCTCAAAAACTCTCCAAAATTTGCCCAAATCGAATCACCAAAAATTCAGGTTCAGATGCAACTCTGATGTTTACAAAATTTGGGTCGAATTTGAGTAATTTAGAATTGCTTTCTTCATCTCTTCATTTTTTTTAATTAAATTTTTTTTTATTTTCATTTTTTTTGTGCTCTACTGGTCCTTCAGATGGAGTTTCTTTTTCTACTTTCTTTCGTTTGTGTAAATTCTAAAAGTTCCCTGACTTTCCCGCACATTGTAGTCTGCACCCACTAAACCTACACTTATTAAAAATGCAAAAGGAAGTGAAATAAAGGATTTGTTGCCATGCCTGTGTGAGACCCTGGCGGCGGTAACAATCTGCCAAAAATATCAACATTGCAGAGCCACAGGCTGCGGGAGACACATGGCTGCTAGTGAATGCTGGATCCAGCTGCACTGCTGGCGTTCTTCTACCTGAGAGACAGACGCCGTCTTGTTATTGGACCCTTGAACCCTACATAATAATTGAGAGTGCAACATTTTTTGTGAATTATCAGAATATTAGAAATAAGATGCCATATGAAGACACAAAGGCCATACTAGAGGTCAAAGGTGGATCCAGCTTTACAGCCCTGAGGAAGAAGGTGAGATGGGACATTCTCTCTACATGTGAAGGAAGTTCAAATTTGAGTTTTCCTATGACAGCAAGATATGACATATAATTTTTTTAATCAAATAATTTTAATAGCATTTTTTTTAAACATACAAAAATGTATAAACACAAACCATCCACAAACGCCATATAACGTAGGGATATCCCATATCCTAATTAACAGGAAGCACTTACCAATATATGATGTCCCTATAACCGCATTAGAAAACGGGAAAGAAGTCCTGGTTCTGAAGCCAAGGTCCCCAGATCTTATTAATGAACCTGGGAAGAAAGAGATGCAAATGAACTCTTAGCAAGCTCTGCCTCTAATGCCACCAGATGTAAGGCAGCTATCCTGTAAGTCAATGTTTGGCCCTTTAAACAGACCTTGAGACATGACTTGGACAATAACTAAGCCAGCATCTCATCTGCACACAGCTACTTCCAGAGGAGCATGTATGGCCTATAAGCTTCCTCATGCAGATTAAGGAGAGATAGTACCCCCCAAATCCTGACCTAGGCCTCTCACCCAGTTAAGCCAGTACTCTCTGCTCTGCCCTGATGACGGGCAATCACACCAAAACAGATGTCTGCAGATGAGATGCTGGCTTAGTTAATATCCGAGTCATGTCTCAAGGCCTGTTTAAAGGATCGAACATTGACTTATAGGATAGCTGTCTCACATCTCGTGACATTAGAGGCAGAGCTTACTAAGAGCTTGTTTAAAATCTTCTCAGAATTCCAGAGGAGCATTTACAATTACAGCCTATAAGCCTCCATTTTTTCCAGCATTTGGATAAATTGGTCTACTGTATCAGAATATTAAAAGGTTACTACAAGAAATACAAAATGGGGGGGGGGGTTAAGAAGCCCTTTGGCTTTAAAAAAAAGTGTCACACTTTGGAGGAAGTCATTTTTGCACAAGAGTTTGCCAATTACAGAGATATTAACTCAACACTTTTGAAAAATGGGTGGGAAAAGGGGTGAGTAGGTAAATGCCAGGTTAATAAAATGCAACTTTTTCAAAAAGTCACCAAAAACGTGCAATCGCAGTCCACTAGCTGGGTGGTGCACAAACTGGAGTAACATCTATAGGCTATGTGTTAGTTTTAGGAGGTGGCAAATTTATCAAAGTGTTTGGCATTAATTATGGCAAGGTAGATTTAAAGGGGTTGTCTCACCTCATGTCAGATAGGTGCGGGCCTCAGAGGTGGGACCCATGTCATCCTCCAGAACAGGCCTCTGAAAGTGAAGGGGAATGCACTGAATGACCAGGCAACCTCCATTCACTTCTATGGGAGTTCTGAAAATAGGCAAGGGCTGGCTTGGTTATTTCTGGCAGTTCCATAGGGTGAATGGAGAGGTGGCGGTTCATGCACTATGCATTCTCTATTCACTTCTAGGGGACTGCTTGGCTATTTTCAGAACTCCAATAAACATGAATGGAGAGAAGGCTGTGCATGCATGGTGCACTCTCCTACACTCTCGGGGCCCTGTTCTGGAAATTGGAGCAGGTCCCAAAGGTGGGACCTCCACCTATCTGACAGACCACTGCAGATCACTCCAGTTAAAGGGGCTGCCTCTTTAAAAATATTCTACAGTTTTCAAACCAGCACCTGGATACTTTTGTAATTGCATGTAATTAAAAATTTGGCATAGCCACTGAGTTATTCAATAAAATGTATCTGTACAGTGCCACCTGCTGTCTGCTTTTTTCTTATTTCTTTGACCTGCTCGCTGAGATGGCCGCACATGCTCAGTTTCATCCTTCAACTGCCTCATAAGCTTTGATAGGGAGAGCTGAGACACGCCCCCTGAGCTGTGATAGTGAGAGCTGAGACACGCCCCCTGAGCTGCAGCAGAAAAGACACTCCCCTTGAGCTGTCAGCTTGATATAAATCTAGCAGACCAATGAATGCGGAGATCTCTGAATCCATGTAAGGTACAGGGCTGGTTCTAGCTTTATTAGAAAGAGATTGTCATGTATAATATGGTGTTCGGTTTTAATTTTTTCCATTAGTCATAGGATAACCCCTTTAAGCTTTTAAAAAGCATTGCCCAGTATTTTGTTCCGGCAACAGCACCACTGCTTCTGGTACTGCAGACAACTCCAATTAAGTTTTTAAAGTCTGTTGCCCACTATTCCTTTCCAGCAACAGTGCCACTTTTGTCCATGGGCCGTGTCTGGTACCACAGATCACTCCAGTTACATTTTTAAAGCATGTCGCCCAGAATTTTGTCCCAGTAAAAGCAACACTGCTGTCCATGGGTCACTTCCGATACTGTAGACCTCCCCAGTTAGGTTTTAAAAGGCAATAGCACCACCCTTGCCCATAGGCCATGTCTGGCATTGCAGCTAAGCCTCATTTACTTGAATGAGTATAAGCTGCAACTCCAGACACAGCCCACGGACAGAGAGGCAGCAGTCCCCTTTTCTTATCTAATATGACCCCTTTAAGTTGTGTGTTACTATGTATAAGTTTTTGCCTATAACCGCTGGCGTTGACCAAGTACATTATCGAACCGCTGCAATCGTAACGCAATGCAAACAAGACAGAATATTTTGCAAATAAATTCAACAGAGAATTACATGACGTTTCCACAAGGAACACCAGGCGGGAGAGTAATCCATAATGCCGAGATATTTCCCTTTTTCTATATCCTTTGGTTACTGCAATTACAAGTCATTTTATAAAGGATTTTCAATTTTTAAGAAAGCGCACTTTTGTACTTGATCCAGCTAAAGGGATTTTCTTACATTACTTCATATAAAAAAAAACCCCATCTTTAAACTTGTAATGTTATTTTCGTATTCATTAGTATGGGCGCCTGTAGGGCACATTCCAAAATGGGTTAAAGTTACAAAGTTATGCTTATAAAGGCTCATGGTAATTTAGAGTATCAGGAGGGTTTTCTTTATTATTAATTTTCCCAATCTTAAAAGAGCGAAAAAAAAGAGAAAGATTGGATTAAGTATATTCTTGCGCACAGTTCTTCTAAACACCCTTAAGGAGCGCAGGCCCGAGCGACAGAAGATATTATGCTAATGAGCAGCTATCTGAGTGCCTGGTAGGGTCGCTGATGTAATATTTTGCACGGTTAGTTAACCGCATCAAGAGAAAGGTTTGACCTCGCTATAAAATAACGTTAAAGGTATTTATTTTCAAAGTGTCGTTTTTTTCTATTTTTTTTAATGGAAGAGCGAAATCTATCAATGGAACGGAGAAGTCATTTTTTTTTTTTGCAAACCAAATCTCATCATAAAACGCCATTTGCGATAATAACCGGCTTCTATTGAGACCAAAAGATTCCTTTCTTAATTTATCTCAATCACAGCTCTGCCCTGGCCGCTCGCAAAGGATTATCACCGGTCCCAGACGTTGCAAGCGATACAAGATGCTTTGCATTAGCGTGGGGGAGGGAGAGAAGAATAGGAACCTAGGGCCTCATTCACAAAACGGAGATAACGGAGGGCTTGAAGTAGGCTCAAGTCAATGGTTGACAAGTCCCCATCTTACGCCTCGCTCATTTATTTCATGAGCGAGTGGAAATTTTTATTTATTTATTTTAATTTCACACTGTTGTATGTAAATAAATTCATCATTAAGACATTTATTTATTTCCGGGAGCTAAGAAGTTTAGGCCAGGTTTTTTTTTTTCCAAGATTTAATCAGCGCTTGTAGACATGAAGGCAAACACATATTTTTGCGCTGATGGTATCAGATGTTGACAGACTTAAATGTAATTAGCTGATATAAAAATTAATTAAATAGATTTAAAAATTTTATATTTTTATATAATCTTACTAAAAATTTAAGCTGAAATACAAAAAACCTTGAGGCCCCATAGCAAAAGCTGGAAGGGGGCCACACTCCAGCTTGACCACCTTCAGCAAGCAAGTTCAGAAGATGGAAAGATTGGTATGATTTTGGTATCCCTAAGGGCTCATGCACAATACCGTATGTATTTTGTGGCCCGCAAAACACGGATCCACAAAAAATACAGAGGATGTCGTTTGCATTCCGTATTTTTCAGAACAGAACAGCTGGCCCCTAATAGAACAGTCCTATCCTTGTCCGTAATGCGGACAATAATAGACATGTTAAATTTTTTTGCGGAGAGGACATATGGAAACGAAATGCACACGGAGTAACTTCTGTTTTTTTTGCAGACCCATTGAAATGAATGGTCCACAAAAAAAAAAAACGTATTGAACACAGAAAGAAAATACGTTCGTGTGCATGAGCCCTAATACATATGTTGATGTCGAAGTACAGGAATAACGCTCACAGTGATGTCACAGTACTTGGATAATGCTCGCAGTAATGTTACACTATGGGAATAATGCACACAGTGATGTCATAATCACATTATTGGGATAATGCACCTATTGATGTCACAGTACAAGACTAATGCTCAGGGTAAATGCTATAGTAGAGGAATAATGCACACAGTAATGTCACAATCACATTAGTGGGATAATGCACACAGTGAAGTCACAATACTTGGTTATGATCACAGTAATGCTACAATATGTGGATAATGCACAGAGATATATCACTTTTGTGGAATACTGCACATTGTGATGTCACAGTACAAGGATAATGCTCACACGACTATCTTCCGTTTTGCGGTCTGTAAATTGTGGATCCGCAAAACATGGATACCGGGCCAGTGTGTCACACCTTTTGTGGTCCCACATATTCCACTATATTAGAAATGTCTATTCTTGTCCAAAAAACGGACAAGAATAGCAAAAGAAATAGCCTTTTTTTTTGTCCACATCTGATCCTCAAAAAATGAAGATCGGATGTGGGCCGTAAATGCAGTCATGCGTATTTATGAGTATGGAGTTAATACACATAGCGATCTCAATGTCATAATGGAGGGATAATGTGCAAAGTGATATCACAGTACAGGGATCTTCTACTCTGTGATGTCACAGCACAAAGCGAATAAAGCACATCATGATTTTGCACACAAAAAGTTGACTTTGGAGCCCTTATCTCCTTTATGGATATAGACTATGATGTTCATTAGCACAGCATGAAGGTCCTAGATGCATACACCCAAACACAACACTATTGTCAACCTGATTGTCTTCTTTTTTTTCTGGACAACTTATCCAGAAATCACAGACAGCCATATATATATATTTTTATGGACACTGGAAAAAGGTTGAGCAGGAATTTGTATGGACTAGTGGTGGTGGATCATGTTAGATGTGCAGCAAGCCGCTGAGGAACCCGAACAGAGCATGAGAGAGGTAGTGGCCATGATGATGATGTGTCACAGTGTACACCCTCAGGACGTTCCTCCCTGGGGATCGTGCAGTGAAAAGATGGTATTAGGAATCAGACCAAAAGTAGAGGAATAAAAGTGTCTCTTCACGTGGCAGGGAGTACAACCTGCTGACTCCTACCAAGATGGGAGGAATGTGATATTTAGATAATCCCTATTGTCAACCATACTTCGCCTGCTACAGTGCAAACATTACATAGCATGACAAAACATAACATTACATTACAAGCCAAACACAGTAGATACCCCCAAGGTCTGGGTCAAATCAGATCAGGGTGGGGGAACCATTCTAGAGCTAAAAATACAAAAGAAAAAAAAAAAGAGAGAAGCTCGGCAAGGGTAGTGGGTCTCAAAATGGGCAAGCCCTCCTTTACTATTCTGGAATTTGTAGGAGTCAGGCTGACCCTTCTTAATTGAACTGAACAGATACAACCTTGTTGGAGGATTTGGAAAGGATCAGAGATAGGCCTGCACTCGATTACCTCCAAGAAGTGAAGTAATCTCATTTTTGTGATATTCAGAATGAAAGAAAGTAGGGTCCATTATGGTTGCCACACCAAGAACAGATGGAGAGAAAGATGTATGGAATAATACTTTTTGCTCTAATGGGACTATGCTTTTCAACCTTTGTATGGGGTGCCTTTGGCTGTTGACCCCCTTGTGATACTCTTTCTGTATCTATAAGGAGTCATGGTGCTCTATGAGCTGCTTCCCTTAGGAGACTCATGCTGCAGGAGGGGGAATTCCCCTCATTGCTCCATCTTGACTTGTCCGCTTCCAACTCAAGACCTGACTAGACTAAAACTGAATTAGAACTGAACATAGCTTCCTGCCGCCCCTCCCTTGGAAGGAAGCAGGACTAGCCCACTTTTGCCCAAAGGGGGAGAATAGAATGGTTAATTCCATTCTATCTAAAGACCTCTCTCTGCCAGATACACTGCCTGCTGGAGAACCAGGCACACTACATGAACATAACAGTTTCATAGCAATATTATGAAAACACAGTGTAGGAGGACCTGGAATAAATACAGAGATGACATTATTGTTAGCCATTAGAGACAGTGGCAGGATGTAGGAATGGTAGTGCCGGAGTACTACACAATCATAGCAGTGAAGATTTCCCATTGTAGCAATCATAGAAGTGGAGGTCCACCATTGTAGCAATTATAGCGGTGGAGGTCCACAATTGTAGCGATCATAGAAGTGGAGGTCTACCATTGTAGGAATTATAGCAGTGGAGGTCCACCATTGTAGCAACTAGCAATCATAGAAGTGGGAGTCCACCATTGTAACAATTATAGCAGTGGAGGTCCCTCATCAGCAGACTTCTCCCATTCTAAAGATGTGATGGGGTTTCCTAATTCTAACCATCAGTGGGGTTCCCAATAGTCGAACTCCAGTAATCTAATACATCCAGATGACACATTTTGCTCACTTGAATACCCCCTTTAAATTTGGCACTTTAGATTTCGCTCACTATTCCCTTAATTCTTCCATCTTTGATAATGAAAGATCCCAGAACAGCAATTGTTCAGATTATTAAAGCTGCAGTTACATCATCTTCTTCAAAGATGTTCTCTCCACCGAGAGATCGAGAATGAAAACAAAACACACAATGTGTCCACGCTGCCTTAAAATTACACATCAATAAGATTTCCAGTGACAAATATTTCAAGGCAAACAAACCGAACAGAAATTAAAAAATCTCTGTGGGGCACAAATATGTAATTACACTCACACAGGGAGCATTTTATCAGGTAAACCATCCTATTTTGTTAATTGAAATGCTGCTGCACACAGATTTTTTCCTTTAAACAAAAGCTCTGGATACACGTCTATATTTTTAGACTTTTATTTTTCTTTTTTTATGGTCTGGTCCCCATGCTAGTATTACTTATTACTCCTATCATATAAATTATAAATATGCTCTTTACTATAACATATACAGGGTAGCACAAAGATACCAAGTCATGGGATTAAATTATAGGATAAAGCAATAGAGCTATGACATTAAAGGGGGTATTCCCATCTGGGACATTGAGGGCATATCTCAAGGAGGTATGGCATATCACAACACCTTGGACACGTTGTGCTATCTCCATAAAAGGATCTCCTAAGTGAAAAAAGACCAGCTGAGTGGCCACTTTTACATTCCCCACATGGAGGTGTTCTGAAAAGTGCCATTCGCATAGCGGGGAAAAGAGAAGAAGTCGCACTTGCGCAGTGTACTCTTCACTCAACGCTATGGGACTTCTGAAGGTCATCCAGCATGCTGGCTTGTCTATTTACTGAACTCTAATAACAATTAATCGAAAGCACGTTGTGCATGTATGGTGTGCTCTTCTTCACTTCGGCGGGATTTCTATAGTTAGGAGCAGATCCCAGAGGTGGGACCTGTGCCTATCTGACATTGATGACATTGATGGCATATCCTAGATATCCCCAGATGGGCCAACCGGTTTAATTTTATGCATAAATTGCCTTCTAATTTGACTACCATTCCTTTCCCTTGTCTCATTGCCCTGCTTGGATCTTCCAAGTTCCCAATTTAAAGGTCATGTCCCAAGTAATAGGCTTGCTCTTATGCACCTCAGATAGGAAATCAAGCTGCTATCTTAATAGTCTTGAAAAAATTCCTTCTGTTTTGCATCTACAATTTCTAAATTTATGTGTCTCCATGGTAACAGGCTACAAATAAACCGAGTGCAGTCGGATTCTGCAGTTATACTCCATTCCATACCTTTTGCAAATCTACTGAATGTATGTAAGAGACTGAAGGGCAGGGGAGCGTAGGTATAGAGGAAGCGGCTGCTTTGGGGCCCGAACTCAGAAGGGGCCCACCCAGGACTAAAAGGTTTTATTGTCAGAGCTCTCACAATAGTATCATACAATGACATTATATACAATGGCACTGTAGGAAACAGTCAAAATGGCTGGGGGCCTCTTCTGAGAGAGCGATCTTGACTAGATAAAGGAGTGGGTTGCATAGGAGGAGGAGGTTGTGAAGAAGTTCCTTGGGGAACCCGTTCAAAAATTTGCTGTGGGGCTAGTCATTTCTAGTTACATCATTGCTACAGGGGGTATGACTGCCTAAGATTTAAGGGATTTGTTTGTAGTCTGTTACTATGGAGACACATAGGTCTGCATAGAGGGTGTAGACACAACATAGGTATATACCAGGCCTGTGTTATTATCCCTTGTTGAATCATTAAAAATGAAACTCTACAACTGCAAGGTCCTGAGAAACCTGAGTTTACAACCAATGTGGTCTACATTCCAACTCCCACAAGGGTTGTCACTAGCTTTGAATGAGTAATGAATGGCTATATGTCAGCAGGTGGCATACCACTGTATTAGGCTACTTTGACACTAGCGTTTTTAATTTCCGGTATTGAGCTCCGTCATAGGGGCTCAATACCGGAAAAAAACGCTTCAGTTTTGTCCCCATTCATTGTCAATGGGGACAAAACTGAACTGAAGACAACGGAATGCTCCGGAAAGCATTCCGTTCCGTCTTCAGACCGGAGAACAAACCGCAGCATGCTGCGGTTTTCTCTCCGGTCCAGGCATCCGCACCAAGACGGATCCGGAATGAGGGCGCTGTGGGGAATCGTCATCACTGCGCGCAGGAGGCGCGTGAAGACGTGCTGCCGGCGTCCCTGGCTGGAGTATGTAAGTATGTATGTGTTTGTGTGTATGTGTGTGTATGTATGTTCTCTGTGTCTGTGTCAACATGTGTGGGGCCGGAGCGCTGATCCGGCTCCACACATGTATCAGTGGCAGTACGGATCCGTCGGCACCCTTTAGGTGCCGGATCCGTGCTGCCACTAGTGTGGAAGAAGCCTAACGAGACAGATTTCTCTGACATCCTCTAGCCTGGTGTCAACCATTGGTCTGAAATGAATTAATCAATTTTTGTGACCATTCCAATGAATATATCTGGTGGTGATCTATGGGCTTATTTGTAAACCTCATTAAAGGGATTTTCCAGGACTTGGATATTGATGCCATAGCCCTAGCATAGGTCATCAATATCAGATTGATGGGGATCAGTCGCCCAGTACCCCCACAGATCAGCTGTTTCAGGCAGTCACCATCAGAGGAAACTATACATTGGATGGAAGGATCTGTCCACTGTTTCGTTTCCACTGGTGGTTTACAGCAGCTCAGTTCACTGGAATGAAGGCTGAGTTGCAGTACCCTAGCAAGGCTACAACATAGCAGATGGAACCTAGTGCTTCCATTTCCATTCTATATACAGTTTCTGTCTGTTATTAAGTCGTGACGATAGGCCATAAATATCTAATCACTAAAAAAATATCTAAACACTAAAATGATTTCATCTGTTCCTATGTGGTCCAGAAATCAACAGCCTGTCTTTTGTCAAAAAGAAACTCAAATGGACTTAAACCTGGAGTTACCCGAATGTGGCGAGGCATAAAATCCAAGACATAGAAAATGTTGGGAATAGAAGGGGACTTCTAATCAGAAGGGGAAATCTAATCAACAGTCTTGACTATCTGGTTATTGTGCCGATTTGCTATCTTTCCTATGATCCTCAAAAAGTTACATAGTACGTTTGAAAAAGACATAAGTCCATCAAGGTCAACCAAGAGACGGGAGAAGATCTGAATTTTAGGAAAGGAAAGCGAGACCCAGACTTCTACACACTTCCATAAGCATTAATCTTATTTAGTTCTAAAAATTCATCTAAGCCCTTTTTAAAATGGCCCACTGTTTACTGCCTTTACCATGTCCTGAGGTAGACTATTCCACAGATTTACAGTTCTTATGGTGAAGAACCCTTGACGTTTCTGAAGACCAAACTTTTAGTTCTCCAGATGCAGGCAATGCCCCTTGTCTTTTGAGAGGATTTTACATGGAACTGGTGGATGACCATTTATTAGAGTATTAATCAACTAAAAAAAAGTAGCTTACAAAATTGGTGAGCAATTGAATTTCCAAGTGTTGGCAAGCCAAAAAAAATCCAACATGCTGAATAACTTTTGTACCTGATATCAGTTGGCTATACGCCATCATAAAACTTTTTAGTGATCAACCGTTTTGAATAATTTCTCTTTACAGGGTATGGGCAGTTTTTTCAGTGTAGTTCTCTGCTGTTGTTAGACAGCATCTATAACAGTTTTTTTTTCCATCATAGAAAGCCACCCTCTGGTGTTCAGGGTCTGCTTGCTTTCAGTAGGTGGTCAGGAGCACTACTGTGAAGTGAAAAACTGAAAACAGGACACAACGCTTAAGATCTTAGTTTTGAATTAATTCTAAGTATTGGTGGTGGTCCTGGCAGTCAGAACCCCACTGATCAGAAAGTAGCATTAGCCAACAACTTTAGATAGTTTTAGAGTTGGTAAGGTTGGAAAGACACAGGTCAATGGAGTTCAACCTATAATCCTACCATGTTGATCCAGAGGAAGGCAAAAAAAAGTACCAATTAGAAAACCATGTCTATGCAAAACTGTACAATACACCTATTTAGAGGAACCACTCTAAACCGCTTCAAAAATTTGAGAAAATTTGAGGAAGATCTTAATTTAGTCGAAACATTCTAGATAGCTCAACTCTTTGCAAGGATGACACTTTTCACAAGTTGTCCAACGTGCGTCATTGGGTTGACGGCAGCTGGATACTGGAACGGTAAGGACGTCCAATGAAGCATGGCACGTGCGTTACTTCAGCTTGTATATTGTTCCCTTACTGTAGTCATCCCCAGAAGAGAGCACTCACAATAAATGATGAGGATTGCCAGCTGTCACGAAAAACTGAGGCTTTGACTATCACAAGGAAAATATGCTTTTCTTCAAGATGTTCATTGCTCCATTTATCAGGCTGTTGCTAAGAGACACATTGAAATGGTTCCTTCTTTCCGAAAAATCTACCCTAGGAATCGTTATTTAGGTCATACAACTGCCAAGTGCTCTGTATCTGTGGCAACACCTGTTGAGCTGGTTGCTGAAGGAAAAAGTAAGACGACAAGAGACCGCTCCAAGCTTGCCAACGACTATGGGAAGCCGTATCCTTGTTATGGAGAGATATGTGGAGCTGTCTGGATCTGTTTCAATAAGCTTGGTGTCTGTTGTCTGCCAGCCAACAAATACATGATAAACGTCTGTTTAAGTACTTTTTGCACGGAACAAAAACCTTCTTAAACATGAGGCAAGACATTTTTTTTTTTTTTAAATCATGGCCAACATTTCTAAATTTCATAGCGCGTTTGGAAAATGTGATTACATTTGTAATATGTGTCACCTAATCCCCATTCTCTCCAGGATCAAAATACAAATATCTGTATTAATAATAAAGTTTTTGGGCAGGCGTTCAGAAGCCAGAACAAAGTGATATTTTAATTAGAGTTTCAAATTTTTTTTTTTTCCTTAAGAGCAGCAATGTGAGTAAAGGAGATCTCTTACCTTCATACCGACTCCTTCCAGATCTATGCGACCATTTGATGGGGCATTTTCTTTTTTGTACTGCATCAGTTTAATGTCACTTACTTTTAAGGCACATTAATGAAGATTTATCAAAACAAATGAAAGTGAAAAGATGCTATAATCCGCTTGTCTGCCTGTGTACTGACTTCTGCCTTATTCCCGTATTCTGACCCACTGCTGCCTGACCTGACCTTTGCCTATTCACCATACTGACCCTGTGCTGCCTGCCTTCACCATTAAACTGTTTCACGGATTTGCACGAATTCTGCCTGCCCTGACCTCGGCCTATTACTACTACCAGTTTTGCCTGAACCCTTGTTGCTCTCCACCGGTTTGATTTGGCCCCAGAGGGTCATCATACAGAGACTACTCCAAGAGGTAGAGGCCTGGTACATTCCCTGTATAGGGGTTAAAAGGTGAAAACCAGGGAGCCACCAGAATAACGTCTTTAGGTTTATCCCTAAGCCAAATTTGTTGGTTGGCACGGTGGTTTCAGAACCACTGCCATAAAAGCTGCCTGCTTTCAAGGCAGATTAATGGAGATTTATGAAAACTAGTGAAAATGAAAAGCAGCAAAAATTCCAATTCCAATATTTTTTCAGAGGGGACAAAATGATTGGAAATGTCCAAACAAGGACACTTCTAACCCTTCTGCCCATGTTAAAAGGATTGTCTCATCAGAACAATCCTTGAGCTATGAAGGCATAGGGGCTTCTTGGGACTTAATTAGGACCTCTAGTATCCAAAGCAGAGTGTCCATTAATTAAGTATTCATGTATTAGATGGTAAGTGATTCATTTGAATGGCCACCATGTACTACCGCATTTCAGTTTTCCTCTTGTCTTCAAGTTCAGGGTTGCCAACCTTCCTTTTACTTTTTTCTAGACAACTGAACCTAAAATCACAAACAGCCCAACATTTTTATGGATATACACCCTACCCCAGTTTTAGACCATGCTCCCATTCAGTGGGGTGTCTAAGGTGTTTGGCACCTGGGGCGGGTCCTTTCTCTGGCATTATCCCCCCTCCAATACTTTAAAAAATTGCACCACCTAACAGTAGCATTGCCCTCATTGTACAGCCTTCACAGTAGTTATGTCTAGATATGTGCCCCCTAATAATATGCACATTGTGCCCCCTCACGGTAGTTATACCCATACTGTGGCACCTTAAAGTACTGCTCCCTTCATTGTGCCCCCTCACAGTAGTTATGCCCTCATTGTGTCCCTTCACAGTAGTCATGCCCTTTCTGTGCTCTTTCACAGTAGTAATACCCTAGCTGTGCCCCCTTCACAGTGGCAATGTTCTCTCTGTGCCCCTTCAGAGTAGTTATGCCCTCATTGTTCCCCCATAACAGTTATACCCCTTCACAGTAGTAATGCACTCTTTGCCAACTTCACAGTAGTAATGCACTCTGTGCCCCCTTCATAGCAGTAATGTCCACTGTGTCACCTTCACAGTAGTAATGCCCATTGTGCCCCTTCATAGTAATAATGCATATTGTGCCCCCTTCATAGTAGTAATACCCATTGTGCCCCCTTAATAGTAGTAATGCCCTCTCTGCCCCCTCTGTTAATAAAACAAAAAAGCAGTACCTACTCACCTTGTCCCATTCCTGATGCTCACATCCAGCTCCCCCTGCAGATACAGATCTCACAGCAGCCCTGTGTGGGAGGAGCTTAGGCAGATTTCCTGGCTACAGGCTCCTCCCACACAGGTTGGCAGCGCGATCTGTATCTGCAGGCTAAGTTCTTGAGCGGGAGCAGAAGGCTCCCTGCTTCATCATTCAGTGTAGGAGAGACGGAGCACGGGGAGCTGAGCTGTCAGTGAGTGACAGGACTGCAGCTCCCAGGACTCCAGCAATGGGTGTTTCCAACTGTATTGATGGAAACGCTCATTGCTTCTGGCACACCCCTGAGAACTGGCACCCAGGGTGGGTGGTAAAGCAACCCATAAAGAACCAATAGTAAAATTGCTTTCAAAGTGTCCCCTGTATTGATTAGGTGCCCCAAAGTGCCCCCAGTAGTAATAAAACCTCCGTGGTACCCCCTGAAGTATTATGGACCCTCTATAGTGAACCTAGTAGTTATAATGCCCCCATAGTGTCCCCAGTAATTATAATTTTCCCAATAGTGCCCCCAGTAGTTGTAGTGCTCCCCTATATTGCTCCCAGTAGTTGTAGTGCTCCCCTATATTGCCCCCAATAGCTATAATGGTGTAGTGCCCCCAATAGTCCCCTATAGTGCCCCAGAGGTCTGTAGGTGCACTCTGCGCAATGTCATAGCTAGCACATAGACCCGATGACGTCATGGTGTTGCCGCATGTGCTGGGACAGAGATAACTCAGGCCAGAGGCTTGAAGAGATCTACAGCCTTGGGAAGTAATCAGCATCAGAAAAGTAAATTTGTCAAAATATGTAATAAATGTAATCTGAAAGACTTTGTAAACATGTTTTTTGTCTATATGTAAGCAAATTACAATGAAAAATAACATACACTAAGGAAGAAATTAACCAAAGGCATGCTAAGAATTCAAGGACAGATTCTCAGTTACTTGTCACTTACTGATCTCATGGACCAAGATCATGAGATGTCAATAGAGTGTCATGCCCTGAGAGATTTCAGGTGTGCACTACGTAGCTACATTCCCGTACAGCAGCCACGTACTGAGCACAAGTGAACAATTATCTAGATATTAGTTATACTACTGGAAGCTTAAAGGCAAGCAAGACTAGTCAGATGTCAGCGACTAAATGCGCTACATAATTTGCAATTTTTGTGTGACGTGCCAAGATTTGCCATGAATGGGAGAACAGGAATTTTTCTTTTTGCATAGATGGATAGATGGTTTCACCACCTCAGGCTCCTCAGTCGATAGAACAAAGGCCCTCATTTATCAAAAATGCTTACTAGAAAGGCCTCTTTCAACACATCCCTGTCTGTGATGGTCAAGACAAGATGGTGGTTCACCCATGAGGATGTCTATGAAGGATCCATGTTTGGTCCATGTGTCTGTTTTCTGGTCTTTGTGTTTCATCTATAATCCACAGACACTGCTCAGCTGAACATTACATTTCCAGAGCATCTCCTACCAATGGTCCATGAAAACCACAGACCAAGTTGTGTCTGTGGTTTTCACAGCCCCATTGACGTCGATGGGCGTGTTTGGTCCACACCACAGATCAAAATAGTGCATGTCTCTGTGGTTTTTCTTCCTGATGTGTGAATAAACACATTAAGGGCTCATGCACACAACCATATATATTTTGCGGTTCACAAAAAATACGGATGATGTCCACGTGCATTCTTTATTTTACAGAACAGCTGGACCCTAATAGAACAGTCCTATCCTTGTCCGTAGTGCGGACAATAATAGGACATGTTCTAATTTTATGCGGAACGGACATACGGAAATGGAATGCACACGGAGTAACTTCCGTTTTGTTTTTTTTTGCAGACCCATTGACATGAATGGTTCCACATACGGTCCGCAAAAAAAAAAAAAAAAAAACAGAACGAACACGGAAAGAACATACGTTCGTGTGCACGATCCCTAACACGATGATGATTCACACGACCATGCTCGGTCGGGGAAATATGGTCCATGTGTCAGATACATCTCTTTGGACAGTCCAAGAATCTTTTGATCTGAACTGACTGTATCATAGTGTTTTATGCTGCAATCAGTTGCTATATGATCGTGGGTCTATTGTACTGTGCTCATGATGATGTCAGTATAGTACAATAGATCCACAATCAGATAGGAACTGACTGCAGCATAAAAGACTGATGCAGTCAATTCGGGTCAGGGGAGCCGCGATCGGTTCAGGAGATGCAGATGACACATGGATTGTGTTTTTCAGACCCAGCGCGATTGTGAGAATCAGCCCTAAAGTCAATGAGGACATACGCTGTCCATAGACAGTACATGTCTATGATTCAATGGCATGTGAATGAGGCCCATGACTTTGTTTGTCATAGCAACTATTACGTGGCTGCAAATAGCTAGTTAATGCTCAGCAACGTAATAGTACGGCACTGTGATAGCGTGGGCTCGGGAGCCGTGTCTGAACTTATCCCTAGTTCTGCCATGTACAGATGCCTGTTTAAACTAAAGTAATACATTGCAATGCAGAAGCAATACAGTGTATTATAGAGGCAATCATAAGATCTTCTGTTCAGGTCCCTGACAGTCAAAAATGTGTTATGACAAAAAAGAAAGTAGAGAACAAAAATCTCCTTCCTTTATGTACAAAAAAAAGCTATGGAAGAGAAAGCAATCAAAAAGTCATAAGTAACCGGTCTGCAAAAAGAAAATCTAGGCACAGAACATTGGCGCACAAGGACTTATCTAAAAATCAGAGTGTGTTAACCAATCAGTATACAAATTTCTCAATTAACAATTCACAGATCAGTCGCCAATAAATAAAGTTTCATCTTACAAGTTGCTAATGGTAATATCTCACACGACACAGCAGTAAATAAGGTGGCACCAGCTCACCACCTCACCCAGGATAGCCTCCTTGTCGGGGAGTCTTTCCTTTGGATCAGCGCTGCTTCTTCCCTCCACCAAAGAGTGCTGCAAACACATACCAAACTCTCCACTTCAGCAGCTATGGAGGCCTTGCTAGGTCAAACTTCCTCACAGTGCAAAATAATGGCAACGGCTCAATACTGGAAGAAGCTGCATCAGGAGATGTGCAGAGAGAAAAGAAAAAGCACGAGGCGGTCTAATTTTTTAACATACTCACAAGAGTTGCCTCTTGCAAAAAAATTGCATGTAGATTTTTAAAACAGGGGGAAATTTATCTAGACTGCCAACGTGTGCTGCGCCATTTTTGATCTCCTTTGTGCTGCCGTAAGATGTGCCTAATTTATGGCGAGGCGCCAGCTTCGTTATCAATTAGAAGCATGCTCCAGAAATCTTCGACAGCTCCAGAAACTGGCGTAAAAGAAGATACGTGTGTCGGGCCCACTTGCCACGCTTTCTTCCCTCCTTCACCACGCCCCCTTTTCAGAATGTGGCAAAGGCAGCATAGAAACACCACTTATGACAACATTTTGTTACAGTGGCATTCAAAAGGTTGCAAATGTGGTGTTTGGAACTTTTTTTACACCATCGGTTTTGCCATGTGACTAATAGATATGGCAACTGATCTGTGATGGGCATGCAAGTGTTAACTGAAACATCTGTGTACTGATTGGATACCATACTCTGATTTATAGATAAGCCCTTGTGCGCCAGGATTTGTTATTTTATGTTGATTGTTTCGCCAAACTGTGGAAAGTTGTTCATCTTTTTGAGCATTATTACCTGCAGCTCTCTTCAGTACCTTACATTGCCTTTAAAGGGGCTGTCCCAGCTCAAGATTTATGTCATAGCGCTAGGACACTCCATTAGGCCCCTTTCACACGACAGTATTTTTTGCGGGCGCAGTATTTTTCATGTGAAAAATGCGGACCCATTCATTTCTATGGGTCCGCAAAAAATACTGTCCGCACCCGTATGCCCGTTCCGTAGCCCCACAAAAAAGATAGAACATGTCCTATTCTTGTCCGCAAAACGGACAAGGATAGGCATTGTTACAATGGATCCGCAAAAAAATGGATGCCATACGGACGGCATCCGTTTTTTTTGTGGATCCGCAATTTGCGGACCGTAAAACACAACGTTCATGTGAAACTGGCCTAAATGTCAGATACGTGCGGGGCCCCCCTCTGGGTAGTTATTCCCCTTTTGTATTCTCTCTAAATAGTGCTCCTACTTAATGCCACTTTTAAGTCCCCCACACAGTAATCATGCCCCCTTTAGTTTCCCCTACAGTAGTTATACCTCATTAATGCCCCCACACAATAGTGCTCCTGCTTAGTGCCTCCACACAGTAATAATACCCCCTTTAGTGCCCCCAGTAGTTACACCCCATTAGTGCCCCCACACAATAGTGCTCCCCCTTAGTGCCTCCACACAATAGTGATCCCCCTTAGTGCCTCCACACAGTAGTTACCACCTGTTAGACCCTCCACACAATAGTGCTCCCCCTTAGTGCCTCCACACAGTACTGATGCCCCCTTTAGTGCCCCCCCACACAGTAGTTACACCCCAATAGTGCCCCCACACAATAGTGCTTACCCTTAGTGCCTTCACACAGTAATCATGCCCCCTTTAGTGCCCCCTCACAGTACACCCATTTATTAACCCCACATGATAGTGCTCCCCTTAGTGCTTCCACACAGTAATAATAACCCCTTTAGTGCCTCCAAACAGTAGTTACACTCCATTAGTGCTCCCACACAATAGTACCCCTCTTTAGTGCCTCCACACAGTAATCATGCCCCATTTAGTGCCTGTACATAGTAGTTAAACCCCATTAGTGCCCCCACACAATAGTTCTCGCACTTAGTGCCTCCACACAATAGTGCCCCCTTAGTGCCTTCACACAGTAGTTACCACCTGTTAGAGCCTCCACACAATACTGCTCCCCCTTAGTGCCTCTACACAGTAGTTACCACCAGTTAGAGCCTCCACACAATAGTGATCCCCCTTAATGCCTCCATACAGTACTCATGCCCCCTTTAGTGCTCTCCACATAGTAGTTATACCCCATTAGTGCCTCCACACAATAGTGCTCCCCCTTAGTGCCTCCACACAGTAATCATGTCCCCTTTAGTACCCTCACACAATAGTTATACCCTATTAGTGCCCCCTCACAATAGTGCTCCCCCTTAGTGCCCCTACAAAGTAATCACAACCCCTTTAGTGCCCCCACACAGTAGTTACACCCCATTAGTGCCCCCACACAATACTGCTCACCCATAGTGCCACCACACAGTATATTAGTGGCTAGCCCCTGTGGTGTAAATAAAATAAAAAAAGACAGTAGTAGTCACCTAGCCCCGTTCCCCCGATGAACGAAGCATACTACCCTCTCCCCAGCAGACTCAATGCTGTGATGTCATTGTTCCTGCTGAGCTGAGAAAGTGCATAGGCAGGGACAGTTTGGGATATGATCCCTGGCCCATGCGCTCTTCCACTCAGCCCAGCAGGCGTGATACTGTTAGTGTGGTGTGCCTGTGCTGGGAAGAGCACAGGATGGAGAATTATGCCCAAAGATCCATTACGACCCGGGGATATCCTGGGCACACCAGCAGTATTCATTATTACTGTGAGTGTGTGCAGATAAGTGAGGTCGGGGTCTAATGGCCTGGGCCCCCCTGCCGCTGTGTGCCCTGTTGCAACTACTACGCCCCTACCAACGGTCCTGCTGTGCCAAAAATTTCTATAAACCATTTTATTTTATTTTACCAGAACCAACAATTGCAATGTAAAATTTCCCTTTCCCACATCTTTGAACTATTGAGTTAGACAAATGCTAATTATCTCGGAAGACTGTAAAGGGAGAAAGGGAACGGAGCAGGTAGTTTACTTAATCTCAGAAACAACAGCAGTGGGAAATAGATTGGGTTCAAGGAAAGCGTGAAGAAAGGATTTCCATTAAAAGAAATAAGATGACCAGGGTTTTAGTAAAATCCAGATCTTAAAGAGGAAGATCCAATTAAGAACATTGTAAACAGTCACCGACTAATATGCGTGCAAGCTTTTCTGTCTCTTGTCTTATCCTGTGTAACCCTGTGCATTTATGTCAGAAGCAAATATTTTTGGATGTTTTTGAGTCTTTTCGGCATCGGAATGACTCTATAACTTTGTTGTTTTAGGCTAATATCTTTCAGCCCGCTCTCCGTCTGCTAATAAGTCTTTTATGTTCCAATGGACAAGTCAATCTGTTCCACTTTTAGATTCTTTAGGCTGGGATTAGTATCCGAATGCTACACTTATTTCAAGGTTACCTGCAGGTGCGGGTCAAAGGCCCAGCAGTCATCCTTCAAAGGAGGTTTTGAAGAGTCCTGTTTTAATCTGTTCTCGTAGACAATAGAGTTGTTTTACACAAATTCTTTCTTTCCGTGCTCATGTCGTACAGTCTTCACCAGCTGTGCTTCAGCCAGGGAAACTATGCAACTGCTGAATGTTTTCTTAAATGCATCTCCGTAAGCACGTGGAAAACATCTCTCCAATGTGAGCCATTCTTAAAGAAGCTCCAGTCCTAAAGTAGCAAGCTTAGAACATGCAAGGAATGGTGAATACGAAGCATTTATATGAACTGATAAATAATTTGGAGGTCTTCGTACAGTAGCTGGGGGTGTAAGAGAGAAAGCAGAGATTATTTTGGTAGACATGTTCTGAACTTTTTGTAGATCATCCCAAGAAGGAAACCCAACAGGTCTGACTACCAAATAAATCCATGGTTGATGTCAAAGTTTATAGGGGTTGTCTCTCCTATATGAACAGATCATACTCGTACATGGTTTTGGAGTGAAGGGGAGCTTATATCTGGATAACCCCTTTAAATACCTTCTCATTACGGCCTGTGAAGTCCAGGAGGAGTTCCTGTCAGTGATTGACAGCCTTCCCTCTATGAGGCAGAGGTCCTATCAGTGATTGACAGCCTTCCCTCTATGAAGAGGAGGTCCTATCAGTGATTGACAGCCTTCCCTCTATGAGGAGGAGGTCCTATCAGTGACTGATAGCCTTCCCTCTATGAGGAGGAGGTCCTATCAGTGACTGATAGCCTTCCCTCTGAGGAGGAGGTCCTACTAGTGATTGACATCCTTCCCTCTATGAGGTGGAGGTCCTATCAGTGATTGACAGCCTTCCCTCTATGAGGAGGAGGTCCTATCAGTGACTGATAGCCTTCCCTCTATGAGGTAGAGGTCCTATCAGTGATAGACAGCCTTCCCTCTATGAGGAGGAGGTCCTATCAGTGATTGGCAGCCTTCCCTCTATGAAGAGGAGGCCTTATCAGTGATTGACAGCCTTCCCTCTATGAGGAGGAGGTCCTATCAGTAATTGACAGCCTTCCCTCTATGAGGAGGAGGTCCTATCAGTGATTGACAGCCTTTCCTCTATAAGGAGGAGGTCCTATCAGTAATTGACAGCCTTCCCTCTATGAAGAGGACGTCCTATCAGGGACCGCCTCCTGGACTTCAAAGAATAAGCAGGAATTTAAATAAATGAAACACAAGTTTTACTGAATCTTTTCCCATAAAACTATATATCAATCTGCTCAGCTCCTCCTGCTCTATAACATGCTGCCAGCAGACTAATTTGCATTTTCATGGTGAGAGGTTCCCTTTAAGGAAGAGTGATAGCAAGATTTATAATTTTTACTCAGTGCTGAACATAATATTGACTTCAAATGATGTCCACTGTATTTTTTCTCTCAGGCACAAATAAAATTCCAGAAAGTAATAGTTTTAAAAAAATAAAATTCAATCAATCAAGAAATACTTTCTAAAGAACAATTATTGCAAACTGTGACTTGGTTCAATAAGAAAAAAAAAACATTTTGTAATTTACAAATGAACAACACTTTTTCAACCTTAGGTTTTCTCTCGGGTAGCAAAGCATAGGCTCACCCCCGGCAAATGTATGTGTTTACCTCAGGGAATTGTATTCACTGCAATGGCTACAGAGAAACCATCAACAAGCTGTTATTGATTACTCTGGTATTTTTATCTTTCTCAGTTTAGTACTGAGTTCATAATACTGCTACATACATTTAATTCAAATGATATAAATATATATACACTGTATTTTGTTATGGTATCTATCTATCTCATATCTATCTATCTATCTATCTATCTATCTATCTATCTATCTATCTATCTATCTATCTCATATCTATCTATCTATCTATCTATCTATCTATCTATCTATCTATCTATCCCATATCTATCTATCTAAATTGAAAAACAGCAGCACACTTCAATATAGATTCGGTCTATCCCTCTATCTATCTATCTATCTATCTATCTATCTATCTACTGTACAAAAGCAAAAATGGAAGCAGCACAGCAGATGAAAGAAGTAACGGTGTGCCAGCGGCTATGGACGTGGTCAAGTCCTTGATACAAAAACAATAAATTCCACAGCACCACCAAAAAATTTGTGCTAAGTAAAAAAGTAGTTTATTTTACCAGAGCAGCTCTGGTAAAATAAACTACTTTTTTTCTTAGCACAATTTTTTTGGTGGTGCTGTGGAATTTATTGTTTATCTATCTATCTATCTATCTATCTATCTATCTACCTATCTATCTATCTATCTATCTATCTATCTACCTATCTATCCTCCCCCAGTAGTATGGAGAGTGTCTCTTCTTACTCCATGGAGGTGAAGTCTGGGCAGAGATCAGTCAGTCTCCTGAAGTGGGTGTCTCTTACTGCTGAGTATTTGGGGCACCACAACAGGAATTGAGCCTCATCTTCCACGACTATCTATCTACCTATTATCTATCATCTATCTATCTATCTATCTATCTCTATCTATTTAATCTATCTATCTATCTATCTATCTATCTATCTCCTAATGTAAATGATAAGAATATGGGTCCATATTAATGGTCATACAAAAGCATGAGGTCACAAGCCGAGTACATTTATACTGCTTGTCAGGGATTATGATCCTGAATACAGATGATAAGATCTTCTGCTGAATCTCTATAGGAATGGAGTCTATGAGGAGACATGAAGTACAGAGAGGACAGACAGGACAGACTGGGGAAATGGAGACTGAGACTGCATACAAGTGCTGCTTATTAGCCTCACCCCACCTCCTCTCTGTACTTCATGTTTCCTCATGAGCTCCATTCCTACAGAGATTCAGCAGAAGATCTTATCATCTGTATTCAGGACCATAAACCCTGACAAGCAGAGCAGAGAGGAGGATGAGGCATCTCTTTACCTCAGTGTTGTGAAGTAACTTGTCCTGCTGTGTGATTAGGACAGTTTTTGTGTGTACTAATAGGACAGCGGCCATTTTGTTCCTCCTAATGAGTGATCCCCAGACAAAACCAGTCATTGTAACTAATGAAAGGTATTTGGGAACATATTTATAATAAAATAATATTTAAGTATTTTCATTTTCTTAATTCCTGGAGAACCCCTTTAATCGTAAGCTGGGTTAACCCCATTTCCTTTAATGTGGCAGAGCTGTAATACGAGATAAAACCAATGTACTAGAGTACATTTCATTTAAAAAAACACCTTTTCCTGGTACAATCTTTACGCCAGATTTAATTGTTCAGAACTTAAAGGTCCATTGCACCTACGATAACAGACACTAATCTACTATGTCTGACTATAAGAGCTCACCTACCTGCACTACATCTAATGGAGATAAACTCTGCAGTCATTACAGGCTGAATCCACTAATTTACCAAATCTTACATGTTGAAAATAAAACTAAATCACTTTGATCCTAATCTCCGATAAAAGAAAAAAAAAAGCTGTTGTGCCACTTTAAAGCGTATCTGCAAGTGTTCTTTTATATGTTAATTGCTTTCATATTTGGACATGACAAAGGAGGAAGATATTTACTGGTTTGTTAATGATCAAGAATGGAAATAAATGTATTGCCACTAAAACCATCATCTGGGGAAACCGGGGAATCACCACATTGGAATACAGATACATGGAAATGACAATGAACGGGTTTCCCCACCATAAGCATTGATGGCCTAGTCACTGGGACTCCACCGGTGCCTACAATGAGAGGTGATCGATGGTGTGCCGAATTGGCGCCTAGAACTGGGCAGGGATTACAACATAGCCTCATTGACTTTAAGGCCCCATGCAGACTACCGTATTTCACGGCCTGTATCGGGCCGTTAAAGCCCGGTCTGTGCTGCCCCAGTGGACGGGAGCTCACGGCGTCATTGGTTGCTATGACGCCGTTTGCTTCCTGAGGCCGCCGCTGTACAGTGAAGCTGGAGTTATGAAGAGGCGTCGGGCTCTACATAACTTCGGCGGATCCACTGCCGCTTCTAAATGTAAGCCGGCTTCCTAGCTGTCTTACCTTTAGACAATTTTCTATGCCTAAAACAGGGGTAGAAAATGGTAAATGAGACGGGCCCGCTGGCCCCTCCCCTTCCACGCCACGACACTTTAAAAAAACCTCTGACATTTTTTTACATTTATGTCAACAGAGCTGTGTGAGGATTATTTTTTGCAGGGCAAGCTGTAATTTTTATTAACATCAATTTGGGATGTGTGTGACTTTTTTGGGGAAATGAAGCAATCAAAAACGGTGAATTGTAGAATCCCTGATAGTTAGCCCTTATCCTATCTTTTAACCAGAATACCCCTTTATTAAGTCCCGAAAGAGGACTTTAACATGCTATTGTCTGATCGCTTCTCCCATAGACTGACTTTGCATCCTATGGAGCCCTGAAACAGTCAAGGCTCCATAGGAATTTCCCTGTGGCAGGCCTCGGGGCCTTCAGAAGGCCGAAGCTGCCATAGCAAAGGGGGTTTTCAGGAAATAATATTGATGACCTATCCATAAGCTAGGTCATCAATACCTGATTGATGGGGTCCTGGCACCTTTGCTTATCACCTGTTTCAGGAAGCTCCTATGCTCGCCGGATTTCTAGTGAGTGCGGCGGTCTCTCACGAGCTTATGAAGCACAGCGCCGTACGTTGTATAGTGGCACTGCTTGGTATTGCAGTTCACCTCCATTGACTTGAATGGGGCTGAGCTGCAACTAGGTCATATAACCATTGCACAGTGATGTCACATGGCCTGAGAAGATGCTGCGATGCTCATGGAGCGCCTGGCATTTTCTAACAGCTAATCGACGGGGGTTCCGGGTGTTAAAACCTGCTGATCTGATATCTGAGGATAGGTTATCAACGTTTATTCCTGGATAACCCCTTTAAATGGTGAAATATGTTTTTTTAATTGGATTTGTTCAGACATTGTATAATGGAATAAACTTCATGTAAGATGTTGTACTTTACAATGAACAAGAACCCGGCACCATATTTCATGTAGTCTAGAAATGAAAATACTTATATTAGAATTTGTGTTTTTTTCCTTTTGTGCATCCACTGAGTAGAAGTGTAGAAGTGAAACAGCCGGATATTTACTGATAGCGCCTGGCACTGCTCCATATAAACACTTTTCCAATAAGTCCAAAAGAATACAACACCGCAGGAGTTACGTGATTTCTATTCACGTGTTTATCTCCAGTTAAAGAACACTTTTATATTGGAAGTTTCTTTATAATTCATCATGAAGATCTATGAGTTAAGGATATTTGTTTTCAGGGCTTATTCACATCTGGTTAATATGACTTTGTAAAGAAGCTGAATATTTTTGTCATAGGATAAAAGCTCATCATGAAAATTCTGGAAAACCTTGGTCAACGTGTTATACTTAATTTCTCCTGTGGTGGCGCTGCTGGGAAATTGAACACTTACTGCCAGGTGTTCCCATAGATTACAGTTAATGTTATTACCAAGAACAGAGAAAAAATGGATCCGTTATTTTAAAAATCAGTTTGTGTCACTTCCGTCAGAGATCCATTATTTTTGATGGGAGAAACAGTACTTTTTGTAGGACTTTTTTTCCCGTTTAAAGTAACGGATCTCTAATGAAAGTGGCACAAACTGATCATACGGCCTACTTCACACTTCAGTGATTTGATCAGTTATTTCCATCAGTTAGGGCTCATGCACATAACCGTATGTATTTTGCGGTCCGCAAAAACAGATCCTCAATACAGATAATGTCGGTGTGCATTCCGTATTTTGTGGAACGGAACAGCTGGCCCCTAATAGAACAGTCCTATCCTTGTCCGTAATGCAGACAATAATAGGACATGTTCTATTTTTTTGCGGAACGGACACACAGACATACAGAAACTGAATGCACACGGAGTAACTTTTTTTTTTTTTTTTTTTTTTGCGGAACCATTAAAATGAATGGTTCCACATACGGTCCACAAAAATACCGGAATGGACAAGGAAAGAAAATATGTTTGTGTGCATGAGCCCTAATTGTGTGTGTCAAAAACAGATGGACATAACTGAAGTGTGAACCTGCCTTAGGGCTCATGCACATGAACGTGGTTTGGTTCCACATGCGAGCCGCATTATTTGCAGCTCAGATGCGTACCCATTCACTTAACACTCTGTGTGCTGTCCACATCCATTGCTCCATTTCGTAGCCACACAAAAAAAAGTCATATTCTTCTACGTTTTTCGGACACAAATAAGCATTTCTATAATGGGCTGCCTGTTCCGTTCCATAAATTGCCAACACGCACACGGGCCGCATCCGTGTTTTTGCAGATCTGCAATTTGCGGACCGCAAAGCAAGGCACATTCGTGTGCGTGAGCCCTTATACCCAGTTTTTCTCTTCCCCAAAGGAAGGGCAAGATAGAATTATATTTGTAATTTAGTAGCAGACAAATAAAGATTATTTAAAAACAAAAGCAAAAATAACAAAACATATTCTTGGTCCTCTTCACTGCTGCTGGAGCTAAAAGACATGAGAGGGCGCTCCTGCCTCATGAAAGCGACACTGGCTGCGGCAGCAGACCCCCACCGACCTCTTAGGGATGGTCTTGGTAGTGACCGGGCGGTCACACTGGCAAGGGCCGTGGCAACTTGGGCCTTGCCCTTTACCTTGTAGTGGCCAGATCCTCCCGCCGGCATACAAGGTGACAGAATCTCCGGCTGTAAGGGCTCTGGTAACGGTCTTCCGCGAGCAGCGGACTGTGCAGCCTGCACCTGCCATGGCAGTTGGTATTGTACCACCGATGGCTGGTACACAAAACTGTTGGTGGTCATCTGTCCCACATGAAGGATCGGTGGCGGTGGCAAATCGGGTATCAGGGGTTCCAGCTGAGCTTGGGAATGGGATTTCTCCTCAGATCGCAGAGTCCCATGGGAACACCGAGCCTCTTCTGCGGCCTGGGCCTTCTCAGTCCAGTCTTCCGGGGGCGCTGCAGAAGTAGCTGGTCGCTTAAGGAGTTTAACCCCAGTAGCAAATGGGCCTTGGAGGCTCTTCATGGGGGTATACTCCACGTAATCCCCTGGCGGTTCACATATAAGGGGTTGTTCACATATCAGTTATTTGATCAGTTATTTCCATCAGTTATTGTGAGCCAAAACCAGGAGTGGACACTAAACAGAGATCGGGTATAATGAAAAGATCTGCACCTGTTTGGTGTTTTTGATCCGCACCTGGTTTTGGCTCACAATAACTGATGGAAATAACTGATCAAATAACTGATATGTGAACAACCCCTAACTCTTCCGCCGTCTCCTCATCGCCGATAAAACCTACTCCCCGTTCCACATTGAACCAAATAACATTACCCCTTCGGCGCTCCAGCTTAGGGTCACCGGACCGTGGGTGCTCCAACACCTGAACAACCCACTCCTCTACCAGCTTTTTGTATTCCCAGGGGGTCAGGGCGTTCCGGGTGACAGCCTCGGGGACCATAGAATTTTGACGAAGGGAGTAGTCCTTCCGCGGCGGAGCGGGAACTCCTGCCGCTTTCACCATGTCAGCAAGCGAGTGAACACCTCAGCGGGCACCTCAACCGACTTCTTACGCTGCCGGACATATTGAGAGACGTAGATCTCCTCTGGTTCCTTCTCCTCATAGGGGTTGTGCCTCCCCAGTCAGGACCTCGCTGTGTCGCCATCTTAATTTCCTGAGTTGCCTCGTCTTCCTCGCGTGGTGGAGAAGGGGGCGGAGCTACCAGGGAGGAGTCTGCATCGCAAATGAATTGAATTCGTACGCAACAGTGTATAGAGTAACTTATACGTAGTAATAGCGTATAATTGATAGGATAAACTACGTAGCAAATGCGTACAAAGCCGACGCAAATCACCTAATATTCGGATTCGCTTTGCAGCTAAAAAATCCAAAGATTCGATACGAATCAATGAATCGACGAATCGATTCGCTCATCTCTAATAAACAGTTATTCTTATTACTATCTTATTATCTTATTATTATTTATAAATATTTGTTGTTATTATTATTATTTATAAATATTTATTTTTTATTATTATTACTATTCCAATAATCAAAATGAACATTGCATTAACCTGCAAAATCCCAGGTCAATGAGAGGTTAAGTATCCAATGGGCGGCTTGAAGACACAACATCCTATGCATGGAGTTCATTTTCTTGTAGGTGATAGCATTTTGAACATGACTGACATTTTTACTGCCCGGACCAGACATAAAAAGATTAAAGAAATTAGAAAGCTTGTGACAGGTGACTTCTCCTCATTCCCGGGGGCAGGTTGCCCCAGACAGTTAATGGGTTAGACATCTATTAGCACTGCTTACAAAATAACTGCTGAAAATGTTGCTTGCAGCAATGACTTTATGCTTCATGATGCAAATCCTGTTTTCAGCTTGGCAAAGTTGTCTCCGTTACCAGAAGATGGGAGTTTTTAAAAAAAGAAAAAGGTATAGAAGTTTTTATTCCCGCCAAGGGCAAGATGGTCGACTCAGATTTCGGATCGGCGCTGAAAATGTTATACGTTACTGCTGTAGTACAAGATGATATGTGTGGCTCATGATTAATGGAAGTGGACAGGATAGATTTTAAAAAAACTGTGTAGAATTTCTTTAAACAAAGCTATCATCGCTTACAATGTGTGTAAATATTCTCAAGCACCTTATGGATATACCAAATTTGTGTAATTTTTTTAAAAAAAATTCTACTTTTTCACAATAAAAATACTTAAAATATCATTTGTTTTGGTGGCCATAACTTTTTTGTTACGGTTGTTTTAAGCTCTTTGAGTTTTTCTTATCACTGCATCCTGGCAGAATGTTTACAAGCAGAAGTTCCTGTTTTCACCAGCTTCCTGCTGGGCTTTCTAACCAATCCCAACATTCTTTGCTCTGTAATGTTTCTCAGGGCTTGTTTTTCCTTTCATGTCAGTAATACTATTTATTTAATATTCTGCCTTTAAAAAACAGCATATTTTTAAACACAGATAGTCCTCTCTAAGACCTTGTCCACACTTCCGTTTTTCATGGACGAATCCTGCCCACCTTTTTTACGGATAGACACTTATTTTAATATGTTTGTCCACATTTTCGTGATTTTATGAGGTCCGTGCGTCCGCAAAAAATCCACGGATGCATTTACTACTTTCATCCATGCCCCGGACTGCACACATCCATTGAAGTCACGGAGACAACATGGCATCTGTAGTCCATCTGTTTTTCATGGAAGCCAGATAGAAAATGCTCATGAAATTAATTTTCATCTGTACAACATCCGTGGATTACAGATGACACATAGAGAGTAAAACCTGTCAGATGGATCAACCACGGATCCTTCATGTATTATATAAGGATTTTTTAAATTCACGAATGTCATATTGACATGAAAGTGTGGACAAGGCCTAACTCTAAGGTCTATAGTGTAGTGGTATATATTCTACCTGCCATACAAAAGGTCTAGGGCAGGCATCAGCAACCTCCAGCACTGCAGGTGTTGTGAAACTACATCTCCCATCATGCACACTTGATTGGCTGTTCTCTGAATTCCCACAGAAATGAAAGGAACATGCTGGGGGTTGTAGTTTTAGGACAGCTGGAGTGCTGAAGGTTGCTGATCCCTGGTCTAGGGGTTCAAATCGCCACAGAAACCGGTAAATGTGGACCCCAAGGGCCACACTGCTTCATTATTATGCACTGCACTAAGGTGAATATTAATGAGGCTGCCCATGTCAGAGTCCCTAAGTGGGCGAATTCCCCTGACTGCTATGTGGCCCTGAGTGTTGCACATAATTATCACATCTGAGATGGCAGGTAACAGATGTGTGGAGTGGATGGGAGGGAAGAGAAGTACCCTTCCACTAGTGAGAGGGAGGAGCTAACTCACCTAGCACTGGCACCTGGCTTCCCTGACGCCCCTAGATGGGCTGATAACCCGTACGCCGACCACGTACGTCATCCATGGCTTACCCTGAAATAAGCCCTAGGTAGTGAATAGGGTGGTGGGAGCACTAGTCCTCCCCACTGACACCTAGGGTAACAACAGGGAAAGGACAAACAACACAAACACCTCAAACAATCCCGAAGGGAGACAATAACAACAGGAGACAACAACAGGAGTAAACCAGAGATCCAACAGCTCTAGTTCCAATGGCTCCACAGCAACAGTTGTCCACCTGAGGTCAGAATAGAAGATCTGGAAGGAAGGTCTATATCTGGCAACAAGGGAAGCAGAAAGGGAGAATATATGGTAGCTGGGAGTGGCTGACAGAGAACAGCTGAAAGGAAAAGCTACAGATTCCTAAATGGGTCAAAAAGGATCGCAAACCTAAGCAGGAAAACCTGGACCAGAATCCATTCTCACTATTAGGTCATGGAGCGATCCCTTGAGAAACCAAGCGCATAGCTGCCCAGCGACCTTCTGACCCAAGGCACAACAGGGTCAGCGATAGGTCGTGACACCCTCGTGACAATAATAGTCCAAGATTTTGGTGACATTCACTTTAAAAAGTTAATTGTAGGACTGGAGATCCCTTTGATCCAATTAGCCATTAACCACTAAGCACTCCAGACTCCCAGGGCTTAGAGTGAGCTAAATATTGGATCTCTGATACTCACCTTTCACTAATGAAAATTATTCTCTAGAATAATGAGCCAACCACAAAATTGTCTGCTTTTACCTTAGCACAATTTAAGCACCATTGATCCATTCGGAGATGGTATGAAGGTGTCCTTGATATGACTGAACCTGTACACACAATTTCTTCTCTCTCGCAGAAAAGAAATATTACAAACAACAAACTGCGAGCAGCCGAGCTGACCCCTTTAGTGGAATGCTTAAATATTCCGGTGCCGTGCCAAGTCTACATGTGCAAAGTAAATATTTTAATCCCTAATTAATCACTTTGGTTAAATTGGTAACACAGAACTCTGAGAAAAATAATATGAAATTTCCTTCATGAATAATTGTTGAGCTGGGGGAACTGTGGGTAAAGTCAATACTTTGACCTTCCGTCCCTTCTACGATGGAGCTTACACTGCTAATATATTTCAAACTTTTTTTTTAGTAAGTTTACCTCAAGGTCAGTACTATCCGGTTTTACTGAGTAGAGGTTTAACTGGTATATGTAGTTGCTACACAACCTCATTGGCAAGATTATAGTTGGTCCTCAATTCAAATGGAAGGAGGCCTGACGGACAAAAATATTCACAAAAGTTAAAAAGTTTAAAAAAAATTAAAGGGATTGTCCCATGAAAAATATTCTACAGTTTTCAAGCTAGAACCTAGATCTGTAATTAAAAAATATTATATAGCTACTGAGTTGTTCAATTAAATCTATCTGTATAGCGCCACCTGCTGTCTGCTCCTTTTTTAATGTCGGTGTCCACCTGACTGAGGTGGACACACATGTTCAGTTTCATCTTTCAGCTGCCACCAGCTGACAGAACCCTAGAGAAAGGTCACGTCCCCGAACTGCCAGCTTGAAATAAATCTAGCAGAGCAACTAAAGCAATGAATGGGGAGATCTCTGGATCCATGTGAGGTACAGGGCTGGTTCTAGCTTTGTTAGAAAGAGATTGTCATGTATTTCCATTTGATTTTCATTTTTTAAATTAATCATGGGATAAGCCCTTTAACTGAAATGTTCACAAAATGATGAAGCCTCTAAAGAAGTCGTAAGGGCAACCTAAGTAAAGATACCATGTAATGGAAGCCAGTGTCAGACTGGGGTTCTTTAGACCCAGCAAAGGATATTAATTTGGGCCCACCCGCCATCTATACAAAACATAAAAACATGCAACCCATAAGAAATAGACCCTTGAGGCAAATGATTGTCTCCAAAATCAGCTCCAAGTGGAGTTGACTTCTGCTGAGCCCAATAATGTGTCATTGTTTGAACCCACTAAAGTATACTTTGGAACATACAGTGGGGAAAAAAAGTATTTAGTCAGCCACCAATTGTGCAAGTTCTCCCACTTAAAAAGATGAGAGAGGCCTGTAATTGACATCATAGGTAGATCTCAACTATGAGTGACAAAATGAGAAAACAAATCCAGAAAATCACATTGTCTGATTTTTAAAGAATTTATTTGCAAATTATGGTGGAAAATAGGTATTTGGTCACTAACAAAAGTTCATCTCGATACTTTGCTATATATCCTTTGTTGGCAGAGGTCAAACGTTTTCTGTACGTCTTCACAAGGTTGGCATACACTGTTGCTGGTATGTTGGCCCTTTCCTCCATGTACATCTCTTCTAGAGCAGTGATGTTTTGGGGCTGTCGCTGGACAACATGGACTTTCAACTCCCTCCAAAGGTTTTCTATGGGGTTGAGATCTGGAGACTGGCTAGGCCACTCCAGGACCTTGAAATACTTCTTACGAAGCCACTCCTTCGTTGCCCTGGGATCATTGTCATGCTGAAAGACCCAGCCACGTTTCATCTTCAATGCCCTTGCTGATGGAAGGATGTTTGCACTCAAAATCTCACGATACATGGCCCCATTCATTTTTTCATGTACATGGATCAGTCGTCCTGGTCCCTTTGCAGAGAAACAGTCCCAAAGCATGATGTTGCCACCCCCATTCTTCACAGTAGGTATGGTGTTCTTTGGATGAAGCTCAGCATTCACTTTCCTCCAAACACGACGAGTTGTGTTTCTACCAAACAGTTCTACTTTGGTTTCATCTGACCATATGACATTCTCCCAATATCTTCTGGAACATCCAAATGCTCTCTAGCAAACATCAGATGGGCCCGGATATGTACTGGCTTAAGCAGGGGGACACATCTGGCACTGCAGGATCTGAGTCCCTGGCGGCGTAGTGTGTTACTGACGGTAGCCTTTGTTACGTTTGTCCCAGCTTTCTGCAGGTCATTTACTAGGTCCCCCCGTGTGGTTGTGGGATTTTTGCTCACAGTTCTTGGGATCATTTTTACCCCACGGGGTGAGATCTTGCGTGGAGCCCCTGATCGAGGGAGATTATCAGTGGTCTTGTATGTCTTCCATTTTCTAATTATTGCTCCCACAGTTGATTTCTTCACACCAAGCTGCTTGCCTATTGCAGATTCAGTCTTCCCAGCCTGGTGCAGGTCTACAATTTTGTTTCTGGTGTCCTTCAACAGCTCTTTGGTCTTCACCATAGTGGAGTTTGGAATGTGACTGTTTGAGGTTGTGGACAGGTGTCTTTTATACTGATAACAAGTTCAAACAGGTGCCATTACTACAGGTAATGAGGGTAATGAGTGGAGGATAGAGGAGCCTCTTAAAGAAGAAGTTACAGGTCTGTGAGAGCCAGAAATCTTGCTTGTTTGTAGGTGACCAAATACTTCTTTTCCACCATAATTTGCAAATAAATTCTTTAAAAATCAGACAATGTGATTTTCTGGATTTGTTTTCTCATTTTGTTTCTCATAGTTGAGGTCTTTCTATGATGTTAATTGCAGGCCTCTCTCATCCAATTGGTCGCTAACTAAATACTTTTTTTCCCACTGTAGAAGGGCCAGTCTGATCCTTACTGATCCTAAAAAGTCAGTAGGGCAACACTAGGGAAGATACCAGAATCCAGTGTCAGACTGGGATTCTTTAGCTCCGACAAAGGATATTAATTAGGGGTCCACCCTCCATCAAACAATTTACATGTCCTCTTTAAACTGCAACCAATGATAACCCTTGATCCAACAATTTGGTTCCAAACTCAGCTTCAAATGTTGTTGACATCTCCTGGGCCCATTAATGTTTCACGGCCTGAGTCCATCAAAGGATTCTTTGGTACATAGATGGGCCAGACTGACCGTGACCAAGGTAACAGTTTGTGTTCTAGCACAATGAGCCCAGTTAGAAGACTGGAGTTGGTTATCTAAGATGTGTCCAGTCCTGAACAATGCATTTTGGGTGCCGTTGTGCCTACACGGATTGGTGTCATAATGTGACTGGTCACTTCTATAACCATTCCTGGTTCTTATAATATCCAGAAAAGGAGGTTTGTATTTATACAAGAGATGAGGCCCTTCATGACATCAATCCATGGAAGCTCCAAAGTTGTCATGATTGGGAGGAGACTTATCAGAAGAACCCCAAAATTATCACAAAAATTAAGACTTTGGGTGGAGCAGAACATCAACCCTAACTTGGCTGCAGCTGTAGATTTTAGTTTTCTCTGTCTGTTTACTCCTATATTCCTGTAAATTCAATGTTTTGTGCACTTAGACTCACTATTGATATGTGACTTTTTGTAGCGTCTGCAAATAAACCTTGAATAGCTGTCACTATCTGTATACCAAGGTCGAACCTGAGACCAAACGTGTTGTTTTTCACTTTGGCTCTTGTCAGTTATTGCTGGAAAGCAGTAAACCTAATTTTTATGCCAGTTTTGTGGACTGCCAGAATCCACCTGGTGGACCATCTGCCATCTTATTCAGCAACTATTTTAGCAATATTGCCAGGTTTAATGATCATTTTACCTTGATGCTATTGCCATGTCCAAGGTGGGCATGTAAGGGTGCAGTGGTAGTGCCCTCTACCGTCCACACAAGGGACGCTGCAGATGTAAGTTGAGAGATAGATGGAGGCCTCATTGGAGTCACTGAGTATTATCACTTCACAGTTACCATCTCCTTTTATGCACACACAGTACTTAATTTCAGGATGCCAAACGTGTGCTCTCTCTGTAGCGATGTCCCTTTTTGGTGCAATGCCACTAGGACCGAGGCACAGCTTGATTGAGGAATCCTTCCCCCTACAACTACACGGTGGATGTTGGGTCTATAAAGATATCACCCGCTCTTGAGCAAAACCGCAGAGTTTAGGCAGGTGGCAAGGCTCCATAAGCAGGGGCGGTTTTGCCATAGACCTTACAGTGAAATTTCCCAGTGGGCCCATGCCTCCTCACAGCCGGCCAGTGGAAGCTTTTGAGGATGTGTTTTGTGCTGCTGGCAGTATTTTGTGGTATTTGGTTCTGTTGGGGTGGTATAATGTGATAATGATCCCTTTCAGAACCTCCCAGGGGGAGTCTGTGTGCTACTTTTAACCAGCTCTAGTGTTTATGGCCTTCGGCGGGACGTATTAGACGCCCGATTACCGGAGCAGGAAGGGGCAAGTCAACGCAACATACTATACGGTCCTATGATATCGGCGGCCATGTTAAGGACCGCCGATGCAGGCAATCTTGCGCTTACAGGTCCTTAAGACAGAGGGGCAATACTAGCCCCAAGTGACATTTGACCTGGTACTGATCATGGAGTAGTCACTTAGACTTATGTAGTACATATAGGATGCAGAGGATCAAGGCTATGATACTGAATAGCCTATGATCTCCACATTACTGCAATTTTCCTGATTCAGTAGGACAACATAAATGTATAATAAAAACTCGTCCCCCTGCACCAGAACAACACTAGAGTGTTTTTAAACCTTGTGTGTTTTCTATAGGGGTTATATATGAGTCTTTTTAAGGTATCTAATAAAAGCTAATTTTTAATTAACAGAGAGGTTCTGAAAGGGATCATTATAGCCTCTGGCTATTTGTTTATGATTAGTTAATCGATCTCGAACCAAGGGGTTGCATTTATTCATTCTCGGTGGTATAATGTATCACAATATGGTATTGCTGGTCCTGCCTTCCATTAATTTGGACCCAACTACAAAACGAGGCCACTTTTAATATTTTTTTCAGGGCCACTTTAAAGGGGTATTCCCATCTCACAAATGTAGTTTGTATAGTTAGATATAACCATAACAATATGTGAGATGGGAATAACCCTTTAAGTTCCCAGCCCACCCCTGTCCATAAGAACATACCAAGCTCAACCTTCATTGCAGTGATAATTCATTGCAATATAAGACATACGTGAACTGAAGATTGCATATTCAAACCCCCTAGGGGGACCCCAAAAAAGTGAAAAAGTAACAAAAGCATTTTTAAAAATACAAAAAAAAAACATAAAAATTCAAATCAACACCTCTTTCCACATAATAAAAATAAACAATAAAAAAATTAAATCATAGGCATCACAATCCCAAATTGCTAGAACTAGTAAAATATAAATGTATTAATCCTGTAAGGTAAACTCAATAATGGAAATAAAAATCAAAATGGCCCATTTAAAGTTTTGTTTGTTGATTCACCTAAAAAAGGTTATGGCTCCGGGAAGGTAGGGGAGTGAAAAACAAAAACAGCAAGTGGCTAAATCATTGAAGGGGTGACAGCGGGACAGCCAGTGAAATCCAGGACTGTCTCATTGGATCAGGGTCAGTTGTGAGGTATTGTACAAGCAGTATACAGTAGGATCTTCAGCTCCCCTAGTGGTGGCTGCAAGCAATCCAAATGTTATCACTTAAAGGAGTTATCCCATGATTAATGTAAAAAAAGAATGTAAAAATAAAATATCAGACATCATATAGTAATTACAATCTCTTTCTAATAAAGCTAGAACCAGCATTGTACCTCACATGGATCCAGAGATCTCCGCATTCATTGCTTCAATTTGCTCCACTAAATTTATTTTAAGCTGGCAGACCAGGAGGGCATGTCCTCTCTTCCTGTAACTGTAGCAGGCAGCTTCTAATAGAAGATCCAGCTGGTTGCGATTGAAGGACGGAACTGAGCGTATGCGACCATCTCAGAGATGCTACTGAGGTGGACAGAGAAATAAAGTAAGCAACAAGCAGCAGGTGGCACTATACAGATACATTTTATTGAATAAATCAGTGGCTATGCTAAAAAATGTTATTACATGCAATTGCAAAAGTATTCAGATCCAGGCCCTGTAGGTCAACACCTTTGTGATTTATGCCAAGATATCAAGATGCAGTCCCATAGATAATGGAGCCCTGAGAGTGGTGGAGGGTGCATTGTGCAATTGTGCATGTGCAGCCGTCCTCTATTCATTTCTATAGGGCCGCCAAAAATGGCCAAGCACTGGCTCGGCTATTTCCTTCGGCTCCATAGAAATTAATGGGAGTGGTGGCCGCACAAGCGCGGTGTGCTCCCATTCACTACTATGAGTAGAGCGCTTGGTAGTGGCCCGGGGTCCTCCAGCCACCACCTTCCCCGCTCCATTCTCAATATAGGTGCAGGTCCCAGAGGTCCTAGCGATATGTTCCATTGTCTCAGATGGGAATAACCACTTTAAGGCTTAAAGCGGTTTTCCAATTGTACAATCCCAACTTTTTACACTGATTCCTTGACCATAAGCTAATCACAAAGTGTTTCCCCCTGCTGGGACCTACAGAGATCAGCTGTAATCTATTTAAGGGTCCAGTTTCCCTGCAGCGCCACCCCAGATCAAATGAAGCATTACACCATGCCCATTCAAATCAGTGGACTGTCTGTGTAACACAAGACAGGACAGGTCCTCCAGACGGAGAGAAGTTATTTTTATCCTCCCTCCGGTCTGGCCTAGAGATGTGAATCCTGAACAGATGACCCCCCCACCTTTATTAACTCCCTAATAGGGCATATAAAAATCGGTGCCCAGAATATGCCATAACTAGAGGTTGGGGTTTTAATAAAAAACTATTCTCCTTTGTTACACATGTGATTTCCAAGCGGCACCTAAAGCGGGATTAACTAAACTCCGTTTTCTCCGATCATGTGATGGTTTTCTCAAGTCACTCGCTTGAGCTTCACGTTCATTTTTTGAATTGGATTTTTATGTTGTTTCTAATTTTGTCTTTGGGGTGGAAATAAAAAATCCCAGAAAACAAGAGCTCCACGGACAAAGGAAGCTATTATGGCATAACTATTATGGCATAACTACGAAGTAGTTCAAAATTAGCACTTGAACGTAGTCAAACAAATTAAGAAAATGTAAGCAATGTATGTTTTTCCTAGCTTGCAAAATATACGTAGGGATTTTTTTTCTGACATAATTACACTTTTCACTGCTACTTTGCATCTTATATTTTTTCATTTACCCCCTGCGTTTCTAATAACCTACATAGTCGTGTACACGGAAAGGAGCAGAAGAAAACTCAGATTATCCCACGTCACAGCAGGACGCTCAGCGGTTTTAAATGAGGCGCATTTCATTCTTGCTTAACGTTGTGTATGCAGAGCAAAAACATAGTTCTGCACCCCAAGCACAATACACTGGGATAATACAATAAGAATGATACAATTACTGAAATCCCACTTCCTTTTTATATTACAGTATTAAACCATGTTTCGATATTGACATAGAAATACTGTAAGAGAAGAGGCGCGCGTTCCTCATCTCCCAGGATACACGTGGGCCGTCACGTGGATGGTCCTACCACGGCGTAGAAGTGGGTACTGATCCAAGAAGACAACGGAAGAAATCCGACGGCACTCTGAACTATACAGGACTAAACATGTGGGTATGCAGCCATTCTGTTGATTTCCCAAGATCAGGGTGGTAACTATAACTCACAGGGTCCCATGGCAAAACAAGACGGGGCCACCACTACCTAAGGTAAGAAAATGAAGACAGCAGCATAAGTAGCTAATCTTAAAGTGGTATTCCCACCTGAGACAGTGGGGGCATATAGCTAGGACACACTGGGACCCGCACCTATATTGAGAACAGAGAGGGAAGGTTCTAGCCAGAGGACCCTGGGTTTTCCAGGGTCCGGCCGCCACCCTAGTACTAGCTCTCCCAATAGTAGTGAATGGGAACGCACCACGTTTGGGCGGCCACCGCTCCCATTCATTTCTATGGGGCAGACGGAAATAGCCAAGCCAGCACTCAGCTATTTTCAGCGCCCCATAGAAATTAATGGAAGGTGGCTGCGCATGCACAGTGCACCCTCCATAACTTTTGGAGCTCCGTTTTCTCTGTTCTCCTATCAGACAATGGAGGCATACCCTAGCGATAGGCTCCCATTGTCTGAGATGGAAAAAGTCTAATGATCATGTTTTCATCCAAAAATCAATATTAGCATATGTTACTTTTGCTGCAGCATTATGCATAAAGCAATCTTTAGTTTCTTCACATACCATTGTTTTCCTTGAGTTTTTTTTTTTTTAAACAGTTACTGCTGTTTTGAACCCTACAATATGAGGATCTTCTCAGGATGGCTCCTCTGCCAGTTCTCTGAGACCAAGGCTGCCTTCCCTCACTTCACATACACACTTGCTATAACCAGCAGCTTCCTGCCAGCCAATCAGATTGGATTACTAAGAGACACGCCTCCTCACTCTGAAGCCTAATACTATCTACACACAGGCATGCAGGGTGGAGGACCGCCCCTCTGTCTTCTGTTTATACTGAGTTGGAGACAGAAAACACATAGCAACGGTCTTTTAAGGGACCAGTGGAAAGGGACACGGGACATTAATGAAAGCTGTTATTATAAGGTAATTAAATATCTAACAGACTAACTCAGGTACATGCCGAGCTCTAATAAACTAGCAAATAAAAAAATATGACAGTTACACTTTAAAGGTATGTATGATAGCACTTATATTAAAGCTAAAAGCCACCATATTGGTATTTCCCACAAAAATGCACAATATTTTTGCACCTGACTGGGGTCCCCGAACCTCTGTCCCCATAGAAAGTGCTATAGCTGCTATGGCTATTGCTATGGCTATAGTTATGCTCCTGCCCATGATCACACAGCAATATATTAAGGGGGGAAATTAAATACTGATGTGTAACAGTACATTTCCTTTATTGAATGCCCCTTTAAAGGGGTTGTGCCTTGAAAAACATTCTACATTTTCAAACCAGCACCTGGATCTGAATACTTTTGTAATTGCATGTAATTAAAAATTTAGCTTAGCCACTGAGTTATTCCATAAAATGTATCTGTATAGCGCCACCTGCAGTTTGTTCTTTTCCTTATTAAAATGATACCTGTTCTGTGAAAATCTGTTGTGTTGTTCCTGAAGAAAAAGACTCCAGTACATTAATGGGTGGAGCCAAACCCCTTGCTGTCCCCCAACGTTCCAGTGCAGGTCACGCCCCTCAGTGCACTGAAGCCCTTATTTGCATAACAGTCTTTTTTTTCTCAGGAACACTGTAACCCATTTTCACAAGACAGGTATCATTTTAATCAGCAGGATCCACCCTACCAGGCAGGGCTGATCTTACTAGGTCATCATTTGTAGACAACCCATGGAATGATGAGGATGATGATGCCATCACAGCACTCCATCCTCCACAATATACAAAGTGCATTCCAGTATCAATCATTTCTAGCCCTTTCTAATTATGACTATTTTAATGGTTACCAGCACTGACCGACAGAAATAAAACCTTCACTGATCTAATTTTTTATTTTCCAAAACTCAGCATTCTCAGCAATTAAATGAATATTATTTAGCGGGCGGCTACTAGAGAACCCCGCATAGGTTCTTCCTATAATCCCAGAAATGGAACTTCTATTTCCATTAATTACAATTACAGCGAGTTCTAAACAGTTGTTGTGTAACATTAGTATCACAGTAATTAAAGTAATTGTGTTCCCTCATTATAATCGGGCCATCTGCTTCCATCAGACACAATTCTTACACCGCACTGACGGGAGAGGCGTGCTGCCCCCTCCGATTCGCAAATAGCTGCAAGTTTTCCCCAAATCAATTGAATAACGGAAGATAAATACAAGGCAAAACTGTCAGGCCTTCGTCTTTTGTTTTTCTGCCCTTTGGTTTGGCCTCATGCATAAGACTGTAGCAGGTCCATGCCTGTATTGTAGCCCTCAAACAGCAGGTCTGCAATATACAGGCACCGGTTGAGTGATTGCCGTATCATGGATGCGGACCAATTCACTTGAATGGGTCTGCGATCCTGAAGATACGGTGTGGTGTGGAACGGGAGCACAGATCAGAAGCCCGCGAAAGCACTACCGAGTGCTTTTGTGGGTTTTCTGTCCGTGCCTCCGCACCGTAAATTTGTACAGCCTGCACAATTTTTTTGTGGTGCGGACCTCAGATACGGATCATGGACCCCATTCAAGAGAATGGGTCAGCGTCCGCAGACGGCGGGCACGCGGTTGGTGCCTGTGCATGGCAGACTGCAATATGCGGTCTGCAGCATGGGCACAGACACAATATGTTCGCGTGCATGAGACCTTATTGGAAGAACATTGTTCATTCTGTTATGCAGAAGAGTTAGGGCCCATTCACACGATCGTAGTATTGCAGGTCCGCAAAAATGTGGACCTGCAATAGTACGGGTGCTGCCCTGTTCAAAATGCCTATTCTAATTTTTTTATGCGGGCAGCCGCGGCACAGAGCTGGCTCCGTGCTGCGGCTGCCCGCTCTCATAGAAGTAAATGGGGCCGCATCTATTACGCAATATTGGTCACGGTCATGTGAATGAGCCCTAAGGCTACTTTCACACTAGCGTTTAAGTTTTCCGTCAAAATTCCATTTTGTCCCCATTCATTGTCAATGAGGACAAAACTGAACCGAACAGAACAGAGTGCTCCAAAATGTATTCCGTTCCGTTTAGTTGCGTCCCCAGACCGGATAGCAAACCTCAATATGTTGTAGTTTGCTTTCTGTCCTGGGATGCGGAGCAAGACGGTTCTCAAACACAATCTGGCACAATAGAAAACGGATCCATCCCCCAATGACTTTCAATGGAGTTCATGACGGATCCGTCTTGGCTATGTTAAAGATGATACAACCGGATCTGTTCATAACGGATACAGACGGTTGTATTATCAGTAACGGAAGTGTTTTTGCTGAACCATTCTGGATCCAGCAAAAACACTAGTGTGAAAGTAGCCTAAGGCTGGGTTCACACAAAGCAAAATATGACACTGCTGAATCAATCAGAAATCTGCAGCAAAATCCACAATGAAATCGGAAAACATAGATTTTGTTGCACATTGTGATGTGGACTTAGCAGAACCGATAGGGCATGCTGCAGATTGGAAAACCAATGGCATGGATTTGTTTGCGAGGTGAATTTCAGTGTGGATTTCATATCTACAATTACACAAAAACATATTTTTTTTCTGTTTCAGTTCTGAATTTGTTTTTTTTTGTTTGGTTTTTTTTTTCGGCTCGTATAAGGAACCATTCACTTCAATGAGGCCACAAAAAAACCTGAAATGTGCATTCCATGTCCGTATGTTCACTCCGCAAAAACATAGAACATGTCCCATTATTGTCCGCATGACAGACATGGATAGGACTGTTCCATTAGGGAATGTCCGTTCCGTCTGCAAAATGCAGAATGCACACAGCCGGTATCCGTGCTTTGTGGATCCTCAATTTGCGGACCGCAAAACATCTAATCTATCTAGATCAGAATGGGGTATTCAAAAATTACAATAATCCTCCTCCCCTTTTAGAAGGGCTACCTCTCCTACTAGACCTACCCCCCCAGGCCAGAGAACATACCCATATTTTGGTCTGATATGATGGAAGGACCATCCAGTCTTCAGCCAGTCCAGGGTAGTCACGTAGTCATGCACTACCGTGTTATATTTGGCCGTACCAGTCTGCACTGTTTACGGTGAGTTATTGAGGGTGATGAAATCTATATTTCATGATACCCGGCACTTTCCGTGTCAGCAGTTATCTGGATGTACTTGGCACTCGGTGCATCTACTGTTGAAATGTGAGTCAGTTATATCTAACAGACAAAAGAACATGTCCTTCGTGCGGATGTAAAGGGCTGAAATACAAGGAACTGGCTTGCAACATGGCACTTAGGTTTTCATAATGTGCTGACATAATAACGTATCCAATAGCACTGGGAATGGCACATATGCCCAGCAGTAATACAAACCAATTGCTGATGATGAGACCTATGCCTCACATTAATCCTGTTTATGCTCATGGAGCTCATATTACCATCTGTGCCAGTTTGTGGTCTGATCCTTAATGGGAATTATTTGGGGGAGCCAGGGTATGAGGCTTCTGTGGTTTCCTATGAGCTAGAGAAGAGACCTGATAACAAACAATGACTCTCGCTCTGGTGGACTTGAGCCATCCATGTATGACATGGTGGTCATTTATTCAAATGCTCATGTGTACACAGTACACTTCCCCTTAAAGAGATATCCCATGATTGATGTAAAAAATTAAAATCAGACACCGTATACTACATGACAATACCTTTGTAACAAAGCTGGAACCAGCCCTGTACCACACATGGATCCAGAGATCTCCACATTTATTATTCTAATTGTTCTGCTCAGGTGGCGTGCCCTTTTTCAATGGGCATGTAATTTCTGGTGTGGCTCTCTCCCTATAACAGCTCAAAAGGTGGTTTCTTTCTGCTAGAGTTCTTTCCCTGTAACTAATAGAAGATATGGCTGGTGGCAGTTGAAGATCTGAACTGAGCGAGTGCGACCACCTCAGTGAGGTGGACGGAGTAATAAGGAAAAGAACAAACAGCAGGTGGTGCTATAAAGATACATTTTATTGAATAGCTCAGTGGCTATACTAAATTTTTAATTACATGCAATTACAAAAGTATTCAGATCCAGGTGCTGGTTTGAAAAGTGTAGAATATATTTATGGCACAGCCTTTTTAAAGGGGTTTTCCATGACTTAGTGTCCTACCCTGCCCACTTTATAGTGGTGATTCTGCTGGCTGCCCAAAACATCTGATTGGTGGGCTCTGCACCACCAATGTGTTATTGATGACCTATAGGTTATCAATTTCTAAACCTTTTTAAATATATGCCCTGATGAAGCTCTGCCCAGCAATAACTGATGATAACTATGGGTCAGAGAAGCCTAGCTCCTGGCAATCAGCTAATCATCACCCTAAACTTTTTTATTTTTTAGCTGCACTAACAGACTCAGCCAAAAACAGGTTTAGTACAGTTTCTGAATAAAAAAAAAAGCAAACCCTTATTTTCTAATCCTGGAGAACCCTTTTAAAGAAAGCGGAAAACCTCTTATCTATCACTTAGGAGGATCAAATAACTTGTCCCTCATAGGCCTTTTTGGGTATTCTTGGCGGTTTGGCCATTATGCAACCTGTATCTTTCTGTTACACCTTCTTTAGATAATTCTGGAGGCCTCCTATGAAACCAACCTCAGACCCTCCTATTTAGGGATAGAATGGGCGTTCCTCTCGTACAGTCGCTCATCATTGTGTCACCAGGAGGGATGGCTATGCTTTTCATAAATGGCAACCATTGGATTCGATCCTCCCTTCCCCAATGGATTAAGTACACATAATGGAATTCATAGCAACCCAACTGAGGCAAAAAAAACTAGGATACTTCAGATGTTTGGGATTTGTGGATCACAGGTGATGAATAGCTGGAGAACACTCTGAGCAATGCTTTGATGTCGATTCCACCCATGTCATTCATATGTAGCGGAAAAGCCCTTCTGTTCGTCACTCTGATCTGTTTTTGTCTCAGACTCTATTATTACAAATGTCGAATGTCTTAAAAGTAAGTCATTTTTGTAGATTTTTTTTTTTAGTTTCCGTCTCTTTTTTTTCCTCCTAATTATGGTCTCTACAGGTGTGCACCTGGAACAGGTCCACTTACTACCAGATTTTGAATGGAGCTAAACAAAGACGTACCTAGGAAGCGTTATGGATTTTACTCGGCCGCTGTGTCAGAGAATTAAACTAATAAATATCCAATATTGGAACCAAACCCAAGGTTCTAAAACATGTGCGACACTCCTGCTCCAGCGGGAAACAGTTTCCTTTTCGGTTCATGTCGTTCCTGCCCTCGCAGTGTTTGCCGTGCGTAGAAAAGCATGCACGGAGCAGTATACAATGCCATCAGTTGTCTGAGAAGCTGAATTTTGTAGTGGGTGGTAGGTAGGAATTACAAATCCGATCTGCTTGAGTTAACTCAAAACAAGGATTAGGGTTAAGTTCCAGAATCTGTTAATCTTTCTTTACAGAGGTAAACTTTATAGCGCTGCCATCCACCCTATGGTTTATAGTGAGTGGGAACAATGACCCAATTAAACTCCAGAAAGGAAGAGGGGGGAGGGGAGACGCACAAGTTTACTGATTGTTACCCAATACACAGGATTTCTTTCATTCTTAATGATTTGGCTTTGTGTCATAGATGCTGAGTAGACAACATGACCATTCATTAACGTGTGTCCTAAATAAGCCACTGATTGCAGGAACGGCGGGTCGGCTTATTTGCTTTCCTAATTGGCTGTTGGTGTTTTTGGAGGACTGTCAACATTTTTACATCTGCTTAGAAGAACTGTTAGGTTAGGTCTTGATTACTTGCGACACCGTGTCATGATTGTCATGTGGTTTTGCTTAGGGCTATGGGTTAACCCATTTCATCTTACAGGGGTTCTTCATTTTCACAAATTTTTTTTTTTGTCCAGAGTACCCCAAAAACTGCCTATTTTTGCCTCCTATACCTGTTTTTCATGTCAGCACTTTCCTTCCCCTGTTCCTGTCATCATTGCATCCTGGCAGGAAGTTTACATGCAGAACTTCCTGTTTTCATCAACTTCCTACTGGGTTCTCTAACCAGTTCCAGCATGCTCTGCTCCAACTGATGCACTGTTCCTTCAGCAATAGTCACACTACCTATACCTCATCTCGCCATGTTAGGGTGGATCATGCTAGGTGGATCAAGCCCTGTGAAACACTAAAGCGCAAAGCATGCTGGGATTGGTTAGAAAATCCAAAAGGGAGCTGATGAAAACAGGAAGTTCTGCTTGTAAACATTAAGAAATAGGAAGCAAAGTGCTGACATGAGAAACAGCTATATGGGCCAACAATATACAGTATTTGGACAAATAAAAATGTAATTATGAAACTGGAAAGCCCCTTTAAAGGGATTGTTTCACTATAAAAAAAAGATTACTTATCCACAGGATAGGCGCTAAATATCTAATTGGTTGGGTGGTAATTTTTTATAGTGGAAAAACCCCTTTAAGGACTCATGCACATGGCCATAATATGGTTTCAATTTGTATGGAAATGTCTTCAGGATGCCATAGATGTAGATATTGTATAGGCTCTGCTGTATCTCCATATGAATTTGTGGCATGCTCCATTGGACTCTATATGTACAGAGATATTCTAACCTGTAAGCATTGCTACAAGGGCAGACTCTCTCAGTCCATATAGCACTGTAGGGCAGGACATGGAGGTGGTGGGGTTCTGTATTATCAAGCTATATGAATGCACTGGGTTCTACACTTTTTTTTAAGACTTATCACAAGTAATGAAGTTTCCAAGAATGAAATGTCGTCAGCTCTTCTCCGTGTGTGATATTTCCTTTAGGGTGGTTTATGCAAATAAAGCAATGTATGGGGTTAGGGAGTCCTATGCATTGTATGGGCCACTTCTTCCCAGGATTAAAAAGGTTATCTGATTGGTGAATGGACTGACATCAGAAGAATGCACCACGAATTAAAACTTTCCTTTTCAGACTTTCCAACCACCCAAGATGTGCATTATATAATCCCCTAGACTATAAAGACCCGCTGTGTGCTGTGGCTCTTTTAGACAAGAAAAAAATAGCTAAGCCCTGAAGTAGGCTCATTAAAAAATGTGCGATAGAAAAAGCATTGTATGAAGTTTGGAAGTGACCCCGTAAAGATTAACCTTTGCATGATGACACCAGTGATAGGTCTTTTAAACATTGGGATGATGGATAGACAGATGATGTGAGCAATGGATAGTGGTCATTTATACCTCTTGTCCAAATACCTGAATTGTCCTCCAGGGAATCTGATGGCTGTTTTACACATGGTGGCAAAACGTGATGATTACAAGTATGAGATAGGTGTGTAGTACCCCAGACCAGGGTGTTTGCAAAATTGATTTGTTATTAAATGTTATGTCATTTTATGCCATGTATATTCCCAGTATGGTTATGCATGGACGTGACAGAGTTAACCAACTCTGACAATGTCCCTGCAGGACGTTAAAGGGGTAGTCCAGGCTTTTTCTAGTGATGAACTATCCTCAGGATAGGTCATCAATATCAGATAGGCGGGGGTCCGATCAGCTGTATGAAGAGATGGCGCGCGTCCTGTTTAGCGCTGCAGTCCCATAGACATAGAGAGGAGAGCAGGAAAAGAGAAGAGAGACGGCATGTGCACACTGCGCACGCTGCCTCCTCATACAGCTCATCCGTAGGGGTGCCAGCTGTCGGACCCCCAACAATCTGATATTGATGACCTATCCTTAGGATAGGTCACAATAGAATAACCCCGGAGAACCTCTTTAGAGTGTGGATCCTGGATCCAATCCCAAGCTCAGAGTCTTTGGGAAGATAGAGAGGAAATCCATACGTTAATCCATACGTTATTATTTGGGAGGATTTGTGCTGTGAATTGTTGGAACTGTGTTTCAATGACGTTGGATGTATTACAACTCCCATTCTGAACTTTAGTAAAGAGAGACTTTTGTTTCCTACCTCTGGCCTGATTACTGACTCCCGCATCCTACGCCGGCCATTTCCGCTTACACCTCCTGCCTTGCACCCGCACCAAACCTGTAACATCAAGGGCACCCCAACCACCATCAGATGGGAGCCCCAGCATCAGGATGTGCCGCAAGGGAAGAAAGGGTCCACCCTCTGGTCACTGCCCTGGCCCTAGGGAGCAGGAGTGCAAAGATTGCCACTGTGATTGACTGTTGTAAGCAGAGCCACTACCACTTACATCCTCCACGGCAGATGCAATTAATTTGTAAGCGAAAAATAAAAATAAGATTTCAGCACACTATGTATGGACGTATTTGGGATCTGTAACATGCAGATCCCATATACATTGCTCATGGAATTCTACAGGCCCATATTGCTCCTCCAAAGATACCTTATGAGAATCCATAAATTGCTGCATTCTCCAACCTATTCACTTAGAATGAAATACGCGTCAATACAATGGGGATTGCCATGTACATGAGGCCATGAAATGTGAATATGGTTTTAATAGGAGCATTTGAGGCATGTCAGAGGATAGCGTAACTCTGGGTCTATGTACCAGGCCCTTCTCCAGCCTCCAGAATGGCTCACTATGGCTCCAATTCAATTGATCTTCCATTGACAAAGTTGCAAAGATATGACATATTTTTTCACAGAGATGAGTAAACAATTGAATATTTGCTTGGGGGGCCTGTGAAGAAATAGCACCCCACTGACAGTAATCTCCTGTACAGAAATGCTGATGTCTAGACCCTATGACGGTCTGTCACGAAATGCAACAACCAGAAAACAAAAGAAAAAGTAGCCCAGATTTACTATCTGGGGTATAGCTATAGGGGGTGCAGAGGTAGCGGTCGCTACCAGGCTCAGGAGCCTGAGGAGGATCAAAGACCCTTGTGCCAGTATTATAGAAAGTGCATGCTGGTCAAGGTACACCTCTGGATGGAGGGAAGGGGTTAGGTCAAGAATTTGGCATGGGGGGGGGGTTGCAGTCTCAATTTTTGCCTCAGGCAGCAGGAAGGCAATGTGCTTTCCTGCCCGATGGCCACAATGGAAAGGGGGGTCCAAGTTGAAGTCCAGCACCAGTGCCCATGAGCCATGGGTCATTATTGCTATTGCCAGGAACTTTGGGCAGTACAACTTGCAAGAAGTGCCACAGAGATCTCTAACACTTTGGGAGAAGGTGGGTGCCAGACTGGGCAGAAATTCGGTGTTGACCTTTCATCTTTTGCGTTGGGGCTGAGGAGCTTCTAGTTGTTCATTTGTCTCCCCTCCATCATCACCCTCTCCATTAACTTTGGACAAATCCCCCACTCCATTGGTTGCTAACAATGAATGTTCTCGAAGAGAGCAGACCTGCCCAGATTCTAGCCCCCCAATAGTACACTAGTGGGACTAACCATGCATGAGCCTCCCTCTCTCCTAAGAACACATGACAGCCAAATATTCTTCATTCTATGGTACATACAGCTATCAGAGGATTAAAGGGTTATTCCAACAACAAAAATGTTGGCCATGGCTTGGAGAAGGTTAAAACAATAAAAGAACTGATAATTATCTCACAATCCCCCACCATGCCCATTCCATTGCTGCTTGGTTCCCTGTCTGGTCTCTAACTCAACAACAGCAGAGGTCCACTAAGCCAATTGCTGGGTGAGGTGGGTCACTAATGAAGCCAGTGATTGGCTGAGCGGGCATTTCTTGTGTGTTGAGATGGTACCAGGAAGTAGAGAGCAGCGAGGAACCGGGCAGCATAGGAATGGGAAAAGCGGGAAATCATTGGGTTGTTTCCCCCACTGGAAAAGAGTTTTTTTAACATTGCCCCCCCCCCCAGCCAGTTGTACCTACTGAGCCATCCATACAGCACTTACCTTTTCCCCAATGCTCTGTGGCACCTGGGCTGTCTCCATTTGACTTCCAGTCCCTGGCCGTCAATGTCCGCACGGACTGGAGTCATTTGTGCAGCTGTATCCAATGACTGGCTTCAGCGGTGATGTGTCCACAAGCAGAATGTCGCTGCTGAAGTCAGTCATGGGATGCACTGACGCACGTGTGATGTTGACAGATGGGGACACTACATCTAGCACAGGATTTCTCAACTCCAGTCCTCAGGACTCACCTACCGGTCAGGATTTGAGAATATCCCACAGAATGAATACCTGAGGTAAATCCTGATGGATGGACACTAATTATATCACCTGCTCAATACTAAGGAAATCCTGAAAACATGACAGGCAAGTGGTCCCTGAGGACCGGAGTTGAGAAACCCTGATCTAGCGAATACAGCCAAGGAACCATGAAGTCAGAACCAAGCAGCGGGTAGCAGTTTAGTATGGATTTCTGCACGAGTACCACTGGTTGGAGATGGGGGTGGATTTAAAAAAAAAAACAGCCAAACCCTTTAAGACATTGAGAATTATGGTGTGCATTCTAAAAGTCCTATTCTCTGACTTATTTGCCCCATTTGCAGTTTGCTAGACAAGCACCCGTCTCTTTGTGGTCCATGAGCCCAACATACCCTTCGTATTGCTAAATCTCATTTCCAGGGGCCGAGACCAGACATCGCAACTGCAAAATCCAGACTGCAGCCAAAGAAAGTGCATTCCTTCTGGTGCTCACACTGAGTTATGGCCGACTCTACCGACTTGTTAGAACCCCTTGTAGAACAATATAGATCAACATGTTCCTGGAGAAAGGAACAAAGTGTTCCCATGTCAATTCTTTCTGAGAATTCTTTACTCAGCAGGTTCATTAAGCTGAAAGTGTTCAGTAATAGGCCGGTGTGGTCCATGGTAGTGCTTCATTGATTGCCGTCTATTTTAATAACCACTGACAGCTTTATCAGCCTTCACCACATATACAAGCCTTTTATTATTTATGAAATTATCGCTGAAAAATAACATTTTTATGAACATTTTTTGCAAAGAGGGGAACGCTAACGAGTATGGTACCAGCATGCGAGAGTCATTGTTATTTTACAGATATGAGGACCTTAGCATCAACACATTCTTTCAGGTGTGGACTGGGAACTTAAAGTGGCGCTTCAAAAAATTTAAAGGGGTATTCCCATCAGAGACAAGCGGGAATTTCGCTAGGAGTAGAGACCACGCAAGCGCTGTGCGCTCCCATTCACTTGTATGGGGAGAGTGCTTGGTGGTGGCCGGACCCCAGGAAACCTGGAATCCTCCAGTCACCGCTCTCCTCGCTCCATTCTCGGCATAGGTGCGAGTCCCAGAGGTGAGGACCCGCACCTATCAGACAACGGAGGCATAGCCATAGACCTATGTATCTCTATGGTAATAGACTGCAAACAAACACTGTGTAGTCTGAGCCTGCAGTTCCCTACTCCTTGCTAACATACAATACTTAGCCGGAAAAGAAATATAACATAATTGTAGTCTAAAATAATAAGTAAAATACAGCCCTACCGTCAGGGACGTAGATATAGTGGAAGCAGGGGAAGCGGCTGCTTTGGGGTCCAAACTCAGAAGGGGACCACCCAGAAGGAGGACTAAAAGATATTATTGTCAGGACTCCCTCAACAGTATTATACAATGATACATTATGTGAAGTGACAGTACATACAGTATATAAGTGTAGGAAATGGACAGAGCAGCTACTGGACCTGGTCTGAGAGAACCATCTTGGCTAGCCACGGTAGTGGGGGTTGCATGGGAATAGTGGGTTGTGAAGAGGTTGCTGGGCAGGGGAGCCCATTCAAAAATTTTCTGTGGGGCCCAGTCATTTCTAGTTACGCCACTGCCTGCTGTGATAGCTTTTCAATGAAAAAAGTTAGACTGGGAGGACCAGGGGCGGACTGGGAACTTAAAGTGGCTTTGGAAAAAATACTAAAAGTGGCCTTGTTTTGTAGTTGGGTCCAAATTGATGGAAGGCAGGGCCAACACAAGGCGGGCCAGCAATACCATATTGTGGCACATTATACCACCCCAACAGAGCCAAATACCACAGTCCAACACAAAATACTGCCCCAAAAACTTCCACTGGCGGGTCGTGAGGAGGGCTTAAGCGGCCCCCTGGGCATTGGCCTACTGGGATATTTCCCTGTAGGGTCTATGGCCAATCCGTATAACAACACGAGGATGTGGTCTTATATAAAATAAAATAATACCCCAAAATAATCAAGATATGAGAAAACATAGTGAAAAGACAAAAACAAAATATATATATGTAGTTCTTACCACCTCCTAATGGTCATGGTATACCGATCACATCTTAGGGTTGGTGGTGGTTTCAGAATGGTGTCCTTCTGTCATCAAACACCCTTGGGGCGGCAATCACCGTAATCCGGGCAGAGAAATGATGGGTACATTACTACCTGTCCCTGCTGTCACTTTCCCTAAAAGGATAGAGGGAAGGGTCTATCATTACCCTGCCTAGCAAATTGACCTCGTCTGAAACCTGTCCCTGACACGGCCTTTTCCCTCTTCAATATCCCTCACTCCAGTCCCGATATGACATGTTTCATCCCAGATGCAGGGGCTCTTCAGGGGACTTTTGAGTGAAATAAATGAGAAATAGATGAGAAATAGACAGAAAATGATATAAATATAAGTGATAGAAAAACCTCACAAACCCCTCTAATATACTATATAGAAAAGGAGACAACCTAATAGGCACAGATGGCCCCAAGGGGCAGAGGTTCCCCCCAAAAAATAAAAATAAACATTTTCTAGCCCAAGTAACTAAATACTAACTCTGCAGAGCAGAAAAGAAGAGAAAACCTCCCAATAAAGCGATATGTCTGATAAGCAGTGGCTTATAGAGCAACGCTATTTCTAAATTGCCAAGGGAGGAATAATGGAGGAAATTGAGGGGGGATATGGTGTCCCCGGGCTTCTCACCAGTGAGTCTGAGGTACCGCGGGGCAAAGGCGTCCACCCCTTCAAGGCGTCTGTGGCCAATCCGCCCCTGGAGAGGACTGTAGCTGTCACTGGAAGTGTCAGGGCAGAAAAAGGGTTAACCATAGCTTTTTTGGTTATTTTAGCACATTTGCAGGGGCTGCTTGAGTCTTTAACTTAGACAACTCCTTTAAGTTCTGTTTACTTATAAGTAGAAGATCCCTTTAACTATTTTAGTTGGAGTTACCTTTTCAGCAATTAGGTGAGACTATTTCCAACCCAACTAATCACATAATGAGTTGAACATACAACAATTTAGGCAGAGGATCTGAATACCGCAATCAAATGATCCGTTTTGATTTTCACATCAGGATGCATCCATTGTGTGAAATCCAAACGATGGATCTCAATACAGGAAAACAACAACGCAAGTGTGAAAGTAGCCTTCAAAAAAGTTATCTCGATGGTCTTACAGCAACATGTGAAAATATTGCAGCTTCCTGGCTATCGCTGTATCAATATGCAAATAGCATTATTATAAATTCCATCTCATTGAAATAGAAATGAAACAGCAACACAATTTCTTCAGCATGGTTCACTAACCCCGTTCACACTTAGTTACTGATGCTCAGTGGGAGGCTGCTTGTGCCAGCTCCAGTCAGCCCTTGATGATTATGGAGGATTTAATTATAATTGAAAAAGAAAAAAAAAAGAAAAAAAATCTAATCCAAAAATCAATTCTGCATAGAATTTAATAATATATGGCTATTTAAATGATATATCATGTAAAGTGAAATGGGTGAATTATGAGCGATGTGTCACAAAGGAGAGCTTCGTGGTCAGTTACTTTCTTGTCAAGGGAACGTCCATTGTGATCAGAATATTAGCGACAGTAATTGCTAGACGGTGCAATGTTATATAATTGCCGGCCACATGGGATGAGCAATTTCATATCGTTTATTCATTGATTTTCCTTATAGTTAAGATTCATGGAGGAAAGAGGCCATAGCAAATTATTATCTCTAATATCATTTAAATCATTTGCATTGAGCTTTGGACGGATGAAAGTAAATTTTGTACAGTTCATTGAACTGTTCTGTTAAGACTTTTTGCAAAACCCCAAAAATTGGCAACACAGCATCAAAAGATACCGTAGTACATATCCATAACAGGGACCTATAGAAGCCTATGTGGCCCTGCTGTTCTTCCATATGCCACCATCATGGTGTAGTTACATGGGTTGCAGAGGTAGCAGCCGCTACCAGGCCCAGGAGCCTGAGGGGCCCAAAGACCCTTGTGCCTCATGAGAAGACACCAGTATTATAGAAAGTGCATGCAGCCAAGTTACACCTCTGGCTGGAGGGAAGGTGTCAAGAATTTGGCATTTTTCCCCGGCCACAGAGCACTGAGGGAAAGGGGGCCCAAGATGAACTCTTGCACCAGGGCCCATGAACCTTTAGCTACGCCCCTGATCATGCCATCTTCATTCACTGATCAGTGATTCAATGAAAGATGCAGCCCTAAGGGGTTAGGAATTTGGCGTGGTGGGGCTGTTTCAATTTTTGCCTCACGCAGCAGGAAGGCTCTGTGCTTCCTTGCCCCTGGCCACAAAGCACTGAAGGAAGGGGGCCAAAACGGAACTCTTGAACCAGGGCCCATGACCCCTGGCGTCCATGTAGCCTTACAGTACCTCTATATGCCTCTGAGTTTTTTATGTGCTAAAATCATGGCATGTTCCGTCTATGTTTTTATGGGTTTCTATGAGATTTTTTTGTTTTCTCCCGCACCCCAAAAAACAAATAGGTTTGTTGGCTTCCAAAAAAATTGGGTCTAATGTATATAAGATATAGATAGGTTAATGTACAGATTATTGTGGAGTGAGATCAAGAAATTCAGACTTAGATGGGTATTACTATATTGGACATGGATGACATATTACTAGATTATGACATCAGTGTCAGATAGGTGCACGTCCCACCTCTGGGACCCACTCCTACAGGCCACCCGAAGTGTAGGGGAGCAACCTTTCTGACATTGATAGCATATCCTAGCGAGTTTGGTTAAAAGAGTGTTGCTCTTGAAGATCTGGTACTTTGGTGCATGAGTTGAAAAGGCAAAGTGTAATTCTTCATTTCCACTCTGGTGGAGCTGCAGGGTAAATTAAAAACTTCCTGAATGGTTCCCCCATAGACTACACCTATGCACAAGTGTTAGCCAAAGAATGTGCCTGGGCCCCCCAAGTCAAATTCTCAATCTAACCTATTCCGTCCTAACATTACATACAGCAATACAAAACATACAGGGTAAGGCTACTTTCATACCTGCAGCACTATGATCTGGCCACCTGATTCAGCGGAGAATGCAAGGAATTGGCCAGACACAAACCACAGCATGAACCGGGTTGTGTCCTGCTGTTCTCTGCTGGAAGAGCCTGCCAGAATCACTAACTCAGATGTTAAAGTAGCCTAATACAGGTCCATATACCTCGTACATCCAGTGACATCTCCTTTGATGTAGATGTTTTCTGTCCTCATCTTCTCCTTTCGCGCCAGACCGCCATGATGATTTCTTTCAGCCATCTCTTCTCTCTGCAGAGTTCAACAGACAGACATCTTAGTTTCCTACTTTTCCATCATCGTCCCACCTTCTGAACACACCATCCTGCCACCCCCAATACTGTGTCTGCTGTGCTCCCCAATACTATACTGCAGAAACAGTCCCCCTGAAAATAAAGTTAACATAAAGATAGTACACCCTTTAGTAATTATTGGCACACAGAGTCCTAAAAAATAACTGCACCCAGGAAATAGTGTCCCTGACACTAATAGTGTAAACATAATGTTCCCCAAAAATAATTATGCTAAGCTGATACCGTTCCAGGGTGCCCCTCGCAGTAATAGTGGTCCCACCAATAGTAATAATTATCTGCCAGACTGCACGTAGTAGTAATAGTGGCCACAACAGTAATAATGTCCCCACTGTGCCCCAGAAGTAATAATGCTCCCATAGTGCCCATACTAGTATTCGTGTTCCTCATAGTCTCTCAATTGTAATAAAGCCAACCATAATGCCCCCTGTAGTAATAATTCTCTTTATAATGTGTGACAGTAGAAAAATGCCCTCTTATAATGTGTGCCAGTATATACAAATGCACTGTTGTGTGGCAGTTTAAAAAATACCTCCTTTTAGTGCCCCCAGTAGAGCCAATGTCCCCATAGTGCCCTCATTATGTGTGCCAATGCCCCCTTACTGTGTGCCTAAAAAAACCTTCTTAGTTCCCCCAGTCGAGCTAAGGTCCCCATAGTGCCCTATAATTTGTGCTAGTATAAAATACTCCTATATAGTGCCCCCATAGTGCTCCTCCCCTTGTCCTTATGGTGCCAGACGTCATTTGCCAGCATAAAATGCACCCATAATGCTCCTCTCCCCCTTCTCCATAGTGCCCTCATAATGTGTGCCAGTATTATGCCCCTATATAATGCCCCAATAGTGCTCCCCTCCTCCCTTCTCCATAGTGCCCATGTGTGCCAGTATATAAGATTTAGTAATATGCAAAATAACCGTGGAGCCCCAGTTATGGGTCATCAACACAGTGAAAGCCAGATATCCCTCAAAGAAAGGAAAAACAAGCAATTACAAGCAATTGCTGATTAGAGAGATCACCAAATCCACCATATTAAGTGGCCCTTATGTCAAGATCCTTCTCTTTTACAAGCTTTAAGGATGTGACGGGGAAGACCTAAGCCACTTATCTATCCACAGACAGTTGTTTCGTGGTGTTGCCCCTCATCAGTGGGGAGTAGTATATAAGATTTGGCCCCAATAGTGCTCCTCCCCCTCCACAGTGCGCCTTCAATGTGTGCCAGTATATAACATAGGGACCCCATAGTGCTCCTCCCCCTCCACAGTGCTCCCCATGAGTGCCACCATATAACAAAGGGCCCCCAGCATAGCGTAAATGAAAAAAATAACTCACATACTTACCTCCATGCCGTTTTCAGTAATGCGATGTAGGCCTTTTCCAGCCTGTGTCCCGCGCTCTACAGCTCAGACTATGCCTATAGCCTTTCAGAGGCTGCCCTGCCCCGCCGCACCAATCATCTGTATCGCTGTCCTGAGGATCGTGATACAGATGAATATAGAGATGAGTGCTTCCACAATGGAAGCGCTCATCTCCCCCTGCCCTGCAACCGAAGCTGCACAGGAGCACCCGCCCCACACTGGGCCTCTATGCAGCCGTACCGGCTGCACAGGCAGTATGTTCGCCCCTTAGGCCATGAGTAGCACCATCATCGTGTCAAAGGGGCCGTCCGGAATTTTAATGTTGATGGCTCACCAATATCAGATCGGTGGGGGTTCAAAACCCTTCCCCTCCCTCACATCACGGCTATCAGCTGTTTCAAAGTAGCTACAGCAAAGAAAGTCAGAGCTAGAAACTCTGCTCTTCAATCTCTCGTTGAGTGTTGTATATAGGGATAAGGAAGAGGCAATGCCGATTCCTTTCCCCAGTCCCATCGGTCATGTGATCCCTGTGGGCCAGGAGCCTGCAAGAGCTGCTGAGTTTTAGCAGACTCAGATCAGCTCTGCAGTGATGTACAACCTCTCAGGGTGCTGTATTCCCCCTGTAATTGGGGCTAATATGGCTGACCCACCTATAGAAGATTTCAGCAATAAAAAAAATATATATAAACTTAAATGTCCCCTAAAGGTCTTGCATAGTGTTGAGGGAAGCGAAGTATCCGAAGTGGAATTCGGTCTGAAGTTTAGGAAAATTTCCATTCTGAAAAATCTGAAGTTCCTCACGCTTTGTGATAAAAATAAAAATCAGTTTTCCTAAAATGGCGGCTGCACGTGTTAGAAAGTGAAAGTAGTAGAGTAAAGTAAAGTGTAGAGTAGATAAGCACTGGAAGGCAAAATCATCCATAATTCCGTGCAGTCAGCCAATCCGCAGGTAGCCATCCCCCTGTGATGTTACAGCTAGACAGAGCCCTATAAAACCCTGATCCCGTTAAGTCGCTGCCATTTTCCTGTGAGCTGAGCATAGAAAGAGAAGTGACAGGATACTCATGCACTAGGGACAGTGTTGCTGTAACAGAGTGTAGGACAATATTGGAGAACGTAGGAGACTGATGAATTACAGCCTTTGCTACAATTTATTGCCGTGTACATAACTGTGCAGGGCACCAATACTCATAGCTAATCCGTTCTGAAAACTAAAGAGTTACTGTGCATCAGTATTACAATTCACTGTTACCGGCAAGTCTAATTTATCACTTGCCGGTGTATGTAACTGTTCAGTGCACCAATATTCATAGCTAATCTTTTCTGTTAGCTGTAGAATTACTGTGCATCAGTATTACAGGTCACTCTGATGGCAGGTCTAATATTTAAAGGGGTAGGAACTTCTGAGGTATAAGCCCTGGGTGTTGATTGCAAGGGGGTACACCAATTAGCCACAAAGTTTGGGCTAGGGCACCAAACTAAATCTTTCCGTAGGGTTAGGGCTCATGCACACGACCGTTGTCGGCCAATGCCCTTTTCTGTGATTTACTTTGATATATATAGCCACTGACATCCGCAATCATTATTATCACATCATGCAGGATGTTTTTTATCCTTTTGTCTCTGTGAGTTTTGCTTAGTTTATAACATGTACCTGAGGGAGTGGCACCTTCAGGTCTGAATGCGCTCTTAGCTTATCTTGAGTAGCATTCTTGTGCACTTTTGCTCTTCCTATCAAATTGAGCGCCCTGATTGTGTGGTACATATAGGTGTGTTTGCTCCTCCTCTCATTGGTTGCTGTATGCACATAGAGGTCACTAGGAGCAACACACCTATATGTGCAGTGTCCATGCTCCTAGATATAGATGCCCAACGGCATAGTTAGGTTTAGCGTAGGACCTGCCTGACCTGAGACCACCGTGACGCTGGGTAGGTGGGCACAGATGTGTTTTGATCAAAATATATTGGCTAAGAGTCTCAGATTTTATCATATCAGAATGAGGTCTTAGTTTGTACAGTATATATTGTTTGCATCTATTTTTGTGCACTAATAACCCCTTTTCTGTGATTTACTTTGATATATATAGCCACTAACATCCGCAATCATTATTATCACATCATGCAGGATGTTTTTTATCCTTTTGTCTCTGTGAGTTTTGCTTAGTTTAATGCCCGTATAGTGGCCCGCAAACAGCAAGTCCACAATATATGGGCACTGGTCGTTTGTGCATCCGCTCACTTGAATGGCCAACAATCTAGAAAATGCTGTGAGGAATGGAGGCATGGAACCCCACGGAACCCCAGTGCTTCCGTGGTTTTCTGTCCATGCCCCTGCACCACAAAAAAATAGAACACGTTCTATTTTTTGCAGTGCAGACGGATCACAGACCCATTCAAGTTGAATGTATCTGCATCCACCTGCGCCAGCCACACGGATGGTGCCCATGCATTGGGTACCACAATTTGCTTTTCCCAATGTACGGAACGGGCAGCACACATTTCTGTGCCTGATCCCTTAGGGAGAGCCTATTAGAGTTGAGCGAACGTGCTCGTAACGAGCACTGTACTGCTCGGATCCCCTGCGCTTGCATGGCCGCAGCCATCCGGATCCGTCCTCCTCGCCCGACTGCAAGTCAGTGGGGACGGATCCGTTTGGTATGACACACTCGTGTGTCATACCAAACGGATCCGCCCCCATTGACTTACAGTCAGGTGAGGACGGATCCGGATGCCTGCGGCCATGCAAGTGCAGGGGATCCGAGCAGTACAGTGCTCGTTACGAGCACGTTCGCTCAACTCTAGAGCCTATGTCTCTGACCTCTCCTGTGTTCATCTACAGCCTTAAGAAACATCAAACCGCAAGTTCCAAAATCTGCAAATCAGATGGATCGGCATAACTACATGCAAGTAACAAAAAAACATACAAAATAAAAAATAAGTAAATAAATAAAATAAATAATAACCAGAACTTCTTTTTATTCAAAATCATGGTAAATATTTATTTTTGAAGAAAAACATCCAGTTTTTTTTAAAAAGCTTACACAATGACACATTTAGTAAAGCAATAAATTTCAGTTTATTTTCTGGTAAGGTTTTGATGCGTTATAAATTCTTCTTGTTGGGATATGGCATACAGGCTCGGGAAAGGAATTCTTAAAATTGAATTTCATGCTTGCGTGTGTCTCTGTGATCTGCAGTGTGTATGATCTCTGAGTGGAAAACTCCTCTGAAAGTAAATGGATTACCCTTTTCACTTGCACTCTCTGATGTCTTCTCAGAAGATATCACTCCTGCACTCTGTGATCTTTAACCCACTGCAATCGACTTGACAAGCGTTGAAATGAGAGCCTCTGGGTGGCGCCCTATGCCTTTCTGGCCCCTTTTTTAAAAAAATGTGCAGCACTGTGGATGGTAGATGCACATTACAGCTGTGTAATGGCAGTTCCAAGTGTTGACAGTAAGCACAAGCATTCTTTATGTCATCTGTACTGTAAATAGCATTTTATTGTATGATTATGTTTTTATTCCTCTGGCGCGATTCTTTTTCAATATGCATTTATATTTATTTTGGATGTGATTATAAAAAAAAAAAAGAAAACACTTTATTATACAACTGAAAAATTACAGTATGATCACATTTTTAATCAGCATTTTGTTTTTCTATTCTCCTAGCTTTTTAGTAGATTTTTGGTGTACTAGTTTATGTTGCTCAATTAGACCCTTGCAAATCACCAGATTGATAGTTTGCCTTCTAAACACATTTAAAGGGGTTGGCTCATCTCACACATTAAATTCATATCGCTAGGATATGCCTTCAATGCCACATTGTTGCAGGTCCCACCTCTAGGACCTGCTCCTATCTCCGGAACAAGGCACCCAAAGTGAAGGAGAGAAACTACACATGCACAACATTGTATCCATTTATCGTAATGGGAGTTCTGAAAATAGCTAACAAAGCGTGCTCGGTTATTTTTCGGAAGGCCCAAGTGAATAGAAAGTGCACCACGTAAGCCGGCCACCACTGCATTCATCACTGGGGCAGTATGTTGGTTCAGTGGTTAGCACTGATGCCTTGCAATACGTCCAAGGACAGCATCTGCATGGAGTTTGTAAGACCTCCCTGTGTTTGCATGAGTTTTCTCCGAGTACTCTGGTTTCCTCCCACACTCCAAAGACATACTGATAGGGAACTTAGATTGTGAGCCTGATGCAAAGTCTGTAAAGCTCTGAGGAATATAGTAGCGCTATATAACTGCATTAAATAAATAAATATGAGACTGCTGGAAATAGCCAAGCCAGTTTTTTAACTCCCATAGCAGTGAGAGGAGGGTGGCTTTGCATGCTCTGCTGCTCTCTGTTCACTTCAGGGGTCTTGTTCTGGAGATAGGAGTGGGTCCCAATGTTTGAGATTATTTTTTCTACAGATTGGTATGTCTAAAATGAGAAAAACCCTTTAAGATATGTTCCTATTAGAATAATTTTTTTGCCTGGATTTTGGCACAGAATCCACCTCTCATTGCACCGTAGTCTAACTTTAATGGGTCACTGAATTTTTCCAAAACTTCATATGTCATAGCGACATATCAAAGGTTTTGATAAGGTGGGGGCTGGAGTGCTGAGACCCCCCCCCCCTCTCCCCAATCACTAGAATGAGGAGAGAGAGGAGCTCTCTCTTCTTACTGCAGGAGATGGGCTCAATAGAAAGTCTATAGGCTCGTCTCGATTCCGTCTCCTCCAGCGAGAGAACATACCATGCGCACACTTCTCTCTCCTTATTAGTTGGGGGTCTCAGCACTCAGATCCTCACCAACCAAATATGTCACTATGACATATCAAAAGTTTTGTGAAAGCTCAGTGACACTTTCTTGGACAATTCCTGGATGAAGGGGAACCAACGTTTTTTGAACAGTCCAGAACATGTAATCCACCTATGCAGAAGGTTTAGTACACTAGTCCTATTAGAGGGGCAGAAATTTTTTCATAAATGAGCAGAAAGCAACAATTTACTGAGTCTTTTGCGTTCAAAAGATGCTCATGCGAAAGAAAAAATTATCAATAAATATTCTTTGCTGTTTGCTCATTATTGTGGTCGTTGCTCCTTGTCCCCTAGATCATTTACACTAACAACTGGCAGATTTCTGATTAGATGAGAGGGTGTGGCAGTGACTAACAATAATCTTCCAGTCAGGCAGTTTTGTCCAATCCATTGAAACGAAACGATTTTTCACTCAACATTGGATTGCTGGCTGCAGGCCATTACATGCAATGATAATTTCTCAAATTCGAACAATTATACTAGAATTCAAATGACAGTCCATCCAGTGTTGGACTGAAGTCCATTTGGTCCACCTGAGCAAATGAGGGACCACCCTCTATATATACAGTATATGACCTAAGGACCCTGTTTTAGTAGGGGTCCATTATTGTCAGAGCTTGGGCCCACCGGAGGATCCTCTGGTACTCTCGTAGGCTAGTCCAACCCTGAGTCCGTCTTTCTAATAGGCCCTTTAGTCTTTCTCTTTATCTGCCAAAAAGTCTTGAAGGTGTTGTTTTTAATAATACAACCTCTATTTAAAGGGAAGCCCCATGGTAATGAGCCGACTCCCACAGGACCAGCCAGTGGCAGACTGGGAACTTAAAGGAAACCTGTCATCTCCGAAACACCCCCTGAACTAGAGTAAGCTTGGTATAGTGTAAATGATGTTGAATCCGAATATATAAGTTTTATCTTCATACTCACTTGCATTCCGATGCTGTGCTCAGGGGCGGACTGGGAACTTAAAGTGGCCCTGGAAAAAATACTAAAAGTGGCCCCATTTTGAAGTCAGGTCCAAATTGATGGAAGGCAGGGCCAGCAATACCATATTGTGGCACATTATACCACCCCAACAGAGCGAAATACCACAGTCCATTACAAAATACTGCCAGCAGCACAAAATACATCCCCAAAAACTTCCACTTGCCAGACATAAGGAGGGCCCAGACGGCCCCCTGGGCATCGGCCCACCGGGAAATTTCCCTGTAAGGTCTATGGCCAATCCGCCCCTGGCTGTGCTCCCACAAACCTGCAGTAAAATGCACTCACTGGACTCCAGTGCTCACTTATATAATGGAGAGGACTCAAAGAAGAGTCCTCTCAATGTATTTTACTGCAGGTTTGTGGGAGCACAGCGTCAGAATGGAAGTGAGTATGAAGATAAAACTTACATATTTGGATTCAGCATCACTTACACTATACATCTCTTACTTTAGTTCAGGGGGTGTTTTGGAGATGACAGGTTCCCTTTAAAGTGGCATTGGAAAAAAAATCTAAAAGTGACCCCATGTTGTAGTCAGGTCCAAATTGACAGAAGGCGGGGGCAGCAGAAGTAAGCATGGAAAGCAGTACCACCCCAACAGAACATAATACCACAGTGCAGCACAAAATACTGCTGCCCCCACTGCGCTATTCCATTGTATCACTGTCTTGAGGATGGCATTACAGTTGAATTCAGAAGGTGACCTGAGGCTAAGTACCTGATTTTTCTATCAGATAGGCAGCCTTGAGGAGGGCTTGGGCGGCCCCCAGGGTATCAGTCCACCGGGAAATTTCCCTGTTGGGTCTATGGCCAGCCTGCCTCTGAAACCAGCGCTTGAAAAGCTATTATCGCTAGGGAAGCTGCGGTCAACCACACATATCCCTCGCAATGGCTTCTTTACTCTGGCTCATGTGGTTCCCCTCCATGCTATATAAGGAACATTGACGCCACTGTGGCATCATCTACTAATTTGAAGTCATCCTAGTAATTTGAAGTGATCATCCAGTGCTGAACGAAATTTTGACTTTACACTGAAAATGTCACTATATCTTGTGCCCCCTACTGGAATTATGGCACCTCCATGGCTGAGATCTGGTTCCCTGACTGCATCTTCACAAAATGGCCACTGGAATCTTAGTGTTGGTGATGAACCTGCTCTCTGCAAGTCTAAAACATTCCCTCTCCACTCCATTGCCCTGGCATGAACCAGCTTTGATGTCATCTCAGGATATACTCAAATTTTAGCTAAGGACTTGAGGGTCACTTTAAGGCAGTGGTCTCTGCAGCTATTGCAAAACTACTACTCCCAGCGTGCCCGTAGAAGCCACAGCTAGGAGAACTCTGATATAAGGGACTGACCTGCCATTAGACATGATGAACACCAGTTGTTTCCTGGTTCCCATGGTGTTTCATATCTTGCAAGTAATTAGTTCAGTACCTTCTATGTCACTTGACTTCCATTGGTTTTTTCTATATCTGTGTTCTCCTGGGCATCATCACTGCTGATGTACCATCCTTTGTAGAATGTCCTCATTCATCATGAAAACATATTGTGTGTCATCTTCAGAACCTGATGTTGCTTATAATGTAATTCTAATTTAATTTAGATATAGAGTTCATACTCTGCAATTATGAAGAGAATGCATCTACATTGCTGTTGCTTACACCTGATACTGATGCTGTTTGAGGATTTTCACAGGAGTAGTCTTCAATGCCAATGTCATACCTGAGATAAGGAGCAACAGGCAACCAACAGCAGGAAACAATATGACTCAACATACAGATAATTTCTATGGAGACTGATGGCACCAGTAGCATGTGCAGGTGTTTAAACTGCTAAAGCTTCACAGTAATGGATGCAAAGGCTGCCATGAAATGAAAACCATGGTCAGTCAATTATAGGGGTTTCCTGGTTTCAAATACCCTATTACATCATGCTCAATTAATGTTTAAGGTGCCCAAATTATCTCTTTCAAGTAAAGAAAGGAAAGACGTGCTTCTGGTGCCACCAGTTAAAAGGTAGGGATATGAATAACTTACTTTTATTATGGTAGTACAGTTCATCTTCATCTGCAGGATCTGGCATGTCCTTGAGATCCATGGATGCACCTTGAATTAAAATGGACACCATGAGATGCTACATTATCTCAGTGGTGGCACTGCAGGGGAATTGAACACTTGATGATGGGTTGCGTCAAAACTCAAATGAGTAAAGCTATTAAACATTTGCAAGGAATAAAAACATTAGTTGTTGGGTTCCCCCACTCAGAACAAATGATTAATGGGGGTCCCAGAAGTGTAAAACAGTAATTAATCGTTGGGGAACCTTTTTATAAAACTGGATTGTCCACACTGGACCGTACTGTTTAGAAAAGTAAGATGTTGGGCACTTTTCCTACCACTGTTCCCTGTGGAAAGAAGAATCTACATGTAAAGGTTACGTTACTTTAGAAAATTCCTCATGCATTGCTGGTTTGACTTATTTCTACTTAACCTAAGTTCTGCATATATATATATGTTAAGTTATATATATTTTTCTGCATTTATTTTAGAAATGTTCTTTAAATATATATATAACTTTTTATGCAGGTTGGTATTAGATTTTTCTCTCCACATGCTAGTTATGGCGGTGGAACTGGCTGGGAGGTCTTTGATCCACCATATTTGTAAGGGAAGGCGCACGGCACAGAAGTGTGTGGTAATGTGACCCACCTGAGAGGAATCCAGGGAGTGTGTATAAGGCGTCCAATTTTTGTTGAATACTGGCAACCGCACACGTTGTGTTTTCTACAATTTGTGAGCCTCCATGTCTTATTCCACAAGCATGATCTACCTGTGGTCAGACAAAGAACATTATTCGGACCTAATGCAGGGGTCGCCATAGGCCTGGCACCTCTAAGAATGTACATTTGGCCCCACCAATCAGCCCACAAAGCATCAAATGCTTGATTCTTGATCATATGTTTTATGCACCCATACAAATATTCATTAGTTGGCACCACATCTCCCAGAGTAAATGCAATACTCCAGATAGGGTCTCTGCAATTGTTTATTATATATTATAATGTCATATTATGTTTCTATTCCATTCCCCCCTTCATGGTGGAAGTGGACTGGTCCTACTTCCTGCCAGGAAGGCGAGCTTTAGAGAATTCTAGGGCGCATTAGCTTGGAAAGCCTGGAGTGATTGAGCAAGTCCATCTACTCATGCTTCAAGTGCCTTGGGACTATAGACACAGCTTGACTATAAGGACCCATGGCACAGAAGATCTTCAAGTTACAGTGTTTACAGTCAGCAGAGAGATCAGCACTACAGCTATACACTGCTATACATCCAGCTGCTGCAGGTGAGGGGATAACAAGTTAAGACACCCATCACCACAGTTCAGAACAGGTACATGCAAAAGCCTGCTATAGCCACAAGTGTTATTAGTGTTAGCAAAGGAAAATCAGGAGAGTGAGAAGGACTACTCTAGAGTGCTGTTATCTGCCATCATACCTGCCACCATACCTCATCATCTGAAGATAGAGACATTGCATCTTGTACCTACAACAGCTGGATGTACTGTCTTTTGCAATCAGTAAAGAAAAAAAAGTGTTGTTCTTTGTCTGCCTGATCCTTTCACATCCACATTTTCACTGCACTGAACCCCAGGGAGTTACGGCCTGAGGGGATACACCATGACACATGTCATCAGGGCTACTACCACTCCAATCCTTTGCATGAGCTCCTCAGGGGCTAGCTGCATAAACAGAGAATGTTAGAATGTTGCTGAAAGATTACGCTCTGAGAGAAAGAGACTTTTATGGCAGGTGGAGAACCATTTCAAGGCTGTGCTGAAAAAAACAATATAGTAATTGCTCGTTTATGGCAAAAGACTTTACTGCTTGTGAAAAGAGTATATTGCTTCAGCTCCCACCACTCTTTGAAAACGGGCTGGTGATCTGATCTAAGATCTGCAACCCGCAGCCTGGGAATTTGCAGAAAGAGTCATCATCTCTTCAGTAAAGAAAGACTTTATTTATTCCAACCAAATGGGCCTGGTCATTGACTCAGCCACCACCAAGCAGCAGACCACAAAAGTCCAAGGTGTGCCCTGAGGGAAGAAAGATTGCTTCCTCCCATCACTGGGCACTATGTCGGTGGGTCCAGTTTGACAAAGCAAGGGCAGAACCAGTAGGCAGGTCCAACACACGTAGGTAGAGGCAACAATACCATAATGCAACACAAACTACGGCCCCAGCAGAACCAATTACCATGGAACAGCACAAAATACTGCCGCCCCACCCACAGTAGTCAACTGTATCACTGCCCTGAGGACTGCCATACAGTTGAATTCAGAAGAGCGTCTCGCCACTGGCCAGTTGCCTAAGTACCTTATGCTGCTTGCATTAATTAATGCTGAGAGTATCATCATTATATACTGTACTTGGCCACTGACAGTGAGGAGGGCGGCCCCCTGGGCATCAGCCCACCAGGGAATATCCCTGTAGGGTCTAAAGCCAGTCCGCCCCTGGCCTAGAGAGCACCAGAGTGAGGATAGTCACCGTGAGAGCTTCCAGCCCCATCACTGCTGCTACCACAACCTCTCTTTCCTCCTCTCGCTCTCCCATCCTGGTCTCACTGCCCATAGGGGGCAAATGTCATCATAATGATTGTTCGCCCTTTATACAGTTTGCATCATCCCTTGTAATATCACCGATCCATAGCTGTCATGGCCTTGCACTGGGCTTTGTAAAAAGACCTTTATTTTTGCATTGTATGGTGCTGAGTGCACTGAATATCACTGTCATTTTGGCAACTGTATGAAATTCTATGGCCCAATGCAAGGCGATAACAACTATTGATTGATGATATTACAAGGGATGATACAAACTGTATAAAGGACGAATAATCATTATTATACCCTATGGGCAACATATGGCACTATACTGTATAATCAATGTGCGCCATATGTGGGGAGCACAATCAGATGGACAACATAGGACAATAATATGTAAGACCAGCCATGTATTTATCAATCTTTCCAATACTGAAAAACAGATGATCGCCTTAAGACCGGTGAGAAATCTTTTTTTTTTCTTTAACTTTTTGAATAATTCAGTATTTCCACTCAGTCCTATGACAAATACTGTTGCAAGTAAGGAGGCAAACAGAAGACAGATGTAATTAAAATGTTATTTAGTTAACAGCTGGTAATAAAACATAGAATTTCTTCTCGCTGGATGAAAGAATTGTCCTACTTTATCAATCACAGGCATGGAAGGCGCCTTTGAATGGAAGTTGAATAAGAATTTTTCTTTTACGACTGCAGCAAAGGTTTTAAAAGGACTTGCGGGGGGTGGGGGCTAGTTACAATAAAATAAATTATGATTATTTCTGATCATTTGGGAAGCCTCCCCCTAGGTTGACCTGTGAAGTCATTGTCTGAAGCTGTTTATCAGAGTAGCGGGAGAGAGCAGGAAGTATCGGGAGGGTAGAGGGTGGCCAAGCATGTTGAGGCAATAAATGCACACACTTGAAAAAACATCAAACATCTTAATTGTATGCTTCGCTGTGCAATGAAGGGCTTCTGGATAAAACGAGGGCTGGTTGGTTAATGCACAATTTTGACTTCTTAAAATCAAAATTCATCTTAAAGGTTGAGGAATCGCTGTGAATTTTATTTAACCTAAATGCAAGCATTTATTAATCGATTGCGCGTGTATTTATCTTCATTGAAAACTGAACTCATCATTTTGGTTTTAAGGCTACATTCACACTTGCGTTGTTGTTTTCTGGTATTGAAATATGGCAGAGGATCTCAATACCGGGGAAAAAAATGTTTTTGTTTAGTCCTCATGCATTCAAAAATGGGACTGGCGTAATAGTGGAGGATTATTACTGTGGAGGCCTAAGTGGAGTCTGCGCAGTGATTGGTACTAGTAAAATTCCCATGGGCCTGCTGTGCAGAATCCACTTAGGCCCCCCAGAGTAATAATCCTCCTTATTAAGCCATCCCCGTTTAGGCCCAATGCCCCTGACCAGCCTCACAGATGTGTTCCACTGGAAATTTTACTTATACTACTCTCTGTGGGGCTGGTCGGGAAAATGGAGCATAAATGGGGATTGGGAATGGAACCTCTTTCGCGCCCCCTGACGTAATAGTATGTCAGTGGACCACAAGGGGTGTATGGAGAGGAATGAAAAGCTGATCCCACTACATACATGGATGAGGATTGTGGGACACGCTTCTATGAAAAGGGGCGTGTCCACAGGTTAGGGAGGGGGCGCAATACTTGGCTTGCCCCAGGCGCTGGCAATGCACGCTATGCCACTGTAGAGGAACCATACAAAACATACCAAAATGTGGTTTCGTATTTTGGCTTCATCTCTGAAAACAGTTTTGACAGTGAGCTAATTTTTGGCAATCTGATGCAGTCTTGAGAATCAAACCCAGAAGTGGATCCTATAAGAAGGAGAAGTATAAGTCCTTCCTTTATGTTTCCTATTTCTTTTGAATCCACTGGCTTTGGCTCAGCTAAAACTACATGAACAACTGCCACAAAAAATGTGACTATTTCCGCAAAAACACTGGCCTGAATTGATCAAGACCGGCATGTGCTACACTGGTCTCAATAGACATTGAAACTCTGGTTAAAGGGGTTGTCAGGGTTTTTTCTATTGATGACCTATCCTCAGGATAGGTCATTGTTAATACAATTTAGGATAAGTCCCAAATTAGACTTAATACTCAGTTGTCTGTGGTGTTTAAATTATGTTAAATTTCCCCCTTCATGGTAAGAGGGTGCGGCCACAGCACAAGAAATGCACGTCCAGTCTCATTGCTGATCATGCAGATCTCTCCTGGTTACACCCAGAGAGCTAATTTTATTAGAAATACATGTTGGTGTAATCACACCCCCCTTTGTCATCAATTTTAATATATCCAATCACAATCATACAAGTATACATGTAACATCAAATCAAATCAAAAGAATAATGATGGTAGCCGCCCAATGCTAATGAGGACACGTACACATTACTTCATCTATCTGGGAAACTTCATATGCATATTTCAACTTCTGCTAAGTTCCTGTTTTCATATAGACATATCAAGTGATTATGAGTCATTTTTATTTTTAAGCATATGTGACATCTAATGGAGATTAGAGATTATAAAATATAAGAGATATGGATATAAGAAGATGGAGACCACCTGATAATGAAATACAACCCTAGCACAATTGTGTTCACCAACGAACTAAATTTCTTTAACATCATCAATATCAGATCGGCGGGGGTCCAACACCCGTCAGCCCGGCTGATCAGCTGTATGAGGAGACGACGCTCGTAGTGTGCACATGCCATCTCCCTTCTCTCTTCCTGTCCGCTGTTGCTGTCCCATAGACAGTTGGATACTGAACATTTTCCTAGCAGACCCAGATTGGGGCTGCTAGTCAGGCTCCTATTGACGATGCCCCACATACAGTGTAAGACTGAACAATAAAACAATTTATTTTACAAATTACATTTTTCAGAGGTTGTAACGGGAGGCCGGCGACGCGCTCCCTCCGCGCAGCGCCGCCGGACCTCTCCGCCCCCCTAGAGACCAGCAGTAGGGAATTGAAGTGCTGGTCTGGTCAGCCAGCACTTCATCAGTTAATTATCTTTTGGGTTTTTAGCCATGTGGTGCTGATCACACCACATGGCTACTTTGCATATTGTTTTGGCAGCAATGCTCGGCCTCAGGTCATGTGATGCTGGCCACATCACATGATCCTGGGTGGGCTATTTAAAGATGGCAACTGCCTAGACAAGTTGCCTGTTATTGAAGTTCCTTCCTTGCAGTGCTGTGCGTATTTCTACTTGTGACCTGCCGTATTACCTGACCTATTGCTTGTGACCTCGACCTTGCTTTTGCCTCATCCTCGGATCCTGACGTACATTCCTGGTTTGACCTTTGTTTGCCTGACTATTTGACTATTGTGTCTGTTTGTTTCCTTGTCCGTTTGTTGTTCTCCCTTCCCTGCACCCTCATGTAGAAGAGTAGGGACTGCCGTCCCTGGACCTTTAGCCTGGGGTGTGGCAAATAGGCAGGGACAGAGGTGGGGTTAAGTCAGGCTGCACTTCTCCCCCTTGTTCCTGTCGTGACAGAGGTATTTTACAACATATTATTTAAACAAAAGTAATTGAAAAAATGTAATAGAAAATAGACCTAGATGTTACTGAAAGAAATTTTAAAGTTATGGTTGCTGGAATGTATAAAGGCAAACCATGAAACCAATAAGGGTTAAAGGGGTTGCATTATGTCAGACATTAGTGGCATATTGCTAGGACCCAGTCCTATCGCCAAAACAGGGCCCCTAAAGCAAAGGAGAGATCATCGCACACTCTCCATTCATTTCTATGGGAGAGAGCGCCTGCTCGACTATTTTTAGAACTCTAAGAGAAGTGAATGGAGAGCACACAACACATGTACTGTCACCTTCCCATTTACCTCCATGGGAGTGCCAGAAATAGCCGAGCCAGTGCTTCTATAGAAGTGAATGTAGGCTGGCTGCACTCCTTCACTTTAGCGGGCCTGTCCCAGAGGCGGGACCCGCACTCTCCTGACATTGGTGGCATATCCTAGTGATATGCCACCAATGTCTGAGATGAGACAACCCCTTTAATATGGATCACCTGTTGAAACTGACCAGTGGTAAATGTTGGATACTTTTTCCCATAAAGCAAATGTTATAATAATCTTTATAGAGATGCCTCAGTGGAGAATAGTAACTTGTCAGCAATGCAAGCAAGACCTCCTGCAATGTAAGAAATGAGAACATTAAATGGGCAGAGAAGAACATCAATGGTTGTCCTCCAGTCTGTAGATCAAGAATGTCTGAAGAGAAAAGGCTGGAGTGCTGCAGAAATATGCATCAACTCAGCAAAGGTATGTAATACCAATGAAACCACCTTCAGATGCTAAGATTATGACTTCAAAGGGGTTGCCTGGGACCAACTATCTTATCAATTTTATCCCAAAGCTATATTATCCCAGTCTGTCATTTAAATTTAAATTTCCCTACCGATCCAGTGATTCTGATACAGCTCATGTGACCCATCTCTCTGTGTTTCCATTTGCATTGTTGTTCGCATGCCATACACTTGACAAGTCCAAGCTATCCCATCACTAATGATGTCACTAATATGGTCGGCACATCTGAAAAGCATGTGTGCTAAATATACTGCAAGACTGCTCCTGAGCATTCCTAGGTACAATGTTGTTCATGTAAATGAGATATGGCGGGCAGGTGGGTGAGAGTGGGTGCAAGGAAAATGCAGTTTGGGGCTCAGTTCTGGAGCTCAAACTAGAAGGTGAGGTTGGTGAGCATTGGGTGGGTCAGGTGGCTAAAAAACATGATATAGGTAACATGAGTAAGTGCTTTGCTCTTCCAATCTTGGTAGAAAATGTTCAACTCCAAAAAAACCCCACTGAGATGGTTGTCTCATCAGAGTCATCCCCTCTTAAAGTGTAGTCTCTTCACCAACCTTGCAGACAGATGATTTTGCTGGGGTTACCTGAGGCAAGCCAGATATTTTCTCTTATGTGGCCATCGTATAATTCAAGGACAACTCAAGTCCACCAGAATGGGAGCCACTCTAATAGAGTTGGGATATTTTAGGTCCAGCCTGGTTCCAACAATAATGCTCTAAAATGACAATAAATTCCCCTTTTGAGGCCTGTTTCTTAGGATTGTGAAGCAGGAAATTGGAATTATTGGCAACTGAAGAAAAATTATTTTATGTATCGCTTTATAGGATGTACTACCACCGACCCCCACCACACCCCTGCCATCTGGAGCAGGGGAGGTAAGTTATTTTATTTATTTTGAGGTCTGATAAAGATTGTGGGTCTAATTGGGGGTCTGATATGATGTTTGATAAAGATTGAGGGTCTCATTGGGGGGTCTGATCTGAGGTCTGATAAAGATTGTGAGTCTTATGAAGATTGGGGGGTTGGAACTGAGGTCTGTTGAAGATTAGGGGTCTGATTTGAGGTCTGATGAAGATTGAGAGACTGAACTGAGGTCTGAAGAAGACTGAGGGTCTGCTTGGGGGTCTGATCTGAGGTCCTATGAAAATTTGCGGTCTGATCTGAAGTCTGATGAAAAATATTTTCCTTCTCTCGAAAAATGTGATAATATTTACTTTGAAATGAATATATCATGACATGAATTATAGGCAAAAAAAGTTGACATTGACAATCATCTGCAAAACCAACCCTACACCATGATGATGCATATACCTTCAGCATATTCCATATCACGCACATCTTCCCCGTGCCCAGTGGGGTTCACTGCCTAATTTCCCCTGAGTCACTCTTAGGAAACCAAATTTAACTAAATACACTGACAGGACGTATTCTGATGAGCCTTGGGTTTGCTCCTAAAATGGCTGCGTCCGCTGTGTATAGCTGACGGCAGCATGTTAACATAATCTAGCAATTAAGGTGGGGTCGCTTACGCTTAGCACCCGATTTAAATGGTCGTTGCCCGATTCCTCCTTTCTGCCTTTCTATCTCCATCCATGTATCAAACCTTTAATATGTTTGTTGTTCTAAATTCCCTTCAAGATAACTGCTTGAAGGAACTGAGCCGCTGAATGACAGCGTCGCGCAATATGGAATTGTTCCTGGCTCTAATTATCCTTTTTCCTTCTTGACTTTAGTATCACATGTAGCCATGTGTAGAATCATAAAATAATTATGCAGTGTACAAGCTTTCTGGGAGCGTGTACCACTGTTTTCCTAATTCTTTATCGCTCTCATTGATCGTGGCGTGTGTGCATTGATCCAAGTCAGCCATCTGGTTAGGCAAGATAAGCATGGTAGTGTCTTTGCAATGTACTGTCACTCAGGGAGGGGGTACGTTTTGGCTGTAGGGAATTATAGGGGCAGGATTAGCCCTCTTCCTATGAGTAAACTGAATTTTAAATGCAACTTTGCAGCTGCGTGCACCATTTCGCTAACTTCTATTTTTACCCGTGGTGTTTATTTTCTTCTGCCAATAAATAGATCCAGATGTACGTAGGGTGGACTATAGGACCCCCAACCCCCAACGCTCTGTGATATGACCTGAAATGTCACCGATGGGACGGATAAAATGCATTATTGTGCGTGGAACAAAATAAATTCTATCAAATCAGTAGGAAGTTAACTCTTAAGTCTTCCGTCACTCTTTCTTCTGGATTACTGCAGAATTATTTTCGGCTCTGAAATTCACCCGGTGATTTTTTTTTCCATTTATAGCAAAGCCATGACGATGAGATATTGTTTTAGAAAATGTTTGTCTTTTTCACGTTGATCTTTTTTTTTTTTTTTTTCTATCCTGCTATGCAAAACATGATTGCCTCCATTGTCTGGTTTTATGCTCAGAGTGTGTGTATGGGGGTGCGGGGAGGGGTGGGGGAGATCTTAAAGCTTTTCCACCAAAATCGAACAATTCTGTCAAAAAAGATTAGTTCTATTTTGTCTGCTGGGTACTGACTATTCATGAATGTAAAGAGAGAGAGGAAGGGTGTCATGTTAAGTCGCTAAGGTGCCCGGATTCGGGCTATTGACTTGAGGATCTGGAACCTATAAAAGAACAGCCAAAAGAAGAGGAGCAAAATGGTCCGCCATGTGTTGTGCTCTACCTACTTTGGTTGCCTATTTATTTCTTTTGTTATTGCAACTTTTATTGTCAAAGAGCCGGAAAAAAAAATGGTTAGACGGCGGCTCCAAGCTGCACAGAGCAGAAAAGGGGATTAGCCTATCACTGGGATCATCTTACACTGAATCAAATTCCTTTCACGATGTATAATTAGTAAGTACAGTCTTGGATCACATGTATGAGAAGCATTAACATACTGTAGGACACCAGCAAAAATACAGAGTCAGATAAACATTATACTGAGGACTGCTGCTAGTGCAATGCTGAAAGTAAATTTAAAAAAAAAAAAGTCTAAACGAAAATTGTAGTTGCATATGTTTGTGTTACTCAACCCTTTCATAAAGATGAGGTCCATTTCTTACATTGCACATTGCAGAAGCACAATCCAGATTAGTCATGTGTATAATAATTACAAAATACTTCCCATGCTCTAAAGAGGGGAACTGGGAACGGTTTGAAAGGTTCTTGTTAATTTTGACATAAATATTTGTAAATATAACGAACTGAGTAAATATTGAGAATAGGTAAAATGAATAAATAAAATAAGAATTACATATGTATATTAGTGAAAATACATTACAGCAATATTGACTGGCAATTAGGAGAAAACAAACTTTCGAAATAGTCCACTAGTAGAACACAGGCTACCATAAATGGCAGCTTTAATATGTTTCTATGACACTTGGCTGCTGTTTACCTTTAAGGTTACCACAAACAAGGTTAGGCATTTGAAAGGTTGTGGGGCGAACACCACTTCTCCATCCGCATGCACTTTTTGGCTAGGCCAAGCATGCATGTGTCCTGAAGAAGGAGAAGGGTCTAACAGCAGTTTATCTTCCAAAGGACAAAAGGATCGGGCAGTTGAAATCCAAGTCATCTGCAGTCGGAGAAGAATTGGGAGGTTCCCTTACACATTCAGTGGTCAGCTGGTACTCTTTACATGGGCTGATTTTGGAGGCAATTATCGGTAATTAACCATTCGTTCCTGATAATTGCCTGCTTGTCAGAAGAGGTGAAAGTTGCATTAACATGCTACAATCATACAGAGGACTGTATGGGGCAAAATGATCGCTACTGCAAATGGTCTTTTTACAAAGGACAATCTACTGCCCAGTCATGTTGACTTTGGTGTCTACATCGGCAATGCTTTCAAACAATAAATTCTCATTTGCTCGTTCATTAGGTGATCAGGAACACCTTTAGGCTTCATTCACACGACCGTATTTTGTTTCCGTTTCCGTTCCGTTTTTTTTGCGGACCCTATGCGGAACCATTCATTTCAATGGGTCCGCAAAAAAAACGGAAGGTACTCCGTATGCATTCCGTTTCCGTATGTCCGTATTTCCGTTCCGCAAAAAAGATAGAACATGTCCTATTCTTGTCCGTTTTGCTGACAAGGATAGGCATTGTTACAATGGATCCGCAAAAAAAACGGAAACACGGATGCCATACGGAACGTCATCCGTTTTTTTTGCGGATCCGCAATTTGCGGACCGCAAAACACATACGGTCGTGTGAATGAAGCCTTACACTGGAGAATTATCTGGAGAGATGGACGGAGAAATAAGTTAAAGAACAAACAGCAGGTGGCGCTATACAGATACATTTTATTTAATAGCTCAGTGGCTATACAAATATTTTAAATACATGTAATTACAAATGTATTCAGTTCTAGGTGCTTGTTTGAAAAATGTGGAATATTTTTCATGGCCCAAACCCTTTAAGACAACCTTTGTCTCATGTTTATGCCCAGCTTGCCATGTACACAGAACAGTATATTGGTCAGTATTGTGCATTAGTATTTGTAAGCCAAACACAGAAGAGTTACAAATATTTCCATTATAGGTCTCACACCTGGTCTTGGCCAAAAAATGCTAGCGAAAAATATTTGCAAAAACACTGTCATGTGAAAGGTGCTTTAGGCTTGTTATGCATGCTACAATTTTTTGTAGTTGAAGAGTTCAATGTGATTTTTTTTTAGTATGAAGTGTTTATAGGTAGAAATCTTTTTAAATTAAATGGGATCTCCCATAATTAATGTAAAAAAAATGAAAATCAGACATCATATAGTACATAGCAATCCCTTTCTAACAAAGCTAGAACCAGCCCTGTACCTCACATGGATCCAGAGTTTCCACCATTCATTGCTACAATTGCTCTGCTAGATTATCTTCAGGCTGGAAGATCAGGGGGCATGTCCTTTCTCAGGGGGTATATCTTACCTACTGCAGCTCTCTCCTTATCACAACCCAGGGGGTATGTCTTGTCTTAGGGCTTTGTCCTTTCTGCTGTAGCTCTCTCTCTGTAGATGTCACAGCTTCTAACAGTAGATATGACTAGTAGCCGTTGAAATATGGAACTGGGCATGTGCAATCACCTCAGTAGGTGGACATCGCACATTACTATAAAGATAAAACACCAGGGGGAGCCATTATAGTGAAGTAAAGTCAATCTCCCACAACTCAAGCATTTTTGTGACAAAGTAAATTACAAAACTAATTCGTTTTTCATCTTGAATCATATTAAAATAACATTTAATGGTAGCATAATCCCTGTAAAAGCATTTTTGCATTGTACTTTTATACTTCTACCATTGTACAAACATGTTTACACATTATGACTGTTGTGTTCATTAAGCAAAATTTAGCAAAACTAGTGATCACACTGATTATTACTATAATCAGATATACACACAATAATGATCATAAGATATACCAATACTAATATACAAGGTTAAATTCAGAACACTTTTGTATGCAGATATACCAGTTTAAATTTATTTCAGTTTGTCAATACCAGTGTGCAATGTGTTCATACAAGGGGATTTGTAATTTCACCTGTTAATTCCCCCCAAAAAAACTGTTCCAAATTTGCTTCCGTATAATAATCAGTATACCATTGATGTTATTTCATTAAATAGGCGTCATAATAAAATGTTTGGTAAACTGCAAAGTGGAAAACGAAAGACCTGTGGCCTCGTCTTCCGTGAATGAGAATGGGGATCAGACACCACATCCCAAGCCTCGGGTGACAAACATTGTCTACACAAACCATTAGAAGGCTTTTGAACAACATTGAGCTAAAGGCCAGATGTCCAGGTATAGGTCTTCCATTGACCTCATGCCACCACTCTCAAAGGCTATCATGGTGCACAGCAAGAGGGCAATGAAGGCTGGCATGGAGGTCTATTCTCTTCAATGATGAGTGCCACTTTTATCTTGGGTGCATTGATAGCTGGAGATTTGTCTGGAGATCATGTGGGCAATGCCATGAAGAGGCCTTCATAACGTAAAATTACACCAGATCTACTCCAGTGATTATTGTATGGGCTAGCATAATACATGGGAGCCTAACCCCTATAGTCTTCATTTCAGGTGCACTAACAGCTCTGCATTACATTAATTTGGTTGTAGAACCAGTGGTCCGGCCATTTCTTCAAAGTGTCCCTGGAGTCGCTTTTCAACGGGACAATGCCAGGCTGCATATTGCTCATGCTACTGTGAGCAGCCTGTGTGGCCTAAACGTACTACCATGACCTGAAGCATCTCCATCTTGTTTCCATTTGTTGACAATTGCAAAGGAAGATGCCAGCATTGGATCTTTATGATTTGTGTGCCCAAGTGCATTCAGCATGTTAAAACATTCCTCAGACAATCATTAATTAACCTCACTGATAGCATGCCAAGGTGTATAAGTATGTATTTCTGCATGTGGCCCTCATTCTCAATTACTGAATAAATCAAGATGTTTTTAATATTTTGTTTCTAGTTTTTTAATCATTTGCATATCATTAACATGTCTATCAATCCTGTGATTTCCATAATTCCACAACTGGTCCTTCTTTGTGTTGCAATTTCAGTGTTGAGAAGTGTACGTTAGAGGTGTGAAACTCTCCTGAGGAAAAAACGACTGTAGTAAAGGGATTGTGAAAGCAGAAATATTAAAGAGGTGTATGCTTACCCATGCATGTTATACAGAAGAATTCGAGTCTCTGGGCCGTTCTGTAAACTAAAGGTTGACATTAAAGGAACTAAGTACATAAAAGCCACTGACTTATTTTATTCTATAAAGCTTTGAAATGTATTGATCTCCTGCAGCGTTCTCACAGTGACCATACTATGGGGCTACATTGAGATTTGTAGGAAGATTTTATACTCGGTTCCTGTTACAATTGTGTTTGAAATGATGAACGAGTTTTATTTCAGGTCCCGAGATCCACAATCAAGCCAGTCCCATCACAATTTGGAAGACATACATCTGTTATGTATGGCCACATTAAGGCTTAAAGTAAGCCATATTCTACTGGCCATGAGACTGAAATCAGCTACTGATGGAAGCTAATAAGGTGAGTCCAGCAATCCACGTTCCAAGTGATCTGAAACATTTTTTATGAAGTTGATGTCTAGACCCTCTGAAGGTCAGTCATGAAACTCAACAACCAGAAAACTAAAGAAAAACTGGACCAGATTTACTATCTGGGGTGTAGCTATAGGGGGTGCAAAGGTAGGCCCAGGAGCTACTACGCCCAGGAGCCTGAGGGGGCCCAAAGACCCTTGTGCCACATAAGTGCCATTTCAATTTTTTCCTCAGGCAGATGAAGGCTATGTGCTTCCCTGCCCCTGGTCACAAAGCACTGAAGGAAGAGGGGCCCAAGCTGAACACTTGCACCTGGGCCCATGAGCCTTTAGCTACACCCCTGTTACTATTGTGTATGCTCCTAGAATCCTACTAAAAAGTGGTGCAAATTGGCACAATTTTGCACAACTAGGGTTTCTACACTTTTTCCAACTTGTTTGAATAGCAGGTAGGGCATAGTGGAAAGTGTGCGGAACTTAGTTGGTTAGGGTCATGCCCCTAAGATGCGCCATGTGGCACAATTCTGGTGTAAAGTTGTGTTTCCAAAAACAGGCCATAGTTGGTACAGAGCTTGACAAAAGTGTCTATCCCTACACCAAATGTATCATCCAGCCTGACCCCCTGTGGTAAATCTGGTGTAGCTCTAGGTAGCCAAGCCTACGCCATCTACAGGATAAGTACATATAGACTATATGTGTAAATGGAAAGTCACATCTCCCATGTACTCACAGCAACAACATGGACCCTGAGGTTGTTTACATGAAAAAAAAAACAACAGAATCCTACTTGAAATACCACCCAACCCCAAATACCATGTGCAAACTCAGCCTAAGGTAAGAGAGCCTGATGTTAATGCTATATATCACCTCTGAACAATCTTCAGCTTTTGGAAGTTTCTATATAATCTTGTAGATCTGTGATGACAGATAGATAGATAGATAGATAGATAGATAGATAGATAGATACAAAAATACCAGCACTGGAGAAGAAAAAGGAACAAAATCAGGTGCAAAAGAGTACAACTATATCCCAATAGGTAAAAAAGCAAAAAGATTGTGGAAAAAAGATACAAAATATCCTGCACAATATGATCGTAAAATGTGCGGGTGTGCAAGGCTACATTTATAAAGTCACAGAAAATAATGCACTACAACAATAGATGCAAACATAATATATGGACTAAGCCCCTCTAATGATAAAATCTGTGACTCAGGTCAGGTGGTCTCAGGTCAGGCAAGTCCTACGCTAAACCTACCTATGTAGTTGTACAGGGTCTGCACTCCTAAACATAGATGAATAACTGCATAGGTAGGTTTAGCGTAGGACCTGCCTGACCTGAGACCACCTTGGCGCTGGGTAGGCGGGCACAGATGTGTTTTGATCAAAATATATTGGCTGAGAGTCTCAGATTTTATCATTAGAGTGAGGGCTTAGTCCATATGTTATGTTTGCATCTATTAAAAAAGCAAAACGGCAGCACACTCAAAAGTTCAAAAACATAAATAAAATGTTTTTCATTTACCCACGGATGAATAAAAGACCTTTTATTTACTTTTTTTGCATTTTGGAGTGGCTGCGTTTTTGTATAGATAGATAGATAGATAGATAGATCAATTCATAGATTGATAGAAGATTCCAAAAATTCAAAAAATCTTATAACACAGCCCCGTTATTAACAAGTCAGCCATTTATTAATTAATGCAAAGTTATTTTTAGCTTCTTTGTTAGAATCTCTACGTGTTCAGATTGGAGACGTCTCTATCTTTATTTTTAAATGAAAACCATTTTATGGGCTCTATTGACGGCGACCAAAAATCCTTTATACAGTCAATTATTTTAATCTGTCGGTAGATTACGAAAGGTAACAATTATATTTGAGGAATAAAAATATGGTTCTATTTGAGTATGGTTCTAATTATACTTCATGACAGGTCAGACAATGAGACAAAAAAACAGCAATTATTTACTTGTACCGCAGAGCATGGCATTTAAAGGAGGACTAGCCATTCACTAGAAATGCACTGTTAATTGGGTAAACAATGTTTTTATTTCATTGTATGTAAGTCCAATACCAGAAAGAAAAACTAATTTAAGTTTCTTTTAAAGGAACCGGAGAACATTAGCGAAAATTAATTGAAGCGCATTCAAATTGCAGTGTCCATAAACAGAGGCTATTATCTCTTAACGAAAAGGGTGCTGTAGCTTAAGGATGTTTTATCTGTTGTTTATTGTGCTATTATAATGTGGCAATTTACCAGCATGGAGCAAATAGGTGCCATATGGAATTATATATTTTCTCAATTTATATTTCAATATCTATCTGCATATAAATGATGTACAAATCGGAGAAAATAACCCTTGCACTGAAATCATTTTTTTTTCCAGAAATAAAATTACTTTTTTCATATTAAGCCTCCTATTCTGTTCTGCATCATTTATTTGTACAAACTAAAATCTACTGCAGGATTTCCAGGGTGTTAATAATGATAATAAATATGACAAAAGTGTACAAAATATGGGGTTACCAGGTGTTTAACTTCAGTCAGTGAGTTTCTTCTCCGAGGGGAAAGATCAATTATAAGACTTAACTAGAAACTGGTTAATAATGATAGTATGGTATATGCTTCTGTTACTACTTGTTTAAAGGGGTTGTGCAACAATGTTTTTTGATTTTTTTTTTTGGCAAACCCCCTCAGTTGGCCAGTCCAGTATAGGGAACTCTACTTGTTCCCCATTTCTTCTCCTCCTGGACTGTGATTCTCCACTGGGTTCCCTCGCTGAAAACATCCAGTTTGATGACACCTGCAGCCAATCACTGGTCACGCAAGTGACTGGATTCCCTTGCATCATGTGACCATTTGTCATGACATAAGCGGAGCTGGTCACTGCTGTGCCCAGATATTGGCTGCAGAAGGCGTTAAACTCATGTTTTCAGCAAGGGAGACCAGCGGAGCATCGCTGGCCTGGAAAAGAAGGAACGGGGAGCCAGCACATGGAAGCAGGTAAGTAAGCATCCCGTTACAGGTCTGCCAAGTAGGAGGGTTTTCCAAACCCTCCCCCATTCTTACACAACCCCTTTAAAGGGGTTTTCTGAGTGTTTTATACCGATGACCTATCCCCAGGATAGGTGACTAATACCCGATTGGTGGAGGTCCGACTCTGGGCACCTCTGCCAATCAGATCCTCACAGCTCACCATAGGTCAGTGAATTCATGTTCATTGGTCACATGGCCTAGGCACAGTTCAGTCCCATTCAAGTAACTGGGTCTTAGTTGCTGTACCAACATCAAAGCGGCCTAACCAAACAGCTGATCATTGGAGGTGCTGGGTATTGGACCCTCACCAATCAGATACTGATGACCTCTCCTGAGGACAAGTCATCAGTATAAAACACTCAGAAAACCCTTTAAGTTCTGGTGTATATGACCTAGGAGCTGTTATGTGGCACCCATAGACTTCTATAGGGTGTTCCTGTACCTTTGTAGGTCTCCAATTTCACATAAAGTTAAATGGAGGTTTTTATAAGAAATGCAATAAAAAAATCGCGATCATGGCATGCCCCACCAGATGACATATTGCAAATTCATTCTTCACTGAAAGCACTAGTTAATACAGCCCAATATGGAGCACAATTTGGCCACTCCATACTACAAAACCACAGGGCTTCATGTATGGTTCTGCCATGTTCATCAGCATTGGGAACTTTTTTAACAGACCCTAGCAATCTGTTGTGCCTGTTAAAAACTCATACTCATCTGCTGCCCATCGCTCCTTTCCAGTTCCCTGGCTCCCTACAGTGGTCTTCTAGATTTGCAGTCCCCGTCCTGGAAACTTCCATACAGACTGAGTGACGTGCAGCACTGCAGCCAGTGACTGACCTCAGTGGTGACACATGCTCAAATGGCAGTGATTTACCACTTGGGGACATGTCAACGTTAAGGCCAGCCATTGGCTTCAGTGAAGCATGTGACCCCATCCATATGGAAGTTGACCAAAAGGAACCAAAAGGCTGCAGAAGAGAATCAGGGAGTCAGAAAGAAGCTGGGAGGAGCAGGTGATTTCTCCACAGGTGATCCAGGCTAGGTGCAAATTTAAAAAAATCCTGTACAACCCTAAACCTCATAATATATTGGCACATCATCTGGTATTTCTTAGGGAAAAGAAGCTGAATACGAATTGAAGTCCTGCAAAGTGTTTGGCTGGCATCATGCATAGCAACCAGGTACCAGAGTATGACATGTGGAAGAGCTAGTTGTAACTTACTAATTGTATTATGCAGTTTTCCAGACATTTTTCTTATCTACTAATGCACTTAATTAACTAATTGTGATGTTAAAGGGAGTAATGAATGCTGAATTTCCCTGTTTGCAAAAGTAAAAGGAAGTCTTTATCTTATCTGTTATAGAACTGAATGAATGTCTCCTGGACTATCCAATTATAGAAGAACTTGTAGTGGAGAGGATTACTTTGGTGCAATTATGTTGGGTGGGGTGGTGGCAAGGAATGTGATAATGTGTTTAGAACTTTGTGTGGAGTGCTGGCTAAGTATGTGTTGGGATGGCCACCATTAAGTCCACACTAATTGCAAATGGTCTTACTTTGTTAGTTTATAGGAATGGTCTTCGTAGTCTTGACTGCTCCTGTGCGGATCACTCTCACTGGCACCAATTGGTAGAGGGCCTCTTGGGTTAATTGATGGTTTGAAGTTCCCAGTAGCTTATTTACTTAAAGATATTCATGTCTGGATACAAAGAGAATTGGATAAACTGGTTTGGCACAATCTGTGCATTGCATGATCACGTGGTTGCCCTATCACCGCCAACAAGCAATTTTTGTAAATACATGGACTATTACTCATAGGGAGGGGATGGTAAAGGAAGAAATACAAGATGTGTACCTGCCGAGGACTGGAATGTTAAATAAAACTCAATCCTTTGGGATGGTGTAATCACTTAATAGGGTATCAATGTAATAGTACAGCAAGTGCAAGGCTTTGGTTGGAGGACGACTTGAGTCTTAAGTCAATATTGTGGAGAAACCTAAAAAAAAACAACACATTTGTTGAAAATCTGTAAATACCCCTCAGTGAATTCATTCATGCACAATTGTCATGATCGATTAGGTAATACCAACAATAGACATTACAATATGGTGGTATGATGCGTTCCCTTATTCATGGATTTGTAGACCATCTATAATGCAGGTTAAAAAAATATTACATGATGTCCTATTAGTGTTTCCTTAAAGGGGTTGTTCCATCAGGACACTCCTGTCCATATACTTACTAGGCTATATGGATGGAGGGTCCTCACTCAGGTGCCCCTCTATGAGCCAGAGTGAGAGTTTCCATTTGTATTACATGGACAGCCATTCTTCTGAATAGTCTCCATGTAATATTACACTGGGCAACCCTCATCTTCGTCCCCTGGAAAAATCAATGGTCCTGAGATTGAAGGGGTTGCCAGTGATGAGTAAGCCCCTTCAATGATGTCTGTTTCTAGAAAAGCTAGTTAACATGCTGCTTTTACAGTTCTCACAGAGCTTTCCTAAAGTCCAGAAAAAGAGATTTGCATGGTTACAAGATTTACCATTCAGGAGATTAGGAAAGTGTTTTAGAAGTCACATGTCCCTTTTAAAATGTTACAGCCTTTGGAAACCAAAAAATTAGACATTACTACAAGTATCATATTTCATTCTGTATCTGTTTGCATTTGTTGACCATAAACCAAAAACTGTCATCTATAGGCATACTTGTATTTAAAAATGTTATATTGAGATCTCTGGAAGATGGAGACTCTAATATAACCCAAGGTTGCCCAGTAAAGCTGACAAAACACATCAGGTTAAAGTTATCCGGGTCTGTCAAATTTGAAACAGCCCCATGATCTACTCTAGGGATGGCCAACCTGTGGCTCTCCAGCTGTTGTAAAACTACCACTCCCACCGTGCCCTGATGTAGGCTCATAGCTGTAGGCAGAGTGGCCATGCTGGGCGTTGTAGTTTTGGAACATCTGGAGAGCCTCAGGTTGGCCCTCCCTGATCTAGTCTATATAGGTGCAGAGTGGTGACAGATTTAGGGATGAATGAGAAGAAGGATTGCACATGGTGAATTTTAACAATTTCAATCCATTGTTCCTCCTAAAGACTCATTAAGCTCTAGTGTATTCCTCATTGGAAAAAAAACATGTGAGCAGCTTAAGCCTTCATGTTTACATAGGGTTGAATGTTGATTTAGGTAACTTGCATCATCCATGGCAAACATTGAACCAACCTTAGAGTACAACAAGAACAGAAATTAGCAGCAACCACTACCAAGCAGACCCTATAACTAGAATCTACTCTACATCATGAGTCAGTTGAGACATTGTGATCTTCTCTAAGGTTCTCTAAGGTTACAAACCCAATTATGGATCTGCCATGTTGAATTTTAATAATCCCAGTCCATTGCTCCTCTTGAAGGCCCACCAAGCTGTAGAGTATTCCTCATTGGATAAAACCTGTGGCCATCTCAAGCATTCAAATTTTTGGAGGGTTGAATGTCGATATAGGTCACTTACATCATCTGTAGCAAAAATTTAGCCCACCTTGGATAATAACAACTGAAATTTGCTGTAACCAACACTTACTTTACTTCACTGTGACCATCACTGAGGCTACAAACCCAATTTTGGATCCAAAATACTGTAAGAATTGATGTTGTCTCTTGACCGAACACCATCCATGAAGGTGGGAACAGGTCATTAGCACTTAATGTATATGTTCTAGTCATAGTTTCTTTGTCTTTAGCACCTGTATAATCAAGCAGTTGTACCGGGCAAATATAATGGCAATGTATCAAAACACATGGGTGGGAAAAGGGACAGTTCTACTGTAAATCAGCGTAACTGGGGGGAGGAGGACCAGTAGTGGCCTGTACACATTTACAGCATCTGATTACAAAATGGTTGGTGGCTTAAGATTGTTTGAGGCCCATTCCACAAACCTCTTGTTTACTGGTAACAGTTTGAGATGTGGACACTGTTACTTTAGCTGTTAATGGCTCTAAACATTAAGGCTAACAGATTAAGCCTTGCTAAACATTAAGAAAATTGTCCCAAACAGAGATAGGGGGGAATCCCTATTTCATTTGCATAAAGCCAATTGTCTACTGACAATACCTTTTGGGCAGTCTAAATCACTGGATATTGTGTGTGTGGAGGCTATTCAGTTTTCCAGTAGTCTCGCACATTATGCAAAATTAGACAAAAAGGTAGAAAAGGGTAAAGAGATACTTTTAATGCATATGATAATTAGATGTATATTGAAAGGTAATTAGATGAAGTCTGAGTTTTATTATAAAAAAAAAAAATAATATCCATCAGTAGTGTAGAGGTTAAAGGCTGAGATTCACACTTAAGCGTTGTGCACTTTAGTAAATTTCAACCCCATCCAGTTGTACCTGTTGAAAAAAAATCATACATCTGGGCTTGTAATTAAAAGAAACTGCAAAAAGCTGGACAACCCCATCAAAGTTGTACACTGTAGTCTACCATGACTAATGAGAACACTGGAATAATGCTAATTCGGAAACAATTCAGTTAGTTTTGAGTAATAATTGTTGTGTCACACATATTCTCATTATTTGGGCATGCGCCATGTCACTGAGTTTGCTTTGGTTACAAATTTAGAACAAATTTTGTTAGTGTTTCCCTTTCATTTGTCAGATTTTTCTGCCCATATGACATCATCTCATTCATTTTTCACATCAGTCAAAAAAAACAGAAGAATGCCACTAGAACTGAGCAAATTGCTAAAAATTTGATTCGCCTGATCTCATTCGGGTCCACATGGATTCTACCCAAGGTGCTCCAATTGGCCTGAAAATTTATGTTTGACATTCTGAGGTCTCCTCATTTTTCACCTCTTGTTTCTCACTTTAAAAAAAATAATTGATATTCTTTTTTCTTTTGGCAAAATTTGCTCCAAATCAAATTTCCAAAATACTGGTTTCAGATACACCTTGATTTTTTACAATATTCAAGTCAAATCTAATTAGTTTAGAATTGATTCACTCATCCCTAAACCCCACCCAACATTTCCTAGAAACCATCCCTGAAATACAGACTGCGTATTTGATTTTTTTTTTCATGGACCCAATAACTTGAATCTTGCATCAAAATTAGACCCCCCCCAAAAAAAAAAAACAAAAAAAACCACAGGACTCCCTTTCATTAAGTTGTCCAAACACAGTATTTTCTGTAATTTCCTGCATAATCTAATCTATTGGTAAAGAAAAATAATAATCCTAATGATAATAAAAGATAACAAGTTTGCTAAAATCTCTTGATATTTGTACAGCAAATCTCCATCATCCAATATTAGTGTAATCATTGCTGAGTTATGTCACACGAGAGATCATTACATCTGCTCACCACTCTGGTAATTCTATGCGAAGCATATGTGATTTTGGCATCCGAGAAGATAGTTTTCGACATCTCATTATTAAGGTACTGGTTTTAAGCCGTCCTTTTGAATTCTACAGTCTTTTTAATAGGATAACATTAGCTTAAGCGTTTAAATCCTGGATCATATAATTGGTGGGTCCTGTGGGTTCTGGACAGTGCAGTCAACTGGAAAACTTGAAACAGTCCTAACATCTTCCCATGGTCTTCAGGAAGATCAATCATCAAGAAAAGAGGATAACATCAGGGTATGTTTTATAGTGCAAATCGGAATTATATAGTAAAATCCCAATGATTTTTTCACTATTAGGAAAAACCTGTCACTGTGAAAATGCAGTGCAATCTGTGGGCATCATGTTATGGAGCAGGAGGAGCTGAGCAGATTGATAGGTAGGTTGTGGGAAAAGATTCAGTATAAGTTCTAGTTTATTAATTTAAACCTCTGTTCTTTTTGGGCTTAGGAGTCCAGTGGGCGGTCCTACTCAGTGATTGGTTGTCTTCCCTGTATGATTATGCAGTCAATCACTGAACAGGACTGCCCACTGAGTTTACCAAAACTCGATCACCCTTTAAGATATTGGGGGTATATGAAGATATTCTAGGGCCACCTAAATATCTATGGTGGCCTTCAAGCGTGTAGCTAAAGGCTCATGGGCCCTGGTGCAAGAGTTCAGCTTGGGCTCTCCTTTCCTCAGTGCTTTGTGGCCAGGGGCAGGGATGCACATAGCCTTCGTCCTGCCTGAGGCAAAAAATGAAAAAAAAATTAAAACGGCAACCCACCCGGGCCAAATTCTTGACCTAACCCTTCCCTAAAGCCAGAGGTGTAACTTGACCAGCACGCACTTTCTATCTTTCTATAATCCTGGTGTCTTCTTATGCATCTCAAGGGTCTTTGGGCCTCCTCAGGCTCCTGGGCCCGGTAGCGACTACTACCTCTGCACCCCCTATAGCTACACCCCTGGTGGCCTTATTATGGCTATGGTTATGTGCATATGTAATATACATACACATTCAATAGCTTTTGGCCAAATGATAGCTATCTCTTCGGATTCACTCCTGGATTCCCCATACATCTCCATGTATGGCTCGTCCAAACATGTATTCTATGAGAAGATTGGAGAAAGCCGCTTCCAGACACCTCTGGTGGTGGCAATCTCTCGGAAGAACAAAAAGGGGTAAAAATATTAATTTCAATTGATCCTTGTCTCCCCCGACATCATCTGTTGGGGAGTGTCGTGAGTCAGCCAAACCCACCATTTTAGTGAGTTTGGCCGACAAAAGACTAATGTGTGTGGCCAGCTTAAGGTTAGGTTCACATCTGCAGCAGAGGTTCTGAAAGGAGCCTCCATCACAGATTCTGGAAAGAACATTTTCCAGCCAAATGCTAGCATTCCTGATGGACACTCATTAGTGAATGGGATCTGTTGGTCCCCGGCATTGTCCAGTATATGGTGGATCTAGAGTTCCTATGATGGAACATAACACTGAAATTGTGTTATAAATGTATTTGTAGCTAGTGGGATACCTTCAATAGAGGCTGACCTAGCAACTGGTATGGGGACCAGGGAGAGGGGTCCTGACGCTGAACTTCTTTTTCCAAAGTGAAAACCCGGCATTTTCATGCACTCACCACTAGGGAAAGCTTAGTGCAGATTATTACAGCTTCCATCTCAGTCAATGGTAACTGCATAAATTCCTATGCACTGAGCTCCCCCTAGTGGTGGCTGCAGGCAGACAGTTTTGTAATAGATGGGTAGCAGGATATTTATCAATGTACCTATGCCAGCTGTGCTGCCTAAATACATTGAGAAATATGGTGTCCAGAACAAGTGTCATATTTATGAGGCAGCTGGTCTACTCTACTGACATAGAGGTCAGATAAAGTGGGTGAGGCAAAAGGTGACTCTTTTTATTAATTTTTGTTTCAATTCAATTCTCATCAGAAATCTGGGACATTGTACTTTCCATTCTGCATGGCCTGGGAAACTGGGTGGGTCAGGGCACATACTAAGGGCTGTATAACGCCAACAGGGGTGCACATCAATGAGGCCAGGTGAGGCGATCGCCTCAAGCAGCACCAGGTAGGGGCAAGAGGGGGGCTGCGAAAGGGCCATGGGCAATGAGCACTTTCATTGTGGCAAAGGGGTTAGGTTAAGAAATTGGCATGGGGGGGGGGGGCCATCAGAAAAGCTAGGTGCACCCCTGCCAACAGACTATCTGACAGATTTTCTGAATCATTGGTCAGATGGCCGTTTACACACACAGATCTGATTGGACAGAAAATGGTCAGATAATCTGTTATACAGCCCTACATTTTGCTATGGGGCCCTATGAGATTAGTCTATGCCCCTGTATGAAGTCTTCATGTACATTTATTTAAAAAATGGTAACATAAGAATTGTTTGCTCTATTATTCTCATGTTTCGTTATTTTAAGCCTCCGCTAAAATACGCCATCCTTCATAAAAGATTTTTTTTTTTACATATATAAATTGATAGGATTCATTTAAAAGAGAAAGGCCCTGAGGATACAATAGCTGGCAGGCTGCTGATATTTGCTAATTTTCACTTGCTGTCCCACTAATCAACTTTAACCATGCAAAAAGATTTGCAGCTCATTCAAGAAGCCTTGTTCAAATGCATTAGAATTGGAAATGTATCTGGGAAATAAGAAGAAAGGGATGTTCGCTAGACACAGGGGCCTCATGCTGCTATGAAACAATACAATAGTCTAATTTTCTGAGTTTTAGGACAAACTGCTATGCGGATAATGTGAATGTGAGAAGTGAACTAAATGTAGCTGTTATAAATTGTAGAATGGAATCTTTTGAATTCTTTTCAAGAGATCCAGGGGGTTATTTATTATGTTTGCAAAGCATAAAATCTTCACAAACTCGCAGACGCTTTTCTACATTGAAGAATATGGTGTATTAATTGACTAATTTAGGCTACTTTCACACTTGCGTTTGTAATTCCGGATCTCAATACCGAAATGAAACGGATCCGTTTGGATTTTGCACATTGGGATGCATCCGTTCCGTTAGTTGTGTGAAATTAAAACCGGAAAAAAACTGATGCGTCATTAAATACATTGAAAGTCAATGGGTGACGGATTCGTTTTTTAGGCTCCTAAAAAACGGATCTGTCACCATTGACTTACATTGTTTTCAGTCAGTTTTTTTCCGTTTTTTAGACTGGACACAAAGCCACAGCGTATTTAAAACTTTCATATAGACACAGATTTATTCAATAAAATGCATCTGTATTGAACCACCTACTGTTTTTTTTATTTTCCTTATTTCCACCTAAGTTAACATTGCTGAGGTGGTCGCACATGCTCAGTTCCATCCTTCAACTGCCGCCAACTATATCAACTGTTAGAAGCTGTGACAGTTACAGAGAGAGGGATCCAGCTGAAAGGACACACCCTCTCAGTTGCCAGCCTGAAATAAATCTAGCAGAGCAAGTAGAGCAATGAATGTGGAGATCTCTGGATCCATATGAGGTACAGGTCTGGTTCTAGCTTTGTTAGAAAGAGATTGTCATGTACAATATATCTGATTTCATTTTTTACGTTAATCATGGGAAAACTCCAGGGCCATATCTGCCAAGAGGTGAGATGAGCATTTCACCTCAGGCAGCGACCGATCTGCCTCTGAGGGGGTGGCAGATTACTGCAGGGCATGGGAGCCTATTACTTGTTCAGCCTCATAGGCCGGCGGCCACTAGGCCTGAAGCCTATGAGGCAGTAGTATGGTGCAGGAGGTCGCAGTTACATAACCACAACCTCCTGTGCTGGATCATAGGAGTCAGTCCTGACACGGGCATTCAAGATCACTGCCTGTGACCCAACCCAAGCAACTTAAAGGGGTTCTGCAGTTCTGTAAAACTGATGATCGGCGGCGGTCTGACACCCGGGACCCCCGCCAATAAGCTATTTGAGAAGGCAGCGGTGCTGCAGGAGCGCCGCGGCCTTCTCTGTGTTTTCCTCAGGCCCAGTGACGTCACGACTAGTTTCACTGGCCTTGGTCTGGGCTAAACTCTGTTCACTTGAATGGAGCTTAGCCCCGCCCAGGCCAGTGAAACTAGTCGTGACGTCACTGGGCCTGCGGTAAACACAGAGAAGGCCGCGGCTCTCCTCTCCAGAAGGCCGCTGCCTTCTCAAACAGCTGATCGGCGGGGGTCCCGGGTGTCGGACCGCTGCCGATCAGATGCTGATGATCTATCCAGAGGATAGATCATCAGTTTTAAATAACTACAGAACCCCTTTAAAGTTGTCTACCAAAAACTGGTCTACCTTTTTTCCCCAGAAACAGCACCACTCTTGTGCATGGTTTGTGTCTAGTCAGTGTGTCAATCAAACTGAACTGCAATGACCAGTCATCCTATGGATACATGTGGTAGAGTCGTTTTTGATGATGTGTCCTATGTCTACAATGATAAGAGTTAGTGTTAAGCGAGCATGCTCGGCCAAACTCGCTGTTCGGCCGAGCATGCCTACGCTCAGGTCCGCTCGGTGTTCTGCCGAACACCGAGTGTACTCGAGCGCAATGCTCGAGTCTCTTCCCCATTTGTGCGGGAGAGTACTGGCATTCACTGTAATGTTGATTTGTACCCTAATGCTACGCATTGTATGCTAATGCTACGCATTGTACGCTAATGCGTGCGAATTTGTATGCTAATGCTACGCATTGTACGCTAATGCATACAAATTTGTATGCTAATGCTACGCATTGTACGCTAATGCGTACAAATTTGTATGCTAATGCTACGCATTGTGCGCTAATGCGTACAAATTCAGTTAATTAGCATACTTTTACGAGAGAAAAGAGTAAAAGAGGAGAAGTAGCAATTCTGACCTTTTTCTATTAACCAGACACCCTCCCCTCTTCCGAGTTTAGTCCCATTGACTAACATTATGCTCGGGTGCTCGGCCGAGTACTCGAGCACCCCCTAGTTCTCGGCCAGACGCTCAACACTAATAAGAGTAAAGATTACAATGAAATTAAACGTGGACACGCACAGGTTCTTGAAGGGTAAGCCCAAGAAGCTCCAACTCAACACTGATTGATCTTAATGCTGGATTTACATGCTCGAACCAGCCGCCAATTATTAGGAAGAAAGTGATCCTTCCAGATAATTGGCTGCTCATTCAGTGGAGGTGATCACCATAGTATTAGAACGAGTAATGGCTACTGCTTTTGCTCATCCTCATACAGCTGAATTGCTTCTGGGCTGCCCAAAAAGATAATTTACTTGTCTGCATCAACAACCGTTTCACTCGATAAACAAGCATTCACTTTGTTCATCGGGTTATCTGCCATACTGGGAACAAGTGCAGTACTCCAGACCAGAGGGAATCTGCAAATTATTTATTTGTATTGTATATTTATTTATTTGTATTGTATATAGTTATGTATTGTTGTATATTTTTATATGTTTGGTAGTATCCAGTATGGTTGGCCGGATCAGGGCTAACCACCCTGTTCCTCCACTCTTGGTAGGAGTGAGCTGGTCCCATTTCCTGCCAGAAGGCAGGGTTCCTATGCAAACACAGAGAGGAAGAGAGGAGAGGAAACACACCTTAAAGCTCCTGCTCCTGTTGGAGAGTTTACAGAGAGATCAACTTTCTTCAGCCTCAGAAACATACTTGAGAAATCAGACAGCCAAACGAACAGCTGCATTACAGACACTGCTGTAAGGTGAGGGACTACAGCTCAGACACCCATCACCCACGACTTCTACTGGGCTAGTTAAAGCTAAAGTGTAGACCTGATGTAGCCCCATGAGTGTTAACTTGCAGCCATCCAACTACCTCCATACTTCCTTACTGGTGCCAGAAATTGCACTTTGAATCGGCTGGTTTTGCATCTACCTTAAGTTACACTTTGCACCTAGTAAAAAGAAACTTTTATACATTCATTTCTGGCCTTGTTCTTCAAACTACATTTCCACTGCAGCGATCCCCAGGGATCAGGGGCTTGAAGGAGTACCCCATGAAAAGACACTTCATCACTACGACTCCCATCCTCTGCATCGGCTCCTCAGGGGCTCGCTGCATGAGCATTCATAGGAACGTTCATCCCAGATAATCTGATCTTGCCGGCAATTGGGCAGTGTAAACCTGCCTTTAGGGTTGACCGAAGGACACATTTTGGAGAGTTCATAGTCCTCTTTAAAACTGGTGCTATACCTTCAATAGCTGTTGACTAAATACCCGTTCATCTGAAAGCTATTCTTCACCACCTCCCCATGCACACGCATGCTTGGTTCAGCCAACCATACATGCAATCTCAATGGGAGGAAGTGAATAAGCTGCAGCCTACATCACTCAAGAGAGCAAAGGATGTTGAGTTTCAACATGCCTGATCCGTGTTTCCAGTACACATTAGTCAATGGGTTCTCTTTTGTTCTTTTGAGCATGGGCACTTTGACAAATATTAGGGCACAGATGGAAGAGACGGTGACTGCGCAGGGTTTATTTGTAGCTTGTTGCCATGAAGACACATAGTTATGCTTTGGTGTTGTATGTATTTTTAATCATGATTGTTTACAGGGTTGTTTTTTTTATTTCCATTGCATTGAAGCAAAAAGGTCATAGCAGGATATGGAGCAGCAAAAAAAAAAAATCTCATGCCATGTATATGTGATATCTGCTCTTAAGTGTTCAGTATTTAAGGCTCTGCATGTAAATTATTAAGAAGACTCCTGTTTCATCGTCGTTGCCAGCTCTTGCAGCTCTTATTTAGTGGCACAGAGCAAACATAGCTTAAAGTGAGAGAGAAGCGCTAGCAGCTACAGTACAACACTAGCTGAATTCCCACCCCCCGCCCCTCTTTTGTCACTTTTTCTAATGGCCTTCAAGTTATATTCTAAATGCAGATCATAAATGCCATATCCGCGCCACGGGCTGTTTAATTTTAATGCGGAGAACATGGAGCAGGAGTGTTTCATATGCACGCAGATCTCCTGCCTACAGAAAGCTTTTATAGGCATGCAGAATTGTGCAAAACACAAGCTGATTACGCTGTGGGGGCCATTCAATGCATATCCACTACATTGGAGATTTATATTACAGATGCGCACCATTGCCTATAATAGAATATTATGACATGACAAGGGTCTTTTTAGGCTAATCAGCATGGAGCTTTTCTTGCAAGGTAATTACCATATCACAGCTTCAGTTATTTGGTAAGTGGAGCTATGTCTACTGAAGGATAAAGGTGGCCACTGGCCATACACATTAGATAGAAGCTGGTTGAGAGTTGAACAGCAGTTGAACAAATAAACATCTGGTGAACGATTGCTTTGGAGACACGGCCATATACATTTTAGTCCATATTGGCCATTGCAGTTGTTCAATCTGGCCATACACTTTCAATGAAACTGGACAATGGATGAAAGACCTTTCTGGGAACTTTCAAAGAGAGACCTTTCGATCTGACCATTGGACAAAACATGCTCAACTTCTTTTCAGACAATAATGGTCTTAAATTATCTTTATTATCATTATATTGGTTTAAGTAGTTCATTTACTTAATAGTTCATCAACTTTAGACTAATGTGTATGTCTACCTTAATACAGGCATTGTTGGTTGGAGGGCACAGTATCTCAATGCAAAAGCTCTTCTCATCTGATATTCAGACACAAATGAAGATGAGTGACCCTAAAACAGAGATTGTAGACCAAGGGTGTTGGTAGACTCTGAAAACATCTCAGGCACCATTGGCCACAGATGGGGACATAGGATGCAAACACAACTCAATGTGGCAATGACTGGTGCTAGGCAATCTCTTAAACCAGGCAAAAGGTTGGAGAAATAATCCCATGGTAACCTAACCAATGCAAACAGTGCCATTAGAAAGTAAACACATGTAGTATGGTGATTTTGCTCCACTGCAAACTGTATTGACTTCCTGCTCCCAGAAAATTGGAAAAATTGTGGTCCATATCTATGTTCTTGTCCCATAGGCTATCTTAGAAGCCTAGAAGATCTGTTCTACTTCATCCAGATGTGGGATCATTGTCTGGATGTCCAAATCTTCTAGATGTTTAGGAGTAGAGCCAAAAATTACCAAGATGTCGTAAAGGCTGGGTGGCCTCAAAAAGGAAACTAAATTAGGGAGAAGCCAGGGTCCTTAGTGAATGCACTTTTGACAGCTTCTGGCTTCTAAAAATTTGTAAGAATAATATGGCGAGAGAGCAAAGCCTCTTTTATGAGGTCCAACGCCATAATAGTGTAATGTAGATTGAGGTTTCACCTTATGAGACAACCTCTTCGAAGGGAACCTGTAAGCAGAGTATTGGTAATTGAACCATTACATGTTCCTGAAATGTAACCACTATGTACTATTAACCAATAGTAACTCTGCCTTGATTGATGTCCTGCTCAGCACAGATAGCTCCGAGGACACACACTGAGAAGGACATCAATCAAGACAGAGAAGATTTGCAAACAGCAAGGATACTGTGACTATTCTCCACTACAGTACTGCCCGGATGACTACTTGTGAGTGTTGCATAGCGATTTTGGGAAATTCTCTTTCTCCCTCCCAGTGACATGAATTATTTCAACATGTTTAGATGGGTATTTACAGGCACTATAACATCAATGCAGTGGTTTAAGGGTCAACTTTTAATATGTCATCAAGACATATTAAAAGCTTTCATCGGCGTAGATCTGGGTGCTGAGATGTCCACTGCTCACTAGAACGAGGAGAGAGAAATGTTCACATATCATGCTCCTCACTGCAGAAGATGGGCTCAGTAGAAGTTTATGAACCCCCTCTTTATTCTGTCTCATTACTCAAAACCCAACAATCAAAGTTTTTGATATGTCTAAAGTTTGCTGAAAATGCAGCGACCCTTTAACAGACAAAGTTCTTTTTACATTTATCGCCTATATTTTTTTGCAAACCATATACTGATACATATTCTTTTCATCTAATCTTTTTTTATTTTCTGATTGTAGATTTAGTTTTTGTTCTATTGTCTGTGTCTGAGTATGGGGCCAGCCATCGTGCCTAAGCTAGTGCTAATGACATGTAGATACATGCTTTACAGCAGCCACATGGACTACAGGCAGAGTAGATTGGAGATTTTCACTGATGTCTATGGGAGGGTTTTCTCAGAGGTCATTGTGTAGGGAGGGGGAAGAGATGAGCTGTGACCATCAGTAATTGTGAATGGTGGATTCTGTATTATTTATATATAGGTGAAACCTGTCTGTGATGATAATGAGATGACTGCTGAGAAGTGATCTATACACAGAACAGGAAGTGTTAACCTGAGAATTCCCACTTCCTTTCTGGGATTCGCGTCCTCAGCAAACCCTTGGTTGAACTTGATGGACTTACGTCTTTTTTCAACCGTATTAACTATGCAACCTATTATGATGCTCAGTGGCCAGAGTGAAGACTGCAGTATTTCAGATCTTTTTTTAAATATAGACACTGACAAGGAAATGAAGAAAAAAAATTACGAAAATTAAAAAAATAAAATAAAAACACAAGGACGATTTCTAAAGACACGTTCTCTTTAACTTGGCTAACAATTCAGAGGTCTCTACAAATTCTGCTTGTAAGTTACACAAATGATAAAGAAAGCGGAGCGGTAATTGAATCAAAGGATTGGATTATATTTATGGGGCAACACTTGACTAGGTCAAAATGACTTGTAAGTAGAAATATACATTTTACAGAGCACTTCACATTGATTAGGTAATGTGTGAAAAGAAAAACAAAAGAATCTGAATGTTAATAACTGTCATTTGCATTATATAAACATTGAGTTTCCGGGAGAGGAGCACATTATAAAAACCCACTGTCTGTTTTGGTTGCATCAGTGAGCAAAGTAGCTGTCTGAATATGTGTGTCAACAGTGTAAAATTATTATTGATGTAGTCTCCGTGTCTTCAGCTCCTCAAAGCAAATGAGATTGCTCAGGCCTGAGCGGTGTGACACTTCACTTGGGAAATCTAAGTGGGTCACTTAACCTCCCGAGTTACAAAGCCACAGCTCCCTTGTTAAATTGTTTTTTTTAGAGGGTTTCACAATTACAGTGGTGATGGATGGGCGCTTGTGTCTTTTCTGCGTGGGCACAGCGAATGTAATTGTTTCACCTAGAACTTATTCACTGTTCTATATATATACTTATATTTCTATGTGAAAAAAATGTTTTAGGCATATTTTTAGTTAAAGGGGTTCTCCGGGAATTAAGAAAATGAAAATACTGAAATGTTACTTTATTATAAATATATTCCCAAATACCTTTCATTAGTTATAATGGCTCGTTTTGTCTGGGGAGCAATAATTTGGAGAAACAAAATGGCCGCCATCCTGTTAGTCCACACAAAACCTGCCCTAAACACACAGCAGGACAAGTTACCTCATAACACTGAGCTAAAGAGCTGCCTCTTTGCTCTGTAATTTTAAAACTGGGATCCGAATTCAGCTTTGGTACCTAGTGGTACCTAGGTACCAAAGCCAACTTTGGATTCCAATTTTAAAATTGTTTTCAAGTTGAATAATCGATGTTCAAAGTTATTCAACAAAGTCTCACATGACTTCCGGGATAATAAATTTCACCTTGAAATATATATTTGAATATTTGAATACTGCACGGAGACGCATCTCCTTACAGCATTCAAACAAAGTTTTGACTGTAGCGACTTTGCTTTACACTAATCATCATTGCTGACAGGTAGAGCAGAGAGGAGGATGAGGCAGCTCTTTACCTCAGTGCTGTGAAGTAACTTGTCCTGCTGTGTGATTAGGACAGGTTTTGTGTGTACTAATAGGACGGCAGCCATTTTATTTCTCCTAATTGCTCCCTAAACAAAATGAGCCATTATAACTAATGTAAAGTATTTGTGAATATATTTATAATAAAGTAACATTTCAGTATTTTCATTTTCTTAATTCCTGGAGAACCCCTTTAAAGGGGTTTTCCAAGATTTAAAGGATAGGTCATCAGTATCTGATTGGTGGGAGTCCAACCTGGAACCCCCATCTATCAGCTATTTGAGAAGGCATTGGTGCTCACAGTAGCGCGACAGCCTTCTCTCAGCTTACCAGGCACAGCGCTGTACATTGTATAGTGGCTATGCTTGGTATTGCAGCTCTGCCCCCTAGACCAGGGATCAGCAACCTTCAGCACTCCAGCTGCTGTGAAACTACAACTCCCAGCATGCAAATATACTTGGCTGTTCTTCTTACTCCCACAGAAGTGAACGGAGGATTCTGGGAGTTGTAGTTTCAGAACAGCTGGAGTGCCGGAGGTTGCTGATCCCTGCCCTAGACCATGTGACAGATGAACATGATGTCACATGGCCTAGGCAAAGCTGCGAGAAGGCTATTGCGAGAGACGGTGCCAGCTGATCTGCAGGGTTCTGGGGTTTCGGGCCTCCACCGATCAGATACTGATGACCTATCCAGAGGATTTAAAAAGTCTCAAAACACCCCTTTAACTGAACCCAACTAATTATGTTACAATGTTTTTGTTTTTTTTTCTAATATGACCATCCATATTAAAAATTCCTGGCACTTCCTCTTTTCTGTAGGTCACTTTTCATTTTACTGTGTAGACAAGGATAGAGTTAGCGGAGTAATCTCATTTTAATTCGAATGTAGAGGTTTTAATGATAAAAGGCTGCTTTATTCTACGATTATAAGCCTATTTAAACTAGAATAATAGCACCATACGCACAGATAAGCATCTGTATCAGACGCTGTTTTCCCAAGCATATCAGATCCATTGCACTAGCATGAGAACACAGAGCTATGCGGGAAGTCTAACCTCGTCAATCAGTGTGGGGAGTACACAGAGCACAGGCGTGTAGTGTTAGTGGTGCTCCAAGTGCTATGGCCAGCCCCGTGATGCTCTAAATAGGTATCTTGTATAAGTATAAAAGTGAATATACCTTTTCAGCCGTTTTCCCCATAGAAAAAAGAAAGGTATCATTTTACTCAGCATGATCAACCCTACCAGACAATATGCTGATCATGCTGACAAATGTTTTTAACCCCTTAGACTCTACTAACCAGAGTGGCCTGTGTAAAGTCTGACTAAGGAAGCATTTTTAGTTGTTTGGTTTTGATTAGATCTAGACCAACAATTCCCATTCATTGGATTGGCCATAAAGCACACACACTGTACTACAAATTGTGGGTCCTCAATATGGGCACTAGAGCTAAGCGAATTGATTCTAAAGATTCAGAATTCAACATGAATTTTTTGGGATAATTTGAATTCTATTGAGTCAGAAGTGATCTGCAGCCTCTCACCACTACGGTAGTGGCATACCGCAAAAGGGGTAAATTGTACTTTTATGAGAGGCATAGAAAATATTCTAAATATAAGACAGCTAGTAAGCTGTTTTATATTAAGAACTGCCACTGGATGCACTGAAGTTATAGAGAGACCTGCACCTCTTCATTACTTCAGCGGATCCTCCGCCAGCTATGCAGCTTTATTAAGAGCAGCGTCTAAAACGCTGGTCTTAATAAATGTGCCCCTTTGTATATATATGGTCATTACGGCAGATGCAAAGACACAGTTCCAATTAAGACCAGCCAGAGAGAAGCAAAGAGGAAAGAACAACGGATATATTTTATAGACATTCCAGGGTTTGGTGGAGGTGATGTAGAAGCTCTGTGGAGGTAAACTGCCTGAAAGGACATTACAGGCTCTACAGCAACTTGTTCAAGAGATATAAGTTTTACGGTGCCTTGACATACATTGGAAACCAGCCTGGACAGCTGTAAGAAGAATACCACATTCCAGTGATGACATTGTGGAAAGCATAACTGTGAGCATTGTACACAAGGTGCAGAACCTAGTCTGACATTGGGGTCTGCCCCATAGTTGCCACATGTTAAGTGTTGCACCCCTAATTCAGGATGATTGTTCCTAAGTCAGCTACAACAGTGCAGTGTGAGGAGAATTGCTTTGAAGAGACATCTTGGCCTATCAATTACCTTTGCAGCTGGTTAACCTGTGAAAATGGTGGAAATTGCACATTATGTAAGAACTACCAGTCCATGCATGCTGAGAACTGTGACTAATGTACCTGAACTTAATTCTTTAATAAATAACTGTTTTAGTGCAAAATGGCCTCATCATTGTCTCCACTGCTGCAGGGGACCCTACTTTGCACCTCAAAATTTCTCACTATCAAGGGCACCCCAAACTATTATCAGGCAGGAGAACCCCAAGACTGGGGTGTACCCTGAAAGGAAGACAACAACTACAACCCCTGTTCTTGCTACTATCACTCCTTATCCTATCCTCTCCTGGGCTCACTGCAATTCTATAGAATCACTTCTGAGAGGGAGAGAGAGAGAGAGCGAAGCGAGAGAGAGAGGAATAGAGGGAGAGAGAGGGGAGAGAGAGAGAGGGATAGAGGGAGAGAGAGAGAGAGCGATGCGAGGGAGAGAGAGAGGGATAGAGGGAGAGAGAGAGGGGAGATAGAGAGAGGAAGAGAGAGAGGAAGAGAGAGAGCGATGCGAGGGAGAGAGAGGGTTAGAGGGAGAGAGAGAGAGGGATAGAGGGAGAGAAAGACCCAAATTGATTTGGGTCTGAATCTAATTAGATACAAATCAAACTGACAGAAATTTGCTCATCTCTAGTGGCCATCCCAGGGAAGTTTTTAAAAATAAAAATAACTAACTGCATAATGTGAAAAAATAATTAATTCTATAAAAAAATGAATAAGAAAAACAGGGGGTGGCTCTACCACAAAAAAGAAAGGAGCACTCACATAATAAAAACAAACAGGGACCATTGGAACTACTAATGCACCAATTTTCTGGTGTAAAAAAGGATTTGAACTTTTTGCAAATGTAATTTTTTATAAGAGTGGGTAGGACGTTAAGCCAGAAAATTATAGCACAAATCTACACTGACTCCTAGCTGGTATAGATTTGGTTTTCTGGTGTACGGACTTGCCAAAAAAATACACCAAATTTATTAAGAAGGATTTGCCTCTTTCCAGTTTGCAACATTTCACTCCAGCGCTCATCGAGTTTGGACTGGCAAAGGAAATGCAAGTGCTTTCTGCGGCACCTATCTCTACATACTGAGCATTTTGAATAAGTGATTGGAAATAGACTTCAAACTGCTTGGTGTTAATGCTATTTCTCTCAAGTGTCTCCATAACGAAGTGAAAGGAAAATGTTTGGTTTCCTCTGAAATGGACTCGACTTGCAGAATGAATTCAAAGGGAGAGAAAGGCAGCAGATGGACCGACAGTAAATATCGCTCTCGCATTGCAGGAATTCCATTAAGGATTTTTCTCCAGCAGCAAATATTTTAAGTTGAGAGCATAATGCTGCCATTACCTTTAAGATAGTAATTGTGTCTTCGCAGTAACCATGTGACAATTCAGTCTTCTTTTTATGTCCTCACTTGAAAGGAAAATCTTCCCTGGTCCTTTTCCCACATGATAATCCCTGCACTTTAAATGTGAGGAGGTCCTGGTTTCTCATAAGAAGTGCCCTAGAGAGAAAGGACTTCAAGTGCCGAAGAGAATGAGGTGAAAACAACACTGAATCCTGCATATTGTAGTGCAGGCAACACTGGAACGTCACCGTCCCTGACTCTGATTTCATTATCATCAATTGTATGTACCGTAGATATGCAGTAAAATAGAATAAAATTACATTTTTACTGTCCCTTGTAAGCCCCAAATGACATTGAACAACTGTGTATTGCAGCCTTAGCCCAATTAAATGAGTATTTTGGTAACAAGAATTGATATTTCATGCATTGGATAGGAGATAAGTGTAAAGGTCCTTTTACACGGAAAGATAAATCGTATTAGCGATCGTAGATGAACGATCGAACGATGCAATGTAAATACCGTTTACACTGAAAGAGAAGTCGTTCACAATCTTCGTACTTTCGGTCGTTTTATAATCGTTATTACGATCGTTCCTTGCTCCTTGCCATAAGCATTACCATTACCATCTGCCAACGACTAAACGATTTTCGTTTAAACTGGAAGATTTTCGAACGATGAGCGATTAATTTATTGGCAGGACAAAAGATGCGATCAACGAGAAGCGAACGAAATCTCGTTCGTCGTTAAATCGTTACCCGTGTTTATACACAACAATAATCGTGCAAATCCGAACGTTTGAACGATTATTTGAACGATAATCGGCTCGTGTAAAAGGGCCTTTAGACCTGTGGAGATCCAACTACTGGGACCCCCACTGATCACAAAACAGGGTCACATTTCTATAATTTGAATGGAACAATGGTAGAGTATGTGCATCACAGTTCCCTTTAAACTCTACGGGACTGCTAAAAATTACCAAGTGCTCTACTCATCTATATGAAAAGTACAGCATTATGAGTATGACCAGACTGAAAATGGTTGTAAAGATTGACAAGGCTGCAGGACTCTCACAAGTACCACTGCCCCTTCAAACAGGTGCCAAAAGTTGGATCCCAATGAACTAACATTGATGGACTGTCCTAAGGAGAGGGCATCAATGTTCTAAATCTGGATGACTCATTTAAGGTCTGCAATGGGATGCCAGGGCGTGTTCTGTTCAATTTCAACTTCCCACCCAGTAGTGGTGTCCATCTCCACCTGCTGTGCCTTCAACGCACAAAAAATTACAGTAAACAGTTATGGCCACTAAGTGGAGATCAGTTAAGACCAGCATTGCGTACAACAACCTTAAGTTTTCCTGTGCTGGTGTGAGATGCTCCACAATTTTGATAAGTACATATGTGCTCCAAAACTGCTCCAGATGTACAACTGTGTGCTTGTACTGGAACTTACTCTGACAAGGAGGTGGAGTAGAGTTCTGGTGTCATGTGCACCACAAAAGTTAAATAAGTTGGGCTTCAGAGGTTCAACCTGTAGACTACCTCCTCCCCAACCATGCTCAGTCCACTTTTTAAAAAGAAAAAGCTCAACAGTCAAAAATTTGCAGGAATTGCACTAAAATTTGCGGCTTTCCTATACCAGAAAACTGGCATAGAATCTTGATGGATCTCCATTAGAATGGAGGAACAGGACCCTTGTTCTTGTGAATGGTGGAGGTCCCAGCAGTTGGACCTCCAGTGATCAGTCAGTTATGCCCTTTTCTGTGCATAGGTGATAACTTAAAAACATTATACAACCCCTTTAATTATTACTATGGTCCTCTATACATGAACCTACTATGACTACACTGGAGCCTCACAACACTTTCTGCTGATATCCATATCGGAGACCTAATATGCAGTCAAACCATGGCTTTAATCCTTAACTAAGCCGGAGTTTAATACATCAAATTAACCGGACTTTGCATAAGGCTTCTAGGCTCAATGGTAACACGGCAATGTGCTATTGGAAACACTATCAGATAAATTCCCTCTTATACAGTGTAAAGTCTTTAAAATATCAGATTATCTGATTGTCACAGTGTGGCAAGGATTGAATGGATTAATTGATTTGCTTACATATGCTGTCCTTTGATTGCAAATGAAAATGCTGTTATATCAGTCAAAGTTTTCTAATGACACATTCAGCTGTGTCGCCTTTAGCAAGGAAATACCCAGATACAGTAGATCAGTTACTGCCATATTGTGTAAGGATTTTATACTGAAAATCTGAGACAATTCATAACATAATGGAGGTTTCAGATCTGCAGTATACCCATTAGAGAACTGCTGTGGATATTCACAAAGGGAGAAATCTGTGGCAAATCTACAGCAAAATCTCTGTGTAATTCATGGGAATTGTGAAGAAGATTGACTGAAAATCCAGGGGCGGACTGGCCATAGACCCTACAGACAGCCACCTAAGCCCTCCTCTCGGCCAAAAGCCAGGTACATAAAGAGCTGATATTCTCAGCATTAATAATGTAGGCAGTATTTTGTGCTGCACAGTGGTATCTAGTTCTGCTGAGGCAGTAGTTTGTGCTGCATGGTGGTATCTGGTTCTGCTGAGGCAGTAGTATGTGCTGCACTGTGGTATCTAGTTCTGCTGAGGCAGTAGTTTGTGCTGCACGGTGGTATCTGGTTCTGCTGAGGCAGTATATTGTGCTGCACAGTGGTATCTAGTTCTGCTGAGGCAGAAATTTGTGCTGCACTGTAGTATCTGGTTCTGCAGAGGTTGTATTTTGTGCTGCAATGTGGTATCTGTGGACACTTTTATTTTTATTTTTTTTCAGGGTCACTTTAAGTTCTCAGTCCACCCCTGGCCATGTCTGAACCCAGCCTTAGGCTTCAGGCACATGACTATATCCGTTTTGCTGCCCACATACTGTGGATCTGCAAAATATGGATGCCGCCCGTGTGCATGCCACAATGTTTCAAGAGAACAGTCTATTCTTGTCCGCAAAATGGACAAGAAAAGGGCATGTTCTATCATTTGTGGAACAGCCACATGGATGCTGACAGAACAAGGATGACATCTGTGTGCTGTCCACAATTTTTGCGGACCCATCGAAATGAATGGGTCTGCTTGGATCCGCAAAAAGTGTCGATCAAACATTGACCCAAAATATGGTTGTGTTGCATGAGCCCTTAAGCTTCTCTCTCGGGAGTCAGGAGATCACCATAAACTAATGTGTAAGGGGGTCTTTAGACTGGCCATACACATTAGATAGCTGTTGGTCAAACCCATTTCTCCCAATCTGTTCATACATGGGCACGCATTGCCCAGAGTGTGTATGGGTTCCAAATAGAACACCTCTGATGGTGGACTATCTCCTGTATGAACAAAATGATCGCGCATATTTACATACAACAACTCCATCCTTCTGTCTCCTGACATCATACAGCCTTATACATATTAGATGGTTGACAAAACTTGGAGTTATAGGCCCAAAGCCTACAGATGCACTACTGAGAGAGATATGTTCTCCTGATTTGTCTCATATTCATTATTGTCCTACAGACCTCAAATTCTCAAATAGAAGAAGTTCTACTTCCAACCTGACTTCCAGGTCTATGATGAAACCAACCACCGCTCCATTCATGCTCTTCCTAGCCATGGCCTTGGGGCTGTAAATAAGGGGGATTGCCTATCCTGGAGATCAGTTGGTGTCCACCTAGTGGGACATCTATCAATCTAGCATTTCTCACCCACCCAGCAGACAGATGATGCATTTTTCTGGCTGGAATACCCCTTTAATTAAAAAAAAAATTAAATGAAAAACAATTAATTTTATATATGTTGGTGTTACTCTTTAAGTTGCATTAAGTTTAAGTCTGCAATCTTCATTCCCTCACTCATTTTCAGACCTCCTAATATTCAGTTTGCAACCTTATCCTAGTTTCAGAGTTTTCACATGTGGACGTGTCCCTCCTGGTAATACCTGCTCGATCTGTGTGTCCAGGACGGTCCTGTCTTTCCCAGCAAACTGCCTTGTGTGTGCTTTTCTCCCTATGTATAGCTGGTTTAAACGGACCTCCTTGGATGCGCTTCACCCTCCTCTCCACACACACATCTTCTTGCACAATCTCCTATCGCTAACACTGAGAGAAGGGAGGGGGAGAGCAGAAAGAGCCATCAAAACAGGAGCTCTGATAAATTTATGTTAGGTTATGCAACACCATCAGCTAAGTGAAAAGTAGTCATACACACCCTGCAGAAGACTATTTAGAAAGTTTCTTAAAGAGAATCTGTCAGCTCTGAAAGACCTCCCAAACTAGAGTATGTGGTAGAGTAAGTGATGCCGAGTCTGGTTATGTAATTTTTATCTTTATATTCACTTCAACAAACCAGTAGTAAAATACATTGAGAAGACTCCTCTTTAAGTCCCCTCCATTATATGTGTGAGCTCAGGAGTCCTCTCAGTGCATTTTACTGCTTTTGGTTTGTGGGAGCACAGTGTCAGAACACAAGTGAGTATGAAGACAAAAAATACACAGTCGGCACTACCACTAGCACTATTCACTGCTTACTCTAGTTTGGGGGGTGTTTCAGAGCTGACAGATTCCCTTTAAAGAGAGTGGACACCTTTTCACAGAGTTTTGTCAACTTCCCTTCCTCTGGTCAGACCTGCACAGGTGTTATCCTCAGCTGCCACACTCGGGTCCACGACAGTTAACTTACGGTTTGACACCGCTGCAGCCAATCATTGGCATCAGAAGTGACCTGCTCCGTTAAGTCCTGTGACCAATCGACATGAAGCAAGGGGAACAGATCTCCACAAAGGAAGCAGATCACTGCTGCAGCCAATCCAGTGATAGGCTGAAGTGGTGTCAAAGCAAAGGTTGAAAGCAGGGGACGCAAGCGAGGTAGCCAAGGCTGAGGAGCAAAGAAGCTGGAACCCAGTAGTGGGGAGCAAGTAAGCATGCATCACTTTTCAGGTCTGTCCAGGAGGTGGGATTTGCCAAAACCCCTTGAAATGTGGCCAACCCCTTTACTTTTGCATTTAGGAAGCAAATAGACAATTAAACATCAGTCTAAAGAGATCCATAGCCTTTAATTGTGAGAACAAAATTTTTTTTATCAATTTTACTAGGCTCTGCTTTGAACCACGGGACTTTGTGGATGTAATATAAGATAGTGGTGTTCAAATCTAATGATTTATGCTTGTTTTTATAGAAAATATAGTACTTATCCTAAAGAGTCAGAATAATTTATTGTATTAGATTGAATGTTTTGGCAGATGAGATAACTTTATAGCTCGAAAACTGGTTTTGTATCAATTTGCACACATAAAATGCAATCTGTAATGCAAAATTTAATAGCCACATACCGATAAGTATTTATCATAATTAATAAATCCACAATTTATATATCATGTCTACTGAACCTCATAGTTCTAGAGTTTTGAAAGTTCTGAAAAGTAAAAATCAGTTTTCATTTCACTTCCCAAATGCAGAATCTGCTCTGCTCTTGGCTCTTCCCTGGTGCCATTTGGAAATCAACAACAGTTGCCTCCAACAACTCTGCTAAAGCCTGTCACCGAAGCCAAGAGGAACTGAACTGAAAACAGTATTCACAAACTAATCATATAGGGACATGAAATGAATGATACCAATGCTACTAAAAGGCACATGAATTATCAAATGTACATTTAAAGATTATATTATTATTATAATAATATATTATTATTAATATTATTATTTTGAATCCAAACGGCACATTTGGAATCCTTTTCTACAGAATGACCAAAATGCCATTAGAAGTATCAATGAGGTTGTCTATCTTCCTTAGAAATCTCATATTTAAAAACCCTATTATACAAAAATAAGAAGAAATATAGAGGATACCCCATTCAGGATTCTCACCTATTAGACAGAGTGGCAAAGAGATGCGGAGGTCCCGGCACCTTCATGAGTTATAAAGATAGCTCATTGATTTCAATGGAAACTGTGTAATTCCTTCAGTTCAGCTGTGGTGGCACTATAGGGGGTTGGAATAACTAGTGCTTGGCTCCAAGCTGATCACCATTCTTCAAATAAAAGGGGATTGTCCAAAGTGGCAACTTTTGGTTTCGCAATAGTCAAAATCTTTTTTCACGTGGGGCAAAAGTTTTGTGACAATTGCAAGAATCCTGACATAGTAAATGGAAATATTGTAGTTCTTGCAATAAATACAATGTAAAATGCCAAAAGATGGACCTGGGTCTGCCCCATGGTTAGTCGGTGGGAAGTGTGAGTTAAGCTGTGCTACAGAGAGGACCTAGATGGGATCCTCAGAACTAAGCCTGAGCTCAGAGAACCTTCATCTCTGAGAATTCTACAGCCAAGAAAGCGGCTTTGTAGCCAAAAGTTCTCCACAATGAAGGAAATCAGAAGCTCCAGAATCTACAAGGTCAAGCAATGGGGTCAGTCATGTGCATGTTTATGGCAAAGAGACCTTAATGCTGTAAAAGGGAACATTGGTAACATACCCTTCTACACTTTGAGATAGTTTGGACAGCCATATCTTAAATCTGCACCCTTCAGCCCATGAATGTGCAGAAGCATTTAACAAGAGCCCTGTTGCATGACTCAGGTTCTGCAGAGAGACTTTAGAAAGATAGAGCTACTCTCTGTACATTACTACTGGGAGAATTTGCACTGTGCCCTACTTGGAACTGTGCCTCGCTACTGTTGGGTGTACTACTACTCCAATTCTGCACTTTAGTAAAAAGAAAGATTTATTTACACCAACTGACCTGGTTACTGACTGCCATTGGCCGGCCACCACACCTGCTTTCCTGCCTTGCACCCAGACCAAAAAAACAAACTCAAAAGGCACCCCACCCCCTACCACCAGGCAGGAGCCCCAATACCAGGGTATACTTCAAGGGAACAAAGGGGGTGCCTTGTCTGTCACTGCAAAGCCCTAGGGGGAGCTAGAGGGAGAGACTGCCACAATGAACTGTGAGTACTACTGTTATCCTCAAGGCCACAACTACCCATTCTCCTTGCTGCTCCTCAATGAAAATGCCCCCACCCCTCAAAGTGAAGGAGAGCGCACTGCTCTCAATGTCAATGTCTGACATGGGTAAACCCTTTAAATCAAGCCTGCATCATATACAAACTACCTTTGCCAGAATTCAAAATTTTCATATACCCATTTACCTAAAATGGTTCATGACGTCTGGTGATCTGAGATGATTTCTAATTTGATGAAGCATTGGAGGATTTAATTTATTTTAATTTTTTAAAATATTCACCCATCTACATTTTACAATAGAATACAAAAATATGGAATTTTTAACTTTTTTTGTTTTGTAAATCTTGCAGTTGATAAGCACATTCTGAGAGCATGGACTCTAAGATGATACTTGCGCTTCGTAAATGGTGGGATAAGATTACAAGAACATAGTGAATGTATTTCAGTTCCTAACACAGTTGGTGCAAACCTCCATCTTCCCTTTGCAGTGTCCATATCTTATCCCTTTCAGACTTCTATTGTGCTCCATGCAAAGATCTAAGAAGTAGGAAAGTCTTTTTTTCCCCCTCCAGTCTGCATCAAAGTTGGGACTTAGTTAGCGATTCCTGCTATAGGCATCTGCTACCCCATTTCACAGGGGGCTCAAGAGGAGAGGGCTGCTGTGTGGCTGAAAAAGACTCTCATTCACTTTGGAACTGCCAGCCTTTACTTCGCTGTCACACTGTCAAGCTCAATCAGAAGGCAATGAAAGTGATATAGCAGCTAAGCTTTGCAGTCTAGCCTTAGAACAAAAGGAGTCTCGGAGCCTGGTACAGATTTCACATTCAATTTAACTCTTTGGAAAAGGATTTCGGGAGATACATAGTCAAGAGTTGAAAAAATAAGAGTTGGGACTACTATAAAAGCTAAAAGTATTATCCTGGCTTAGATAAGCTACAAAGATAGGTTGATACTATTTTCTACCATAAACCACATTAGCCGGCATTACACGTTGAGCTTTCTTTCCTCGTTAAGTTGCAAGGAGATTTGAGAGTTTAACAGCTACATGAAATGACTCTTTCATGATTTTAGCTTCAACAGTCATTTTAGTCGAACAAGGTGCATGAATAGCAAAGACCCAAATCATGTTGTTCAACAAATCTGGAATTAGAGGGTTAGTCTCAGTTTACTTATTAAGAATTTAGTTGAGTAAAGGATTTTAAGGCTCAGCCCTTTGTGTAGGTGACAATGAAGCACATCACCACTAGAATTTTTTTTGTTGGAGTTCAAAAACAGTAAGATGTTTTTTTACCACGGTCTTAAGCCAAGCAATATGTTTTTGGTTTACTGCTCTACTTTTTATGGACAAAACTATGTATACAGTTTCTTTAGTAGTAGTAGTAGATAACTTTTATAAATAATATTCTCGCATAGCTTTTAAATCTTGTGGTAGGAAAATCATAATTTACCAAGAAGCTGTAAAACATTATTAAGACTGCTTGTAACAGTATTATTAGCCTGTGTCCACACTGGGGTTCCGCAAAGCTTTCCAAGATTTTTGATGCTTTGAATCGTGGCAAGTCAACTGATTTAGGTTCATCTGGCCACAGACCCATCACAGTGTTATGATGGTAGCATGGACAGAGTCTTAGTAATTTACTCACTAAAAAGGCTAAGCCAACATGTATACAAGAATTCAAGATATTCTAGTGTGAGTCTTACAAAAACATAATCATAATTATATTATGCAGAGTGAGTCAAAAGTCAGGGACCACCCAAATATCTGTAGGCTCATGCTTAGGGCTCATGCACACGGCCGTTGCCTTGCCATGGCCGTATTGCAGCCCGTATATGACAGATCTGCAATACACCGGCCGTGTGCACCCCACATCAGGGATCGCGGACCCATTTACTTGAATCTCAGAGATGCGGAACAGAGGCACAGATCGGAACCCCACGGAAGCACTACAGAGTGCTTCCATGGTGTTTCTGTCCGTGCCTCCGCACTGCAAAAAAGTAGTGCATGCCCTACTTTTTTGCGGTGCAGACCGTGGGACGCAGATCGCGGACCCCATTCAAGTGAATGGGTCCGCGATCCGCATGCGGTGGCCCCACAGTCAGTGCCCATGCATTGCGGACTGCTGTTTGCGGCCCGCAGCACGGGCACGGCCGGCATGTTCGTGTGTATGAGCCCTAAATTTGTATTTGTCTGGTACTTTTCATTCACATTTTTCAATTTCTTCTGCTTCTTTTAATATAACATCATTTTCACTTTTAAGATTTTCAGGCAGTTTCTGATTTTTATACACAAAAAAATTAGTATTTTAGATCAGTTGTACAGTTGTACCAGTCTTTTTAAGCACCAAAAAAAATCACAGCATAGAACTGTTCCTTTGAAGCCCGAGACTTCAGATTTTGAATTTGAAAATGGACTTTGTATGTTCTTTCCATGCTTGTGTAGATTTATACCGGGTACTGCAGCTCTATACAAAAAATAAGTGCAATCAGCTCACCGCCTTTGCCAGTCCTCAGTGCACAGATTCTTAGGAGAAGCAAATCCACTGTAGAAACAAAGTAGGGGGTCCATCAGTCGGGTCTTGAATAAAACCATACATTTTTTATTTCAAATATTTATTTATTTCAAATATTTTTTATTTCCAAAAATGGCACACAGCAGGACATCTCCACCAGACCAGTCTTGTGTAGAGAGATGTCCCGCTGTGTGCCATAATTGAACTTTTTTTTTTAAATTTGAAATAAAAAACGTAGGGTTTTATTCAAGACCCAAGTGTTGGACCCGCTACTTTGTTTCTACAGTGGGCACTACAGCTGGCCCCAAAACTACCAACTAAAATTGTTCACTCGTTATGCCCTAGTAAATATATGTGCAAGCAGAAAGAACCTAAAAAAACAGAAAAACTTAAGATTGGTTTAGAAAATCAATATGTAGGTATATCTCTCTTCATTTTCTTCACTGACATTTGAAAAAGGAATAACTGATAAGGGACTTTTGTGGCTCTGGTATAAGATATTTGTCTCAGCTAGATGTTTCTACAATGTATTTTTTAGATTAAGGCAGGAGAAAAAGTATCACATACATACAGTGTATGATCGGTCAAACCGTTGAAGGCTCCTCTACTGACTATTTTTGTGGTCAAAATAACCCTATGAAGTCTGACAGGGCTTCCCATGATACTCTCAAATTTAAGGTACAACATATGACCAATTTCTTGTTGTTATCCCCAGTTTCATGAATAACCAGATCAATTTTACCTTTTAGCGCTTCTTATCAAGGTCCTAGATGTACAGAAAGTAATTTGTGACAAGACGGTGTTGCTATAAATGATTTTTGTAAGCCCCTGTGTGAAAATTACCCCCTGGAGTTATAGCACAACAAAAACAACCGTATACTATACATGCTTTATTGATTACAATATAGTACATAGCCTCAAGGTGAAATCCTGAATACAGATTATGTTTTACTTTCACAGTACCATCACAATGCAGAATGGAAGACCATAAGCCATTATTACATTTGTTTCTTAAAAATATTTGAACCCAAAATGATCCCCCCCAAGAACCAGAGTCTTGCTTTTGCTTGTCATTGAGATATCTTGGGGCCAATGAAACATTTTTTAGTTACTATCACTAAACATTGAGACCTATAAACCTGTCCCACTGGTACAGGGAGCAGCTAATGGAAGATGCTCCGACTTTTCTTGAACAGTCCATTCCATTAATTAGGACTCCAATTGTTATCACTGGAGAACCATCTTCATCCTTTATAAGGGGTTTATAGCTGCTCTGTAATGCCTACTTTTGGGGCACCCTCTCCTAATCTGTCATGTATGGACTCTCTCACAGTAAAGTACTTTGATGTTGTTTCCAATTATGTTATCATCAGGGTTTTCGGAATGAACTCTTTGTTCTTCCGACCCATACTCAAGGCTTGCAAAAAGATATTTGGATCAATGCGTAGATATATATTGTGTGATATCGTTCCAGACATGGATCCAAACTAGAAATAGTTTATTCTTTAGATGATACTCAAGTCTGGATCTATATCAAATGTTTCTCAAAATGTCAAAATTTTACAAATTTTAAAGCGTTTAAGCCAACAAAAATATTGTATTATATATAGATAGAAAAAAAAAACAGTTATATAGCGGAATCTCCACAAAGCTATGATAGGCATCATAGTGTTGACTTAGGCTCTAGAACACGTCAATGTGAGCCATATCTCAGGATGTGTCTATACCATCCTAAAACCTGCGTGTGTTTGCATATGTCTGTGTGTGTCTATAGGATTAGGAAAATATGTTAACTGGATCCACAGTCGCCAATACAAAATATCAAAAATATAAAGCAAACAATTTGAAACCCCCCCAACATAAAAAGCACCTAAAAAGAAAAGTAAAAATCAGAGCAACATTAAACACATTTGGCAAATAGGAACATAAAACAGTCACGTAGTTAATCCCCGTGCTAATTATTTGTCCCAATTTTTTGTTGTGTTTTTATTTTTTATACATTTTTTTTTGTTAATACAAATGAAATGTTTCTCTTGGTTAATGACAAGTTTGATCAAACAGTTCATAAACTGATGGATTGTCTTTGAAATGAATTCAGAATAGAAGGGAAAAAAAATGACATGATATGAAGTTGGCAGAAGGCCGTCTCTAGTGGGAACAGATGCCCAACAAATTTGGCGAGTAGTTTTGTTCTTTCTATCTGTTGCAGTTCACAATCCTAATGAATGTAATGTTTAAATAACATGAATAAAGATCGAGGGAAAATGAATTCAACTCCGGTTTGAGCAGCAGAATAAAAATGAGCAAACTGTATTATCTACTGCCACCTAATCTGGGTTGAATTTCCTCTGTATCGTTTATTGTTTGTTGAAGATTCCCTTTCTTCGTTCTCCTTCGCCCATTGACAAGGTCTTTTGAGATGAATATGAAAAGATAGATTTAAAGGTTATGGTCAGGGTCAGATGGTTGCAGATGTTTTGTGTGAGATTGTTTGGTTCTCGTCCTGACTCAAGCGTACCATGCGAATTACCACATGGGCAGCAACTGTCTGTGGGTTTTTTTTTTTTGCTTTCTTTTTTTTTTCTTATTTATAACTCTATTGATCCTTGTGAACACAAACAAACAGGAGACTTAGGATCTTCGTTCTTGCCGGACGCGCTAATTTGCTTCTGCAAACAGGTATATAAACCTTGCTAAGCTGGCACGGTATTTTACCAAACCTTGTCTATATGCATGGATTGTCCGCACGTGGAAATAACCAGGAACTGTATTCTCAGTCAAACACAATTTACAAGGACATGCTAGACTTGGTAATAGTTACATGCTTATTTTATATCTTAATACCACTTTAAACAAAAAAAAATCTTTTTGTATTTTTTTTTATGGCCAAGCATACAATACCAGCCACTGGAAAAAAATTAGACACAAGTACTGGGATTTTGGGCAACTGTGCGCTACCATCTGTGCCTTATAGAATGGTAATTTTCGACTGCTGGCATGTAATTCAGTGAGGAGGGAACAGAACGCTAAAAGGTCTTGAAGTGTTTACAAGAACCTGAAAAAAAAGTGGTTTGAAAACTTTCATTTGATGAAATTCTTTACTTAGAAATTAAAATTGCGTTACTCTTGGGGACCTGCACTTCTTTTCATAAAGCATTAATATCATTACTTTCTTATCATTTCTTTCGCTATGGTGCTATATTATTAGTCGGTTATTAGAAAATTACAGAGTGTTGCAGCAGCCCAATAGGAATGCTTTTTAGATACTGTGTATTAATGTCTAGCACATGATTAGCAAGCACTTTCTTTAAAACATGGTAATTTTGCAATACTAGTTTTGCTAATGGCCTGTCTACAGCGGCGCTGATCAGCTAAGTTCCCTAAGCGATTCTCTCTCTTGAGTTGACCTATAATTAGTTAGCTATGCTATGTTGATTACTAAGCAATGGGATTATGAATAGTGCCTAATTAGACAATCCGGAGGGGCTTTGTACTGGAGGAGGACTAGTTAGTCCTGCGTCACAATGCTGTGGGTGTGGCAACATAAAAAGATGCTATGTGATCAAATTGTCATTATTAGGCCTTATTCACATGTCATTGTTTTAGGCCTCTTTCACACAACAGTATTTTTTGCGGCCTCCGATCCGCATTTTTTGCGGATAGGATGCGGACCCATTCATTTCTATGGGTCCGCAAAAAATGCGGACAGCACACCATGTGCTGTCTGCATCCGTATGTCCGCTCCGTAGCCTGCAAAAAAAAAAATAGAACATGTTCTATTCTTGTCTGTTTAAGCACTTTCACACGAACGTTGTGTTTTGCGGTCCGCAAATTGCGGATCCACAAAAAAAACGGATGGCGTCCGTGTGCATTCCGTATTTTGCGGAACGGAACAGCTGGCCCCTAATAGAACAGTACTATTTTCATCCGTAATTACGCTTGTGTGAAAGGGGCCTTAGACTAATTCTAGGTTTAAACAGTTGTATAATCAGGGATCATGGTTGTATAGATCTGGTATGGTTCCATACTTTATGAAATTAATGAAATGGGTTTTCTCGGGGGATTCATTTATTTTAAAAGGTCCAGAATAGGTTAAAAATAAAAAACAAGAATTGCTCACTCTCACCAATACCCCGCCACTGCCGTTTTCATACTGCTCATGTCCCCGCTGCTATCCACTTCCTGGTCCTGGCATGACACACAGGAAGTAGCAGGAAATGCCTGCTCAGCCAATCACTGCATGCTCAGGCCAATCACTGTGGCCAGTGATTGGCTGAGCATGCATTCCAACAATTTCCTGTGCGCCAATATTTTACAGGAAGTTCAAAGCAAAGACTCAAGAAGGGCCAAAATGGCAAGAGATTGGTGAGTACTACCTATTTTTTTAATTCCTAACCCTTAATCCTTTCTCCCTTGGAAAACCCTTTTAATTCTCCAATAGTATATAGCATTGTCCAGTGTCACCATGCTGTGGCACACAGAGTGTCTACAGATCTATTATGCACACTTAAAGAGACTCCATGTACTGTTATACATGGTCCATGTCTTGCACATGGACCATACTATCCAAACTTTCTATTTGCTAATAAATATGGTAGCCAAGACCAAGTGTTGCGGGGTCAAATGCAGTAATAGAGGCATCTTATATTGTAACACACGTGCCGTAGCCCGGAAGGAGCAGATAGGAAGATGGGAGTTGGAGTGGCTCTGGCTGGCTATTCACAGTGGAAATTGTCACAGTGATGCTCCCTAGGGCTGGGCATAGGAAGCTACACCCTCTCTTTCCTTTGGGGCACACCCTGATGTTGGACCTCCTGCCTGCTGATAGTTGATGTACCCTTGGTGTTGTAGGTTTGGTTCAGGGGTAAGACAGGAGATGTAGTTGCAATGGTGCTGGAGTCAGTAACTAGGCCAGTTGTAGAAAATAGACATCTCTCTTTGCTAAAGTGCAGAATTGGAGTTTTAGTACATCCAACAGTATGAAAACACAGTTCCAAACAATACTCAATGCAAATCTTTCCAGCAATGTAGCAATGTACGGATACAGACCAAGATGGAAATTGTAGTACTCCTTCCGTCTATCTCTCCAAAGCCTCCTTCTGTAGAATCTATGGCTGGCAATATTATTCTTGCAATGGTCGCTGTATTTCCCAGCTGAGGGGTACAGAATTAAATTACGGTGGGCCAGACCGTGTCCGAGAGTGAAGGATGTTTTAACATTCGGACCCATTCATTTCAATGGGTCAGAAAAAATGCGGACAGCACACCATGTGCTATTCGCATCAGTATGTCCGTTCCGTAGCCCCGCAAAAATAATAGAACATGTCCTATTCTTGTCCATTTTGCGGACAAGGATAGGCAATGTTACAATGGATCCGCAAAAAAAACGGAAACACAGATGCCATACGGAACATCTTCCTTTTTTTTTGCGGACCGCAAAACACATACGGTCGTGTGCATGTAGCCCTAAACAGCAAATACCTTACGGACTTACAGCAATACATGGTCATGAAGATTCTGGACCTTCTAGTAGATATGTTTTTTTCTTAGAGTTAGTGGTTCTCTTAAGTTCAGGCCTAGTACTCTGTGGAGTGAGCGCATGACGCTTCCTCTCACTTCCCCCACTAGCACTCCAGTAAGCTAGGGGCAGATCTAAGTCCCTCTCCTAGTTTCCTAAAGAGGTAGAGTCAGGATTATTAACCCCAACTAATCCATACAAAACTCTACTAGTGTATCTCAAGGCATTAACACACTAATTAACATTAAATTACATTACATAACAAGAACAGTTTGCAAGTACCCTATTCTGTGGTACTGCACTTGATGTTCTCAAGAGGTCCCATATAGCCAAAAATAATATGTAATGCAGAAAATTTATCAAATTACTACTGGGTTGGTGTGATTATGGAGTGAGAGAAGCAAGAAGAAGATGGCCCCTGGTAACCTCTCATTTTAGGTTCATGCTGTCAGGCCCATGACACTTATCCAGTTTGACTACAAGCAGCCAGATCGGATTCTGGTCATATTATAGACATACTGTAGAGCAACCAGCATAAACCTCTATGCAAATTTGATGTAATGGGAAGTCACAGCAACCCCTATTTCATTTAACCTATATGAACCCCCAGTTAGCTTATTTCCTCTTCAAGCTACAGCCTAGAAAACCCAACTTAGACCATTTTCTGTAGACCATTGCCACCTTTTCATGAAACAAACAAACCCGGCAGATGCGAACCAAAGGCAGATATCTACAGAGAAGTTAAGTTCCCATGTTGGAGTTTGTCACTTGTTGGGTGCAAATCTGTATCTTATGGCACTGACATCTGGAATGGTCATCTTCACAGATTAATGACAATTTGGTCGGAAAACAACTGTCGGAAGTCTCTGTTTGACTTGCTTCAATTCTTTCCATTTTACAAAAATATTGTTCTGCAGCAAACAAGTAGGTGGTCTGTTGAATTGTAAGATTATTATTACGAGAAATAAGGTTGAAATGGGGTAGGGTGACCTACCCCATTATTAAATGTCTACATGTAACAGCTACAGAATAGATTTGTTTTGCAGGCTTAAAAAATCCTTAATGAGGCTAAAGGTGACACATGAGGAACTTAAAGGGGTTCAGTGGGATACATTGCAGAATTGAGCACACTCATCCTCACCGATTTCCTGTCACTACTATTCAGACACTTAACGAATCTTTGCTGGCTTCCACCTCCTAGCGCCAACTCGATAGAAAGGAAATGGCAAGAAGTGGCAGGTCACCGCTGCACACCTAACCGCCTGGTAAATCTGATCACCAAACAGGGCATGTGCTCTGTGTGTCTCCTATGTCGGGGCACTAAGGGGCATAACTACAATGCAGGGACACTAAGGGAGCATAACTACAATGTAGTGGCCCTATCAGGGCATAACTATTATGTGGAGGCAATAAGGGGGATTTCTACAGTGTGGAGGCACTAAGAAGGCATTTTACTGTGTGGAAGCACTAAGGGGGCATAACTACTGAGTGGGTGGGGGGTGGATGTATGGAGAGCGTGGGTGGTCTTGACTAGGCATGAGAGGAGGGGTTGTTTCTCTTAGGGGGGCATTACAAAATTTGCTATGAGGCCCAGTCTTTTCTAGTTACACCCCTGGTCTAGGGGGTCCACCCCATTGCACCACTAAGCTCCTCTCCATCACCGTGCTAACCTCTACCATGCCAGCCCACTAAGCCCAACCCGCATACTAGCATGAGCACTTCTGCTATTGTTCTACAGCTGGGAAGGGCACCTTGTCCCATTGGGCCCCTGTAAAGCTCTGATGTCTGTCTCTGGTTTAGATGGTTTTCTTGTTTGTTTTTTGTTTTTTAAAAACTAGTGGCCAGCATGGGGCCCCCTAATCTTTTTGGCCTAAAGCATTTGTTTGGTTTGTATGGTGGTAAATATAGTTACAAATATAGTTATAGGTACACAGGTAATTTTTAATGTTGATCGAGCACCAAAGTGTTTGTGTGCTCGGGTGCTCTGGTAGAACACTTGGTGATGCTCGAGTGCTCTACAGAGCACCCGAGCACAATGTAAGTCAATGGGAGAAGACGAGGCACCCCCTGCTCGGATGAGGGGAGGGTGTCGGGTTCATAGGAAAAGGTCAGAATCGCAAATTCTCCTCTTTCACTCATTAAAGTACGCTAATTAACTGAATTTGTACGCATTAGCGCACAATGCGTAGCATTAGCAATGCTAATGTTACGCTTTGTACGCTAATGCGTACGAATTTGTATGCTAATTTAGCATACAAATTCGTACACATTAGCGTACAATGCATAACATTATCATACAAATTCGTACGCATTAGCGTACAATGCGTAGCATTAGCATACCAATTCATACGCATTAGCATACTCGAGCATCGCACTCGAGCACACGCGGCGTTCGGCCGAACACCGAGCGTAGGCATGCTCGGTCGAACAGCGAGTTCGGCCAAGCATGCTAGCTCAACACTAGTAATTTTGTAAGTAATAGAAAATGTGATCTTGGGTACAGTGTAGTCCAATTGTGGAAGGTGTGTAGAGATGGTTAGTTCTTCCTACATTTGAGTTAAACATACACCCTCAAATGTGAGCAATCACTATTTTATACCAAAGATACACCCAACCATGGCCCCACACAATAAAGAAAGAAATCCCTCAACACATTTCAATCACACCGCACAAGAATTGTCTTATTTATTTGACTTCTTTCCCTGTCCTTCTCCTCAGAACAATTACAACACAGGATTACTGTAACCGAGAGGCGGATATGAAATGTATTATCAATAGACTTATTATTTGACTTTATTATCATTAAGGAAATTATTCAGAGTGTCTAGAGGTTGAAGAGAGCACGAGAGTGTTTCCATTTAAATATGACAGCTCCGCTCAGGTTATTTCAGCTCATGACAATAGTTTTCTCTCGCTTTATCTTCAGAGGAAGCTGCCTTGAGCTCACAATCAGAAGTGAATGGAGGTGTCATGACACAGGATTAGCAGTAACCAGATACTAAATCAAATGTTCTTGATGGGGAAAAAAAGAAATAAGGAATGTGACAAGCATCCTTATTGTGATCCAGCAGCATTTTCTAAGTATCAGTAGGAAGTCATTTATGGAAACCCATTGATGGGATTTATAGCTGATTATAACTTGAATTTGACAACTGATCCCGGGTTATCAAGAGAACCTTCTCCCTTACTGAATCTGTCTCATTTCCCGGGGATAAAGAAGTCACCAGGTTATAAATGAGGGTTACCAATACCAAGGATGTATGGGGCGTCTTTTTTTCTTTTCTTTTCTTCTTTTTGTTTAGTCTTTATTGTTCTACAACAAATGCACGTAGACCTATCTTGAGTTTCCTCAATAGGTTCTCTTAGATTTAAAAACATGGATATTTTTAGGTGCACCTAGTTTTGGGCATCTCGAGTGATGGGCTTTGGCAGCTTATTCTTGGATCATAAAACTAATGTTAGGTCAAGATGAGAAAGACCCAACTCTGGGAAGATACATCTTCAGTAAAGCTAGATCTTGACTGCCAGGTGCAGACAGAAAGCTTAAATTGGCCCTGGGAAAAAAAAAACTAAAAAAAGGATCCATGTTGTTGGTGGGTTCAAATTGACAGAACCTGGGGCAATACAAGTAGACAGGGACAACACAACTAAGCAGAGACAAGAGAAGTAGTCAGGTCCAGCTATACCTTAGTGCAGCCAAAAATGCCACCCCAGCAGAACCAAATACCACAGTGAAGTATGAAATACTACAGATCAATTTGGGAGGGCACCTGTAGCCACCGGCCAGGCACATAAGTACCTGATGTACCTAGAATGAATTGCTACTGAGAGCATCAGTTTGTTAGGTATCCAGCTGGCGGCCATGAGGAGGGCTTGGGTGGCCCCCTGGGCATTGGCCCACTGGTAAATTACCATGTAGGGTTTATGGCCAGTCCACACATATAGCATTACTGTCTCAGTACTGAAGACATTGTCATACATACAAGCTCCATGCAGATATGTCTGATTTTATTTTTTGGTACATTAATCATGGAATAACCCCTTTAATTTCTAGTCCTCTGTGAGTGCATGTTATAGGGAGTAATTCAATGCTGAGTTATTCCGTGCTATTTGGATATTGACGCATGTTTTGTAAAAGAAATTGTTTCTGGCCTAAAGGAAGAATATCTGGACTGGTTAAAAGCCTGCAGTGAAGGAATTGACATCCTAAATCTGTACTAATGACTGTGTCAAGTGACATACACTGCAATTATCTTCCCATTATATGTCATAAAAAAGTTTGTAGGATTTGTCTACTGACTGGAATACAAGGGCAATGATTTTTCACATACTTATCTATGTGCTGACAGTTCATATGTAAGTGATCTATAACCCAAAACAATTCACTTACTCCGAGGTATTTAGATGTTTTGTGAACTTTGAGCTTTGAAATTTGTCCATTTTTAAAAGATATACTGTATATTGAGTCATTATTTGCAGGTCCAGGATTTTTTGTTTCCACGGTTCTACAAGGAATCTTGCAACATCTAATTTGTCTACATATTAATTCCTTGCTGTTCAGAGGTCAGGACACAAATGTATGGATTCAGCACAGAGACTCACTTTACTGACGAGGGCAGAAGATCAACTTACCCCCTTCCTGGTCAGCATGTAAAATAATAGGTTCAGGTTTTGGACTGGAATCTAATTGTAGAAAACTTTATTTATTTATGCTAAAAATTTCACTCTGAAACATGTTTCGGAGGGAACATAGAGGGCTGTCCTATTTTGCTGCTTACTGGGTCCCCAAGGGTCTCATCTCCATATGCAGAAAATGCCTGGAGGTGCCAGCAAAGCCAATCATATGGCTGAGGTAGATCACCACTGTGGCCAGTGATAACTTGGCAGGATTTTCTGCATGTTGAGATATGACCAGGAAGCAGTGACCATTATGGAGCCATTAATCATCGAAATGGGTCAACCCCTTTAAATAAGAAAGGGTGAAAGCTGAGTTTAACAGATTAATATCCCTTCTAACCCAATAAATTTGTTGCTATGTAAGTACTATTGTTATGGCCGTAGTCGATGCCCACCAACACTCCACTCCTCACAGTGGGCATGTCCACCACATTGCTCAGCCATTTCCCCGCTTCAGGTTTCTGGCAGTTCACGCCCACACCCCTTCTGCCCAGTAGGCTGGTTGTCTGTCTTTGGATCACACAAACTCTGCCTGCCCTGACCTCAGCCTGTCCTTGACTATGGTTATTCTATGGTTGTGCACCTGTGTCTCTTGACCCTAGTAGGTCAGCAGTCTATTGAACATGGACTAATCCAAGAGGTAGCAGCCTGGTGGTTCTCCAGCAGTGGAGTCCGGACCCCTTGTATAGAGTCCGGACCTCTTGTATAGGGGTTAAAGGGTAAAGATCAGGGAGGCAACTTACATAACACCCTTAGGAATAGCCCCACGTCAAATCTATTCAGTAGACACATTGGATCCACATCCACCTCGTAACAACTATGACATTTCCCAGAATTCTTCTTGGATTTGGACTATGTGATATATTGTAGTTAGTTTCAATTATAATCTGGAAGCACATAGAACCTGTTCATTGTTTGCATTTATATGGTGATTAGGTTAAAATATTATTCCAGTGCAACACTTCATGCAGTGACTGACGTTTGAATGCTGGTTCTGAGGTCAGGGAAGCACATTGGAAGTGTAGATGAATGCAGACACAGGAAAGTCTGGCAGGCAGAGTAGTAGTGCAGACAAAGGCAGGGCAGACTGGGAGATAACACAAGATAAATCACAGAAGCACAAGATTTTTTCTCAACACCTAAGCTGGTCACCAGGAACCTAACGCTCAGGCACCCTCCAGCTCTAATCGGTGTCTCTAAAACCCAAATAAGGTTGGGGAAGATTTGGAAGTGTGCTTTTTACCTCACCGGAGGTGAGTGTGCTCCCTAAAGAGACAGAGCCTGGAGCACAGGGCAGAAAAATGGGGGCAGCAGCATGGTTAGTAGCATGGGTATCAGGCCCGCAGGGGAGAGCAGGGCAGCAGCAGACATAGACAGCTAAACTAACACTGTACATTATTTTAATGTATAAATGTATGCATATTGTAACGCAGTGGATGCAGAGCCACTGTTTCACTAAATAAATTTGGATTCTGGCTACTCCTAAGCAAGTTAACGAAGTAACCCCCTCTTTTTTTTACCCTTTCACCCCTTTAAAGGAATCTGTTCTTTGCTGCAGGGGAACTACCAGGCCACTACCTCTTAGGCTAGACTCTGTTCAGTGACTGCTGACCCAGGTGGGCCAAGTAAGCGATGCAAGGCACTAAAGAGGCAGGCAAAATTGTATTCAGTGGACAAGAGGTGCCGGGCAGGCAGAGTTTGTTCAATCCAGGAAACAGGCAGAGAACAGGGAAGGAGAAAAACAGGAGAAACTCAGTAAACAGGCAGAGTTCAGGCACCAAAGATCAGACAACATAATACACCATTGAAGGGCTAGACTAGTTAGGAACCTTATTGCTCAAGTGCCTTCCCGTAGGATAACATGCCTTAAAGGGAACCGGTCAGCTCCGAAACACCCCCTGAACTAGAGTAAGCGGTGTATAGTGTAAGTGACATCGAGTCCGGTTATGTAAGTTTTATCTTCATACTCACTTCCATTCCGATGCTGTGCTCCCAGAAACCAGCTGTAAAATGCATTGAGAGGACTCTTCTTTGAGTCCTCTCCATTATATGAGTGAGCACCGGAATCCTCAGTGCATTTTACTGCAGATTTGTGGGAGCACAACATCAGAATGAAAGTGTGTATGAAGATAAAAAATAAGTAACCAGACTCGACGTCAGTTACACTATACACCACTTACTCTAGTTTGGAGGGTGTTTCAGAGCTGACAGATTTCCTTTGAATAACCCAGGACAGACAGCCATGGCCTCGGGATGGATTTGGCCAAGCATATGCTATCCCTTTAAGCTTCTATCAGCATGTCGTAAATAAGCAGAGAATGGCAGTCAAGAGGAAGACAGGTTGAAAGAGGCCTACAGAGCTGAGCTGACAGATCCCCGAGCTCTCAAGAAGCCACCAAGAGGGGGTTTGTGCCAGCAGGCATGGGCCATCAATATTCTGGCTCTGAAGAAGGGGTGAGTGTTCCAGTGGTTGTGCCTTCTGAGAGTGTGGGTAATGCTGGTGGGCACAGACTGCCAACATTACATTTATTCTCGATGCTATCCATACTATCAAAGAAATGTGTTCATCCATAGCATCAGAAATAGATATAGTTACCACTTTGTATAGGAACTGTGCTAGTAGTTCACATAGAGTTAGCATAGAATACAATCTTCCATATCCTTACTTGACAATCTAATTTTCTGTTCTCTAGTCACGGATGGTGCTGTTTCACTTGAAGAACCACTTAAGTCATTAGTTTAATTGTTTTTCAGAAAAATAACTACAAAGTAATAGCTCTCTATATTAAACTGCAATTTCATCCAGCCACAGATAATGCAGCTAAAAGAATACATCCACTATAAGACTTTAAAAAATAGCACAAAAATATTTGTCTCCGAACATTCAGTAAACTCTATTTCCCGAAACCAAAGTAATTAAAGATGCAAACTTTAATATATGTTCCCAAGTAACAAACATACTGCTAGATAACACATCCACAAATGTGAATGGCTAATTATATTTTGCATACTTTCAGCAAAGACAATTAGCAAATAGCTTTTATATGCAAAATAAATGAAAAAGTAATTAAGATTCACTAACCAGTGCCGCAATATCAAGTCTGTTGTCTTGTGATTCGTCCCTAACAAACATAATAATTATGCATTAATTGTCATATAATTAAAACAGCTCTGTCCTTTAGGAAACTGTCGACTGTAACCTGACAAGAGGCAAAAGTTCCTTGTATTTGTAGACGGGATAATTACTAATATTCATTCAGGAAATACGGACTTGTTTTGATTACAAATATTGTTCTTTTCTCTCGGTTTTAATTGTCGGAGTGATCAAATAATACAGAATTTTGCATAAAATTGCAAGGACTATATTTGTCTTTCCTTCATTAGTTTCGGCTGATGTTGCAAACCAGCACATCTGTTCTTTGTTGGTAAACCTTGTAATTTGTCTCTGATATGGAATAACAAAAAAGGAGCAATCCAAACAACTAGGAATTGTGCATACATCGATATGGCTTTTTGTATTCAAATGGGTTGTCGAGCAGAATACAGTAAAAGAAAGAAAGAAATGGGTCAAAAAATTAGTTACATGAAGTCATAGTGTTTCAGTGAGTTCCTGTGATATTTAAAGGGCATCTGTCAGCAGATTTGTACCTATGACACTGGCTGACCTGTTATATGTACGCTTGGAAGCTAAAGGCATCTGTGTTGGTCCCGTGTTCATATGTGCCCTCATTGCTGAGAAAAAAATTAGTTTTAATGTATGCAAATGAGCCTCTAGGAGCAACATGGGCGTTACCGTTACACCTAGAGGCTCTGCTCTTTCTGCAACTGCCGCGCCCTCTGCACTTTGATTGTCAAGGCCAGACATTGAAAACATCATCACACCTGCCTAGCTCTGTGAATGAAAGTGCAGAGGGTGAAGCAGTTGCAGAGAGAGCAGAGCCTGTATTACTGATCCTATCTTGCACCCAACTACCATCAAGGGCACCCCAACTACTATCAGGTTTGAGTGCCAATACCAGAGTGTGCCCTCCATTCACTTCACAGCCCTATGGAGCACCATCACCCCCAGAGCCACGAATACCACTCCCATCCTTCACATACTCTTCCTGGGCCAATACACTTTGAGAAGGTGGCTCCCTGGGGTAGGAGGACGTTGAGTGGCCTGCTTCTGTGCCAAAAGGTCAATTCAGCCACCTGATGCATCTATAATCATAAACTGTGTAGTTTGTTAAAGTGGTTGTCCCATGAAATATATTCTACAGTCTTCAAACCAGCACCTAGATCTGAATACTTTTGTAATTGCATGTAATTAAACATTTAGCATAGCCATTGAGTAAGTCAATAAAATGTATCTGTATAGCGCCACCTGCTGTTTGTCTTTTTTTCTTATTTCTTTGGCTGACTGATACGGAGAGGGCTGTAGTAGAAAGGACATGCATGAGCTGCAGTGGAAAGGACACTCAAGTGAGCTGCTCATAGGCCCATCCTTGCTCAAAGGCTCTCCCTTGCTCAGAGGCCCACTCTGGCTCAAAGGCTCACCCTTGCTCAGAGGCCCACCCTTGCTTAGGGACCCACCTGGGAAGTCACCAATTCTTCTGTGGGCTAGTCTGAGCCTGGATGGTTCTCTTGAGCAAGCAGAATACAGCACATACAAGGCATAAAGAGAAATCGTTTCATGCCAATAGCAATGTAAAGTGATAAAAGGCAATGGATTTATGAGCGTGCAGAATGTCACAGTGAAGGTTACTTACAGCGCACATTATGTAAAAGAGACAAGATCAAATGAATGTCCATTGTACGCTATGAATATTACATTATAATCAATATTCACCTGAGGCTCTGAGCCAGGCTCATGTCAGTCACAGCAAGTGATATATAAGGAGAGCATCTTTACATTTAATGCTCTCATCTGCAGGCTACACGCTACACTGACCAATGATGAGGGAGTGTGCAGAGGTGTAACTTCAAGATCTTGGGCCGCAAATTATGCAATATCTTCAACAGTGGCAAAGGATTTCGGAGCCAGGGCCTGGATAAAACTGCTAACTCTGCACCCCCATAGTTACAACCCTGAGGCTTCTCTCTACGTCAGCAAATTGTGCAAAATGCCACATTTTCATATTGATACAGAATTCTAGTACTTTGTCAAATAAATTTCCCTTGTCCCTCAGAGAACAACGTTTTAGGAACGTTTATCTAGGATAAGGCTACCTTTACACTAGGGGCACAATTGTCGGGCAGGCTGTTCCGGCGGATGAACAGCCTGCTGGATCCGTGCTGCTGCTAGTGCACGTGTGCAGCCAGAACTACGCTCTGTCCCCATTCACTATATTCACGGCAAACATGCGGAGGTGGCCGGACTGAAATTACAACATGTCGTAGTTTTAGTCCGGCCACCTCTTGGCATGTTTGCCATGCTGTGGCCGGAACTCCGGCCCGCCCCCATTATATTAAATGGGGCCGGAGCATAGTTCCAGCTGCACACGTGCACTAGCGGCAGCACGGATCCGGCATGCTGTTCACCTGCCGGAACAGCCTGCTGGACAATCATGGCGCTAGTATGAAAGTAGCCTTAGGGTAAAGAAAGTAAGTTTAATATTGATCGCCTGTCCTAAGAATAAGTCATCAATAGCTGATCAGTGGGGGTCTGACCCCTGGAACACCCGCTGTGAGCACTGCAGCCTCTTCCTAGACCACTTAAACCCCTTTCTTTAGTCACATGTGCAGTGACCTGGAGTGAGGTGAGGGTGGGAGGAATAGTATTGGCTATGATGGTGGCAGTGGTACTCACAGTTCACTCAAAGACTCGAAGACCAGAGTTTTCTCAGAAATCGACTGCTGCAGTTCTGATTTGCAATATCTCGTGTGGTTCAAATGTTTTGAACACAGAAAGTTAAAAACTTTTGAGCCTTCAGCTCTGTGTTTAGCACCAGGGACAACACATTGAACATGTCAAATAGCTGTGCATCACAGGGAACGTTCCGAGCTGTTGTTGGAATGTTTTGGTCATCTTTAAGATGCTACATGACCCCCTTCCCATTGGATAAATTTGCCCTTGATCCAATATGGCGGCTTTCAAAATGGCAGCCATGTTCCAGACATAGCCTAAAAGATAGGCCCCCTCACCCATTACTTGCTGGGGTATTGATAGAGTTTCCCTTTCATTTCTGAAATAAAATGGTGCCCCGTGACTTTTGACTCACCCTGTACATCTTGGTATATGGAAGAACCACTTGGTTCTTGCTTTTACATATTCTTCAACAGTCATGCACTTACAAATTACTGAAAAAAGGAAAAGTATAAAAATAATAAATCATAAACAGGGGCAAACTGGCTGTAGACCCTACAGGGAATTTTCCTAGTGCCCATAGGTCCACCTGAGCCCTCCTCACTGCCGCTGACTGGGTAGATACTACTGGGAGAACTCTATGGGTCATTATTAGTGGAAGTCCAGGCAGCACGCTGAAGGTAGGGCTGGCTTGGTGTTGTGGCACACATCTCCCCTCCTAAGCCATATCCATATTAGAGACATTTAGAGGAGGAGGACAGAACATGGCAGCTGTTGATGTCCACCAAAGAGGGAGAAGGTTCTGGGGAGGTATTTTGTTGTGCACTGTGGCATTTGTTTCTGTTGGATGATATTCTGTGCTGCCCTATGGTATTATTGACCTTACCAATTTGTATTGGGCCCCATCTCTTGTATTGCTCTACCTGCTCCCAATTTGAACCCACCTACAACATTGGGGCCTCTTTTAGTTTCTTTCCAGGGCCAGTTTAAGTGCCCAGTCCGCCCTTGATCATGAAGCAATCTACAAAGCTAACATGAAGTGAACAACCACATAGACAATTTCTGTAGAGTATAACAAGCCTTAATTCACACCATGTTTGAGGTATACACCAACAGAAAGTACCGCAAAGAGCACCATCCAACTTAAGGCAGGCATTGGCAAGAATGTCTAAAGGGTACACTCATATGCTTGAGTTTGTGATGCCTATAGAGAAGAGTATGAGATCTTGTAAACCCTTAAACCAATTATATACTCTGAGACTACTGGTGCATTGACAGCAGGGTGCATATAGAGCCTGTCTAGGTTGCAGACTCATCCATATTACTTAGCAGAGTAAATTATTGGAGAACTGTCAACATTCAGAGGTAACTATCATTTCCTGAGACCACAGAGCAATTTTAACAGCCCTGGAAAGGTGAGAACTTGCATTTCATTGCCTCCTGTTGCTTCTGCCTCACTTCTCAATGTTGTTTAGCTAACTTACTTAGCAGGGAAACAAACACCGAAATGAGTTCCTTAACTGATGCCCTCTCTGACAAATTAAATAAAACAGTGGCTGCTGGGAAGCAATCCATCCTGCGGGGTACATGTCCCCTTCCTATAAGTATTGTATTTAAGATGCACTATATGGATGTGCATAAAACTGCAAGCTGCAAAATTGTGATCTATGCATCATATCTAATTAAAATCAACAGTTAAAAAAAGGTCTTCTGCAGAGGAACATATTATGGCTTGATACAATCTGAGAGCACAGAGCCATTATATGGGGCCTGTAGAAGACTAGGCGGCCTAACAATCTGCAGAGGTGCATGGAGCTTCAGCTGTGTGCCTGAGGTCCAGGTTCCTATGTTGGGTGGGTGTGGGTAATGACAAAACTTATTTGCTATGCATATCTTCTTATCTTGTTGACTTACAGCCAAAATAATACTGAGATCAAAAGTCATAAACTAGACTCCTAATTGGCATTCACTGCATTTATTATATTTTGGCAGATTTCGCAAGAATTTTGATTTCCTTCCTATGTAATGTTGAAAGGGTCATCAAAAAAACCCTCAATGGATGGTGGCCTGGCTGACATTACCAAAGAAGTGCTCAAGAGGTAAAGATCCTACTGTCTACTTCCTACCAACCTTGATGATTTGGGACAACACCTATCAAGCAATCATGCTAAGGTACCTTAATGGGGTTATCCTTATCTGCTCCCCGCCACCCGCAATGCTCCGGATCCCTGCGTGGCTGCTGCTGCATCTCTAAGACAGTGTTGTTATTTTTACTTTAGTTTTTCCAATAGTGAAGAATTTGAAGAAATTCTTCAAAAACTAAGGCTACATGCACACGACAGTGAAAAAAAACGTCCGTTAAAAACGGACACACTGTCAGTTTTTCATGGCCATTTTGCATCAGTGTGTGCATCCATTTTCTGGCCGTGTGTCCATTTTTAATGTCCGTTTTGCATCAGTTTTTCATGTCCGTTAAAAACGGACATGAAAAATTGATGAATTGGATTGGCAGTTATTTCTTGCCCCCAACTATAATCATGCCCCCCATGATGCCCATAATGTCCCCCACGGTGTAAATAATTTTTTATAGTGACCCAGCTAAAATAATGTCCCCCATGTAGGCCCCCTGGTAAAATAATGTCCCCCATAGTGTAGGAATTTTTTTTTAATGTTCCCAACTTTAATAATGTCCCCCATGTAGACCCCATCTTAAATAATTTCCCCCATGGTTTAAATTAAAGTCCCCACAGCTGCTTTTTTAAGACAAAAAAAAAACAAAAAAACCTCACCTTATCCAATTGCTCGCGCTACAGCAGTCTCTTCTCTCTTCACTGAACAGGACCTGCCGAAGGACCTGCGATGTGCGCGATGACGTCACTGCGCGCGCCAACGTGGTGACGTCATCGCGCATAACGCAGGTCCATCCGCAGGGCCTGCTTAATGAAGAAACTAGAGACTGCGCAGCGCGAGCAAGTGGATAGGGTGAGTGGCCATATTGTACCCGTTTTAACAGCCATGTGAATAGCGCCATAGGCTTTCAGGCTTTCATTGGTGCTAAAAATGGCCGTGTGACAGCCGCTACTTAGACGGCCATCACACGGCCATTTTTCACTGTCGTGTGCATGAGCCCTAAGACACCATGGCTCCCAGCAATCTGCACAACAACTGTGGTACCCTTGAAGAACCATGGCATAATGGCTTCCACCGCACTACATGAGAGACAGGTACACTTAAAGAACCATGACACTAGATTCCACTCTGCTTAATCAACTGGTATACTTGCCACGATGGCTTCTACCACTCTGTTAAAGGGGCAGGTGAGGTGGTACACTTAAAGAAATAACACCGATTTCCACCACTTTCCATAAGGGACAGGTAAATGTTAAAAACCATGACACACAGAATAATACTACTCTGCATAATGGACTGGTACTCAGAAATCTGTGGAATGGCTACCACCACTCTTCATAAGGGATGTGTACACTTTAAAAGGGTTCGTAATTAAGAAAATAAATGAGGCAGCTCTTTAGCTCAGTGTTGTGAAGTAACTTGTTCTGCTACGTTATTAGGACGGGTTTTGTGTGTACTAATAGGGCAGGAGCCATTTTATTTCCCTTGATTATTGCTCCCCAGACAAAACTAGCCCTTATAACTAATGAACATTATTTGGAATATACTTATAATATAGTAATATTTAAGTATTCAAATTTTCTTAATTCCTGGAGAACCCCTTTATATTTATTAATGATCTTGTAGAAGGCTTGCACAGTAAAATATCAATTTTTGCAGATGACACTAAACTGTGTAAAGTAATTAACACAGAAGAGGACAGTACACTGCTACAGATGGATCTGGATAGACTGGAGGCTTGGGCAGAGAAGTGGCAGATGAGGTTTAACACTGACAAATGTAAAGTTATGCATATGGGAAGGAATAATGCAAGTCACCAGTACATACTAAATGGTAAAATATTGGGTAACTCTGACATAGAAAAGGACCTAGGAATTTTAGTGAACAGAAATCTAAGCTGCAGAAACCAGTGTCAGACAGCTGCTGCCAAGGCCAATAAGATAATGGGCTGCATCAAAAGAGGCATAGATGCCCGTGATGAGAACATAGTCCTGCCACTTTACAAATCACTAGTCAGACCACACATGGAGTACTGTGTACAGTTCTGGGCTCCTGTGAACAAGGCAGACATAGCAGAGCTGGAGAGGGTTCAGAGGAGGGCAACTAAAGTAATAACTGGAATGGGTGGACTACAGTACCCAGAAAGATTATCAAAATTAGGCTTATTCACTTTAGAAAAAAGACGACTGAGGGGAGATCTAATAACTATGTATAAATATATCAGAGGTCAGTACAGAGATCTCTCCCACGATCTATTTATCCCCAGGACTGTGACTGTGACGAGGGGACTTCCTCTGCGTCTGGAGGAAAGAAGGTTTGTACACAAACATAGAAGAGGATTCTTTACGGTAAGAGCAGTGAGACTATGGAACTCTCTGCCTGAGGAGGTGGTGATGGTAAGTTCACTAAAAGAGTTCAAGAGGGGCCTGGATGTATTTTTGGAGGGTAATAATATTACAGGTTATAGTTACTAGAGAGGGGTTGTTGATCCAGGGAGTTATTCTGATTGCCTGATTGGAGTCGGGAAGGAATTTTTTTCCCTAAAGTGGGGAAAACTGGCTTCTACCTCAAAGGGTTTTTTTGCCTTCCTCTGGATCAACTTGTAGGAAAACAGGCTGAACTGGATGGACAGATGTCTTTTTTTCGGCCTTATAAACTATGTTACTATGTTACTAAGAACCACCACGTCTTCCACCACTCTGTATAAGGGACAGGTGCACTTGAAGATCTATGGTACGACGGCTTTCACAACTCTGTACACCTGAAGATCCATCACACAATGGCTTCCATCATGTTATATAATCATCTAGCTTGCTTTATGATCCATGGCACACTGACTTCCACTACTTTGAACAAGGGACAAGTGCCCCTCAAGAATCATGAAACAATGGCTTGCATTATTCTGAATAAGGAAAAGAGAGCATTTGAAGAACAATGACACAATGACTTCCTCCTCTCTGCACAAGGGACAGGTACAATTCAAAGGAGTTCTCAGAGATTTTAATATTAAAGGCCTATCCTCAATACAGGTCATCAATATTAGATCTGACACCCCCGCCGATCAGCTGTATGAAGAGGTCATTTTATACACAATTAGCAGTGTTATTGGACAATTAAATGTCTTGACCTGAGAAATTCAGGGATTGTAAAGAGAAGATGGATCCTCCTTTGATCCTCTCTTTTGAGTTATTGTTTCATTAATAAATGAGCATGTCATTTGCTTCACCAGAGGGAACACATGCCTTACAGGCTTTTTTTTCCTCTCTCTCTTTTTTTTGTTTAGGTTTTATAAAGATGAATTTCCAGAGCTCAGAAATAGCCATGGATTAAGAACTTAAGCCTGACAGCACTTCAGGGAGTTGTGGGCTTAAAGTGGTTCATACAGGTCTCCAAAGCACTTGTTTACCAATACGGGGAATCAGCGACCGTCTGCAGCTGCTGATATCGCATTACTAGTTGCAGAGACAGTAGCAGAGATAAGAAATCGCACAGTTTCAATAATTACTCCTACGTATTTTTTTTTTGTTTCCCCATATAACGGCAATGTCTGGATCTCTTCCAAATAAACAGATAAGACCAGTATGAAACTTTTATCTTTTAATGATGACAACATTCATCTGTGTTTTGCTGAAAGTTCCCTGCTGTCAATTTTTAACCCATATTTTTGGTATTCCAATAAAGTGTAATTATACACTAATAATTGAGCTTAGTTTTAATCTTCAGTTCAGGAAAGCGGAGCAGTAAGTGGTTTCTGCTGCAGTTGGTGGGTAGATAGTAAATTATCGCAAGAGTAATAATTAGGTTCCGCAAGGAATTAGATATGGGTGGGTTTTCTTCACACACTGATAAAATCTGAAGAACTAAACACAATTCTCTTCAAATGTAGAATATCTATGTATCTATCTATCTAAAAAATCAGAATTCAAGCAGCACAAAAAACATCCAAAAGATGGTGTGCAAGCAGCCATGGATATGACCTCAATACAGAAGAAATTCTGCAGCTCTTCTGTAGTAGTTCAAATATGTTGTCCTTTACTCACCAGAAAATCTATCTATCTATCTATCTATCTATCTATCTATCTATCTATCTATCTATCTATCTATCTTATCTCATATCTATCATTATCTGTCTATCTATCTATCTATCTATCTATCTATCTATCTATCTATCATATTCTATCTATCTAATCTATTGTTATCTATCTATCCATCTATCTATCTCATATCTATCTATCTATCTATCTATCTATCTATCTTAGCACCAATATATTCAGCAGAGGTTCACATCAGTCCTATATGGGCTCCCATTTTATTTCACTCTATCTAGTAGTCCCATACTCAAGTGATAATTTCCTAGGAGGCCAGCTAACCTAAGACTTCCTTCAAATGGCCACAATGCAGGCACATATTATGTAGATAAAACCCAGACCTATGTGGTTCAAATAACCCTATGTGTCGCACACCCAAATATTGTGTCACAGGGCTACCATAGGAATGAATGGGGTCAAATTACGGCTTGCACATTTGCCCCAACTGCGACACATGAATCACAAAAAATTCAGCAGTGTTCGATTTTTTTGTCTCTTTACCCCTAAATATTCATGATCTATCCTCCCAAAAGTCATGAATATCACATTGGTGAGGGTTCAACATCCCCATCCCCACTGGTGTTGGAAACCAAACAGTGGTTGGGACCTAGTACTTCTGGCTCCATCCACTACGTTGTTTCTGGTGGCTGTTGAAAACAGCTGATCGGTGGGGATGTTGGACCTGCACCAAACTGATATTCTTGACTGAGCTAGAGGATTGGTTGTCAATATTTATAAGATGGATTACCCCTTTAACTGGTCAGGGTGTTTCCAGGTGTAATATAGACATTAAAATGTGTTTTTTGTAGTTCTGGGATGAACATATAAGTTGACATGCCTGGATATGAACCCAGGTTTCCTGTTTTTCAGTCTATAATGAGGGCTCAAGTGCTGTCATTTAGTCTCCATGGACACACATGGCCATGGGGTCTAAATATTGGAAGGTTGGGCCATTTTTTATTTTTCATGGGGTCTCCTTTGTGATGCATAGTTTTCTTATATATTGCTGCATAAAACCATAGATTTACTGTAGGAACTCTGGGCACTCAACCCATTTGGGAGTTGTTTTAACATTAATTCAAAATATTGGAGAATAAATTACCCTACAAAGGCTAAGTGGATAAATATAGTCAATATATTTATTCACTTAGCCTGTGTAAGCTTATTTATTCTCAAATCTTAGGAATTCACATTGAAACAGGAGCTATAGTTGTGACCAGATTCATTGCCTCCCTTCTGTTTCGTAGATCTTGAAACCTCTGAATAGGATTTCTGGCAGAAAAGGACGACTGGAGGATTTTTATTTACTGGTGATTTTTGCTTGTGTTGTACTTTTATTTATATTATACTTTATTATATTGTAATATTTCAGTCTATTATTTTCTAGTCAGTGTTGAAATGGTATATTTTACCATTGTGGGTAACAGCAGGTGGAAGATGAATTTTTGAAAAGAATTAAAATATAACACATTGCTTTATGACAAGAAAAGGTCTAGTTGAGCAGCGAGCAAACATTAGCGGTGTATGCAAATACAGGTACCTCGCATACCAATCAGCAGAGGGTGTAATTTAAATATAAATGAAGTCTATTTATGTTGAAACTAAAACATTCATTAGACAATGAACTAATGTGTAAGAGATCCCAGAGGGGCTGAAAAACCAACGGGCGACAAGCATTAGGAACACATTCTAATTGAGTGATGCTCATATTTTAAATATATATAGGTGTCATATTCTAATATTTATTGCAGACTGGAAAGTGGCGACAGCACTTGGCTCTTATAATGTGTGCAAAGCCTTTCATTAATAGAAGGAGTGGGTAAGTGTGATGATGAAAAGATAGAAAGCAGTGATGGCAATAAAAAGGTGAATTACTCAAATCGGTGTTAAAGGAGACCTGTCAGCTATATTGTACGTGCAATGCAATTCCACTTTATTGTGCACTATATAATAAGAAAAAAACATGCATATAGGCTAGATTGACTTATCAACCCTATTAAACTAGGCATAGTGACTAAAATGAGCCCTTTTTCTCTGCAGTCAGTATTACCGAGGTAGAGAAATTTTTGTTTTTACTTATATGTAAATTAGGTGATTGGATCATCAGGGTGGGAGGGGGGCTAGCCTAGTCCCAGGGAGCAGTGCTCCCCCTCCCAGTAAGATTGACAAGGCCAGGCATCCTCCCTCCTTCAATGGCTGTCCCTGAAATGTCATTCATTCACTGATGGCAGTGCTATCACTGCATGTCCAGTGAAGACCTCAGAGCGGGGACGACCGATCTGAGATCTTCACTGCTCCAACACACGTGCAAGCTTTCAGGGTTTGGCATCGGACGAATAAGGATCCTGGAAAACCGCTTTAGTATGAAATTGGCTCTTGTGTATGTATTTAAAGTAGGGAATGTGGCTAAAGGATGGATGGTCGAAGTGGTTGGAACCTACCAAAAGTGGTTTAAGGGAGGACAACCGGTCATGGACATGAATGGGCCATTGATGTGTGTGGGGAATGAAGGCTAACTCATCTTGTATGATCCCACAGAAGACTAGCTATGGGGATACAAAGCCTCAGACCAGTCAGAGTGGCCATGATGTTGATTCACCACCGAAAAGCAATGGACATGGAAGCATCAGCAGTTGACCATTGAGCAATAGAAGATGGTGATCTTGTCTAATGAATCATTTTTTTTACATCAAGTGGAAGGCCATCAAGTGCGTCACTAACCAGAGAAAAAGATGGCACCAGAATGGTAGGCAGGAGGACCAGGAGGAAGGCAAACCAAAGGGGGCAGTTTCAGTCTCTAGGCAATTCATCGCATCCTTGCATTTATGAGGATATTATTAGTGTTGATTGAGCACCAAAGTGCTTGTGTCCTCGGATGCTCTGGTAGAACACTTGGTGATGCTCGAGTGCTCTACAGAGCACCCGAGCACAATGTAATTCAATGGGAGAAGACCAGGCACCCTCTGCTCGGATGAGGGGAGGGTGTCGGGTTCATAGGAAAAGGTCTAAATTGTAAATTCTCCTCTTTCACTCGTTAAAGTACACTAATTAACTGAATTCGTACGCATTAGCACACAATGCGTAGCATTAGCATACAAATTTGTACGCATTGGCGCACAATGCGTAACATTAGCATACAAATTCGTACGCATTAGCATACTCGAGCATCGCACTCGAGCACGCGCGGTGTCCGGCCGAACACCGAGCGGACCCGAGCGTAGGCATGCTCAGCCGAACAGCGAGTTCCGCCGAGCATGCTCGCTCAACACTAGATATTATATTGTCATGTGCTACCTACCTAAACATTATACAGACCAAGTACCTCCCTTCATGGTAGCAATATTCCCTAATCACATTGTCCTCATTCAGCAGATTAATATGTCCTCTCACTCTGTAAAAATTATTTGTGGAACATGGCAAGGAGTTCAAGGTAGTACAATATGTGATCTAAGTACCTCCCCTCCTTCGAGCTTTTAAGCCTGATCCTCTCTTTTTTTCTTTTTTGATAATCCACCAAATTAAAACCAATCTCAGAAACAGTTAAACTTTTTTTTCCATTCCAGACCTTCTTATTAGCTAATTTCCAGCCCCATGATTATAATAAGGAGTGAATTCTCTTTGAGTCATCTCCAGCATTGAGATACTATTGAGCTGTCAATCAGAAGAACTCTCCCCAAGTATTTCAGATTTCTAAGTAGCCATTGTTCCATTGAGTAATTAAAGAAAAAAGCTCTTTTCCACTTGGTATAACCTTAGAACGATATTAATTGGTAGAAGGTTGAGCCCTCTGCAATGATGGAGGAATACGGTTGAATGGCCTTTTCAAGTCACATGAAAGTTGAAAGTTTGCTTGGTTGAATGTACAATAATTAGATTAATAAGTAGCTTAATTTATCACAGCTCTGGATTTCAACAGCCACACGTTAGAAAAGGGTGAAAGATTAGGCTGATTCTGGAAATTCTACAAAAAAAATCACTAAATATGTATCCATTTAGGCTAGATATCCACTGCAAAAACTCAGCAGTTTACCAAGAATTTGAGTTTCTTGGCAAGTACAGGTGAAGCACATGGGGCAGACTTACTAATCCTGTTTAATGGGAATGTGTCATCAGAAAATGAGCTATTGTTTAAATAAAGTTTTTATTTTAAGCATATTTTTAAAGAATTTTTAGCAATGTTATTTTTCATTTTCCATGTCAATATCTATATTAGAACAAAAACTATAACTTTCAAAAACTTCTTGGTCTCTACAGATCATTTTACTACAGTAAGGCTGGTTTCACATCACCGTTTCTTTTTCCATTCTTCTAATCCGTCAGAAGAACAGAAAAAAAAGCAAAACAGGACCTTGTAGAAAAAAACGTATCCTGCTGCATCCGTTATGCACATTTGACATCCTTTTGAGCCATTTCCATCTGAGATCCATTTTTTAAGACAAAAAAAGTCCTGCATGCAGTCCTTTTTTTCCGTATGAAAAAACAATAGATCTCAGACGGAAATGGCTCAAACGGATGCCAAATGTGCATAACGAATGCAACAGGATCCGTTTTTTTTCTACAGGATCCTGTTTTGCTTTTATACTGTTCTTCTGACGGTACAGAAGAACGGAAAAAGAAATGGTGATGTAAAACCAGCCTTACCTGCTTATCTGTCATTCTGATCCTGCCTGTAATGATATCACCTGTGTGTATAGATAAGACAGGATCCGCCATTCACAATAGGTGACTGTTAGAGCAAGATGGTCGCCCCCATAATCACGTTTGAAAAATATGTAAGATGTATCTCTATCTTGTTTTAAGTGGAAAAAAATGCAGGTGATACCTTCCCTTTAAGATTTAAGGCACCATTACACAGGCGGATTATTGTTAAGATGATCGTTCATCGGGTAATAGGGATCTTTAGACATGTTAAACAACTCGGGTTTGATGGCGGCAGATTGCTCCATGTAATAGGCAATCTGCCACCGGCAAACAATGAGGCAGTATGGGGATGAGTGATGCATTAGAGATCGCTTGTCCCTATACTGAGGAGGAGATCCCTGCCTGTAATAGCAGTGATCTCCTCCTCTAGGGAGCAGGCCATTGCAGGAAGGAAAGGCTTCCCTCCCAACAATTGTCTGCTCTATCTGACCATGTAATAGGGCCTTTATACAATTTAAATATGGCCCAGATTTATTACAGTGGCTGATGTTGGGTACATTTGGTGCAAAGTTAGACTAGTTTATACCACCTAGTAGATGGCTTACTTTGTGCCAGAATTTTGTGCTACATTTTTGCCACACAGTGTTGCAAATTAAAGGCTAAGTACACCTTTGGAGGCAATTTTTGTTTATGCTTGCATTTTATGCATTTGTGGCTAAAAATCATATTTCCAATTGGCCTTTATTAAAACATATTGAGCCATTCTGTCACAAACTGTTTTTCTAACTATGTGACTGGTACTTTTACTTTCACTTTGTGCCAATAAACTGAATTATTTCTAAACTACTAAGAAGTCCCCTGACAATCCCCATCCAACCTGACAGAGCTTGAGAGAATCTGCATTAAAGCATGGCAAAAACTCCCCAAATCCAGGTGTGCATCATACCCAAGAAGACTGGAGGTTGTAATCGCTGCCAAAGGTGCTTCAACTCTTCAACTGACTCCTGAATAAAGGTTCTGAACACTTATGTCAATGCAAAATTTTTTGTTTTTCCTTTTCAATAAATATATTTTAACCCACTGCCCCTACTATCAGTATGTCTTTGAAGTGGGGAGGAAACCAGAGTCCATAGGGGAAACCCAACCAATAACATGGGGAGAACATACAAAACTCCATGCAGACGTTGGCCTTTGTTGAATTTTAATCTAAAACCCCAGTGCTGCAAGGCACCAGTGCTAACTACTAAGTCACTGTGCTGCAAAGATTTTGAATATCTTTCTCATTATGGCATATTGAGTGCAGAAAGATGGGGAAAACCTTGATTTTTTTTATTTTAGCACAAGGACGCACCATAACAAAATTTTGAAAAATTGAAAAGGAGAGCATCAGAGCATGAAATGCTCCGATGCTCTTGTCAGGCAGGCTTCCTGGGTGAAATTTAATTTTTCATGGGCAGTGCACTGACTATTTCTAGGCGATGTCAGCAAACAGAGATGAGGTGGACAATGCAGTAGGTCGCTCTATAATTCTGTCCTTAAAGGCAACCTCTTTCTAACAAAGCTAGAACCAGCCCTGTACCTCACATGGATCCAGAGATCTCCCCGTTCATTGCTCTGCTAGATTTATATCAAGCTGGCAGCTCAAGGGGAGTGTCTTTTCTGCTGCAGCTCAGGAGGCGTGTCTCAGCTTCTCCTATCACAGCTCAGGAGGCAGTTGAAGGATGAAACTGAGCATGTGCGGCCTTCTCAGTGAGCAGGTCAAAGAAATAAGAAATTAAGTGGCACGATACAGATACATTTTACTGAATAACTTAGTAGCTATACAAAATTTTTAATAACATGCAATTACAAAAGTATTCAGATCCAGGTGCTGGTTTAAAAACTGTAGAATATTTTTCGTGGGACAACCCCTTTAAAGGCTTGTGTGGAAGGAGGAAAAAGCACAAAGATCGCTTGAACCAGAATAGTGAACCCATAAGGGAGTCTTCTGCTTTTTGCATACCACTGGATGATCAATGCAAAAAGGAACCATTAATTATGAAAATAAATAAATAAATACTTGAATATTATACAAATTAATAAGAATATAATACAGAAACCGGCACAAAGAAGTGATAGCAAATTCCATGACCACATATAGCATTGTGTTATCATCGCGTGCCTTTAACCTTTTCATTCCATAATCCGCTGCAGTGCCCCTGGCATCAATAATGCGCTAAGTTGACTTCTATTTCATTACCTGATTTTAAAGGTTTTCTTATCAATTTTAAACTCTAGGGAATTTTTGTACGACCTATAAAAATGCACATAATTATACTTTGCACAAAACATATGTGCCCTTTACTGGCAAATCTTCCAAATCACCCAAAATGGTACAAACATTTTTTTTTTTTTTAGTCTCAAGAAAAAGTAAATTACATGTTTCTGTTATTTATCACTACTAATGTCAAACAGAATTAATATAGCTTCTTAATCCCTGTATTAGTATAAACAAAATGAACAGCACTATAATTAAGAGGACTTTTGGCAGGCAACTTAGCATCCAGTGAAAAGACTACATTACACTAACATGGCTCCCATTAGCGACAAACACAGGGGTAAGAAAATCTGTTGACAGTCCGGCAGTATAAACTAGTGTTGTCTGTAAAAGACAAGTACAAGAGTGAGCAAAACTACATGTTTCAGGAAAAAAGCTCCACATTTATAGAGAAGATGTAACTTTTTCAAATTTCTAACCCAGTGTTTTGTTTTGTTGCTGGATAGGACCATCTAAAGGGAATATATTATCCAAAAAATTTGCTATTATTTAAATCAATATATCGTCAAAAGGAGATATCTGTTTAATATTCCACATGAAAGTCATAGAGCCACCAACACATAAAACATAGGGGGTCATTTATTAAGACCGGCGTTTTAGACGCCAGTCTTCATACTGGATGCACAAATTTATGTAGAGGTTCTGGTCTCTACATAACTTCGGCTCATCCACCGCCTGTCTAAATCTACGCCGGCATAGATTTAGATAATTTTCTATACCTAAAACAGGCAAAGAAAATGATAAATTAGATGGGCCCACCCTTTTCCCTGTCCATGCCAAGCCTCCGTTTCATAGATCTGGCATGAGCAGATGAAAAGGGAAAAAAGTTGCAGATCTGCAACAGATATATGTGGCGTATATCTGTTTGTAAATGACCCCTATAACCTTTATTTCTTATTGAGTAAGAAATCCCCCCAAAAATGTAATACCGGGCTACAGGCATAGGTTAGCCATGAAAGGGAGACTCACTCTATAGACTCTCCCTGTCCTATAAAGCCCTACCATAAAATGGAATAGCTGCCCCAATAAGGAGGATCCCATATCAGGAACCTTCTAAACGGCCTTAGATGGCTCGGACCAAGGATAGAAACCACCACCAAGTCAACATCAGTCGTCCAAAAAAGTTGTAGTGGCAAGCGACACTAAAAAAGTAAATAATACTGATCATATATACAGGTGTACATCAGACCTATATGTTGTACAAATTTTCCACATGACAATCTTTTAAACCAATCTCCAAAATATTACCATTTTCACACTGCCTGCTGAGCACTCACCATAGGCTCACATTTCCTGTTTTGTAGGCATGACTTTTCAGTTAGTGCTTGACACATTGGAGGTTGAATCGGCAGTCATCTCATTATTATCAGAGAGCAGGATTAAATGAAGAGATCACACCACTGAAAATAGTTAATGGATAGTGCGGGAAAACAAGAGACCCACGTGTTGCTCCTAAAAAACTTGGCCAACTTTATTTATCTCATGGATAAGAACTGATGATTCTTATGCTCCTCAGTCTGGAGATCCTCTTCAGCCCAGTGCATCTAGTCTTGAGTTTTCAATTAAATTTCTTTTTTTTTTCTTTTACTCTGATCTGAAGTCTGAATTTAGAGATCTGGTCTGGGTCTGCAATTAATTAGGTGGGTTCATCTGGAGGTCTTTATTTATGTGTCTTGTCTGGGGTCTGAATACATTTTAAAGTCTTGTCTGGGGCCTGATTTTAGAGATGTGATTTAGGGATATGGTATAAGGGCAGTGGTGGCAAACCTGTGGCACGGGTGTCAGAGGTGGCACTCAGATCCCTCTCCGTGGGCACCCACGCCCTGGAAAAATTCTAAGGCGTACCAATATGCCTTAGACTTTTCCTGCCATTCATTAGCGCAGGGCGCACTATGAACAGCACAGGCAGTGCACTGAATGTAGGCCGGCTATTATAGCTAAATGATAAAGTACATGGAAGATACACTATACTGGACTGTAATATTCAGGTTAAATTGCCATGTTGACACTTTGCGATAAATAAGTGGGCTTTGGGTTGCAGTTTGGACACTCGGCCTCTAAACCGTTCACCACTAGTATAGACTCTAAATTAATTTAGAGGTTTTATGCAGTTAAATAAGTGATCTGTGGTCTGACTTTCTAAAGTGTGTATGAATTAAAGGATCTGATTTGGGGTCTGAATTTAATTATGGGTCTGGCTTGGCATCTGAATTCTGTTTGGGGTTCTGATATGGGTTTTAAACAAATTTAGAGGTTTTGTGGAGCCTGCAATTAACCAAGGAATCACTAGCCTAGGGGCTGAATTTGCTTAGGGTTTTAAACAGGTGTCTTAATTAAAGGGGTTTTCCGGGAGTTTACTACTGATGACCTATCCTGAGGATAGGTCATCAGTATCTGATCTGTGGGGGTCCGGTGCTTGGTAAGCTGCGAAAAGGTAGCGGCACTGACAGGAGTGCCGGTACCTTCTCAAACAGCTGATCGGCGGGGGTCCCGGTTGTCAGACCCCCACCAATCAGATACTGATGACAGAGGATAGGTCATCAGTAGCTAAATCCTTGAAAATCCTGGCACATATATTTATTTAGGGTCAAGGGGCATAAATTAAATTATAAATGACACATACAAAAGCACTAGGACTTGAAAGCAAATGGGCAAGAAAGAATCCAGAATAATGGATGGTGTGCATAATGTTCACCGTCAGGAAATTTACAGTAAACATTATGCTTCATCTGCAAAAAATAGAGTAGTAGTCCATGTAATATGGTTTACATAATTTTTACATAATGTGCTTGGGCGGAGTAAGGGATAGTAGGTCTATATTTCGCTCAGGAGCCCATAGGACTCCAACTATTACATTGGTAATGGAAACTGGTCAAGTTCTCCTCTCTCCTCCCTCTCTATATAGTGATCTTCACGCATGATACAAAGCATGCCCACAACATTCGCCTAAAGTCAATAAATCTTTTTTTAACAGCTCTAAAGCAAATGTCTGGAAATATGGAGTAAATAAGACAAGATGGCTACCCCCTTAATCAAGTAAAGAAAAAAGAATAAAAACGATATAATCAAAACATAAAAACAGACTAGAAAAAAATGAGTTAATTCCACAACATACTTTAATTGGGGACACGGTTCTGAGCCTTTTCCTTCTACAAAGCCAAAAATACAAATCTGTCAGTTGTGTGATGATCTTTATTCTTACAGAACTTGCTCATTTCTGGATAGTTTTTCGATATGTTGCAGAAAAAAAAATAATTAAATGACAGCAGGTGCTATTGTTTGCTTTGATTCAACCATCACAGGTTCTGCAAGGTCAAATGTAAACCTGATGCTTTCGGCACCCTGGGAAATCGAGATTATGCCGGACAAACAACATACTTAAAACTTTGCCCAACACAGCTGAAATGTGACAATCATCATTGGATTTAGATGTGTGGCCGGGGAAATAAATGCAGGTCAAGTCTCCGGTTTCCATTGATACAGAGCATAAATGCTTAAGGGACATATGTAGCAAAAACAGCATCGACCCCCAAAAGAGTTTACATTTAGGACTATTGCCTGGGCAAGCATTCAAGCAGTCAGGCAATGGTGTTTACCAGGCACGCACAGAGAATATATTGTGTATATATACTGTTTCTTTTCTTAGTACAGATGTAAATCTTTAAAACACATATAGCTATGTCACTAGTTGGGGCTGTTTCTAGTATGGGCAGCCTTTTTTTTATCAATGCATGTCCACAATGATGTGATGATCACATTCCTAGCATATACAGCAGTCCATTGGGGTTAAAATTGTTTTCTGAGACAAAGCTTAAAATCCCATGCTTAAAGTTTAATAATACAATTCTGACTGTCGCCACTAGGGGGAGCTTGGAAACATTTTGCATACTGTCTCTACATTGAAGTCAATAATGGACCACTATACAACAGAGGAGGACAAACATAAAAAGATGGAGACCTGGCCTTGCAACTTGGGGGAATCTTGGGATCTGCTCAGTACCAAGCTGTGACAGGACATGGAGAGAATGGGACCAAGGGTAGGGTCCCATGTAGCAGCTGCTGGACAGACATGATACATCTGCAATGTGGCTGTCAAGTAAACCTGCACAGTTTTCAAATAGACTTTCAAGAGGTGTTGGTTTTGGTCAACAGGTTGGACTATACCATCATACAGCTGTGTGAAACTGTCTTCATAACAGATTTTGGGAAACATAACCCCAAAGCCTTTCTTGCTAGTTTTGAGGTCTTTTTTTATAGAGGTATGATTATATATTGGCTTAAATTGACTTACTACAGCACTATTGTCACTGTCTTCACCAGTAGGTTATTTTCTAGAGTACCAAGGTACTTTTGTATGCACATTCATATCACATCTTTTGTCCCCATTATTTCATTAGCACCATCAGAGCTCACAGTGTAGTACGTAGAACATAGCCCTACATGTCACTTCCTGTGAAGGGGCTCAAGAAGACCAGGCAAACAAGGGCAATTAGCAAACCCCACTAAATTTGAGGGACCTATGACCATCTGGGTAAACATACTAAAAAGCCAAAAGCGATATAAATGTGGCCTAACACAATAGTCTGAAGTGGATAAAAACGTATGATTTCAACAAAAACAAATGTTCATTGGGTGAAATTTAACAACAAATGATCGTTTTAGCTACCCAATGACAGACAAGATTTTGCCATGTTTGAAATTTTCATCTGATAGTTAGACAGAAGGTTTTTTGTTCAAAGAAAGACCGTTCGTCTTTTTGTTCCCAAAAGATCTTTTGTCCATCATCTGGTTTCATTGAACATGTATGGCCAGCTTGAGCAATGAGAGCGACCAATATGGACTAAAACACATACCTCTTTCACTAGATGATCATTCGTGTAACTGCTGTTCAAGCATCAACCGACTTCTAGGTAATGTGTATGGCCAGTTTAACAGTCAGTCTACTGTAACTGCCTTTAGCTGCCCTTAGCTCTGGGACAACCTTATTTCCCTTTGTAAGTGTAGGAGAAATCTGGAAGAACTCCTCACAATTTTTTAGAGAACATACAATCTCATCGCAGATGTTGCCCTGATAAAATTTGAACTGGAAAACAAAAATCTTTAAAGTGACTCTCCAGGTCAAGAAAAATAATTCACCTTAACTGGGGAACAAACAGAACATTTGCATGGTGACCTCGTACTTGCCTTTGTTTAGCTGCAGATCCACTAATTCTCCTAATTCTTAGGCTCCTCTTCTGCCATCCAAGATGGCCGCACCCTTTCACAGACTGTGCATCGGTAGTCCAAGCCACTTCCTGCTTTTCTAACCTTGCATTTACATTTTCCTGAATTGTTCATGTGAGCAATGAGGGCCAATCCAAAGACAGCAGAAAGTGTCTTGGGTTACCAAATACACAGTATGCATCAGGTAGAACAGCCAGAAGAGGAGTCTTGGAATTGGCAGATCTACATCTAAAAAGATGAAAAGTAAGACAACGGGTAAGTGTTCTTTTCATACCCCAGTTAAAGTAAATTTTTTTTTGTCTTGAGCTGGAATGTTGCTTTAAGCATACATTTTTCAAACACATTATTCTATATTAAAACCATACCATATTAGGACACTGGGTTAAACATTTTTTTTCAGCAAATAACAAAAACTGTTAATAAAAACTTGGACTTTTACAGTTGTTTTTTTTCTAATTTCATTCACAGCTGTGGCCATTAGAAAGCGTATTTAATGGAGTGTCATGTTAATTGTTTTCGGAGTTAACCAATTTCTCTGTTTAATTGTCAATTGATTAACCTATTGAAATGTTAAGTGAGTCAGTTTCCTTCCAGTGCAAACAGCAGTACCATATTGTAGATCCATCGGCTGAAGGGGGTGCAATCATTTACCAGACTGCATGTGCTGGTATTTTTTTTCCTCTCTCTCTCTCTCTACAAGCTCCCTGAGCTTTTAATTAGATAAAGCAATTGTAGATGCATTTGTCAGTCTGCTGCAAAGGTTATCAGCGCTGTGGCTGACCTGTGGAGGCTAGGCCGAGAATGGATTTTACAGCAAGGACTGTTGTACTTGATTGCATTGAAATGGTAATTAACTCAAGACTTGCTGTTGTTTTTCTTAACTATGCAATCAGATGTTTGCTCTGCCGTATAGATGCACTTATTAAGTACTCATTGGCTCTTAATATACATGTGAAAGGGACTCTGTTAAAGCCACAGTACACTATGAGGATCATGGGGCTATTAAATCATTAATGGGATGTTACCTGAAGCCAAAAATATTCAAACCTATTTTTTTTCTAATCCGAGTCACCTTATCGGAGGCTTTCAACACTTCGTCTACCAGGATATTACAGTAACAGACTATGCCAATGTTGGATTATCGGCCTGCCTTGCATTACAGGCGGCAACAGCATGGAAATCTTTGCCTCGAGTCCGAAAATACTGAAAAGGAAAAAAAGAGAAAAAAAAAAAAACACAAAAAGAAACAAAGAAAAAGAAATGGTCATTTGCCGCCCAGTCTGATCTTGGAAAATCTCTTAAGGGATTTTATTGCTAATGGGTTTCCCCTTATTCAGCCACGTTGGGTCTGCTAAAAGGAGGCATACTTTGGAAGAGTTTGTGCGCACTTTAATAACTCTTAAAATAGTGTCCTGCATTGTGAGTCCACGTTCTAGCAGTTGTGTGGTGCCTTTTTTGTGACTGCCAATCTGCCGCTTTGGCCCAGTTGGTAAACAGCTTAAATCCGGGCGCCCATTCACCCTCTGCACAGTGAATTGAAATTAGTTTAAAAAAAATGCTTATTTAAGCCGTGGCGACTAACTGGCACTGGGCGCACAAAAGCTTCTAACACTATGCAAGGGTATTTACATAGGAATCAGACCGCCATAAAGAGGAGTGTCATTAATGGAATGGTCACACATTTAAGGAAATGCTTGTCCAGTTTGCTTTCTCTACAGGGCACCGTTAAAGGCTGATTCCTACCTTCCAGCCGTTAGGCTAAGCCTGTGATTCTAGGATTTATACCATGGTTTTTACGAAAATACATGGGACTAAATATCTCTTTAAGTTTAAGAAAAATGTATAGAGACTGGGGTCATAGAGAAAAGCCAGTATCCCTGTGTGCAGTAGCTGCTGCAACCACTGCTGGATTTACATTTTGTTCCTTTGTAGTTGAACTTTTCTGTGCTGCCTCATATGGTCTCTAAGTGGTCGGAACATGAAATAAATTCTGCCTCTGCTGAGTGAAGTCATTTTTTGCATGTTTGCAATAAAGTTTTACTAAACAATAAAAAACAAAAATAGTGAGAACAGGGTTGGACTGGGGTTCCTTGGGCCCACCAGAGGAAATTCATTCAAAGAAATAGACCTAGTGGCAAGTTGACCTTTGGGCCCCACTATGGTATCAGAGACTGGACCCACCAGAGGATCCTCTAGTACTCTAGTGGGCCAGTCCAACGCTCAGTGAGAACTATATGGGATTTCAGAAATTTGTCTCCAAGACAGTGTCTACAGGGGACCCATGGGGCAGGACAAGGAATTAAAGACGATAAGAACTGCATCCTTCTGCCATATAGTTCTCAAGATGGGAACTTCATACATTGGTTATATATAGGGAGCTTCTGTTCCGAGTACCATGTAGCAGAACTACTCAACTCTTTTGTTGAGGCATCATTAATTAGATGAAGCGAGTTCTCGATTACATCAGGGAAACCCCCTTTGCCTGAACCATGTTTTCATAGGCGTAATGTTTACCATCTCCTGGACTATTTCCTCTTCCAACGTTCTTTTTTCTCTCCACTCACTCTTTTTCTTTTTTTATCCACTTTGATCTCGTTTAGAGTTCTGTATGACCCAATGCGATCTTGAATGTGATATTATGCTCTTGTGAGTAATTTTCACACTCCCCCCATTTTACCCTCCTTTCTTTGGTTGAAGGAAGAAAGGTAGCCCACGTTGACTTGCTCAAATTGCTGTTTTCCAGCTCTTTACTCACTCATCTTTATTATATTGTTTGAACAGTTTATATTTTACAGCTACTGTAAGGCACCAACTGTGCCTGATTGAGTTTACACAGATTATGCCATTCCTCATCATATCTGCATTTCCTATTTGAAAACTGAAAATGTAATAAAAATTTGCGGGTTGAAAAAAAATATCAAGTGGGTTCTTTAAGGCACAGTCTATTAAAAATACACCCTAGAGACAAGTGGGTGGATGCCAAGTAGGGTTGTCTTCCACTAGACATTTGTGGTCTAGTACTAGCAAGTGGACATTACTGTTTCAGAACTAGGGCCCACCAGAGGAACCTATGGTCTCCAGATGAGCCAGTCCAATCCTGAATTCAATAGTATAGCATCTAATACATTGCTTAATGTCTGGAATCTGGTGAAAGTTCTACTGCACTTGATAACTAGAAAGATTATCCCGCATTATCAGTCCAGATAGATAGATGGTCTTAAAATGGCCACTCTCATTAGATTAATATTGGACAAACTCGCCAATTTTGGCAGGACTGGCTGACCATCTCATGTGTTCTTGGGTCTCCCATCTCTCCCCCCAAAACATATTCCACTGAAGAGATGGACTGGATTTCAGCATCCCAATCTTTTTGTTCTCAGGGAGAGAAGCTGCCACCAGAGGCATTTAGAGGCAGCTGACTTTTCACACCCCATTCTGAAGACATGCGTTCTTAGTCGTACTAATCATGTATGTTGATGGGGCGATCAGGAAGAATAGCTGCCAGTTATCTAGAAAGTATGACCAGCTTAATAGTCATTGTGGTCTAATTAAATACAAAAATTCTTACTATAATATATATACTGGAAAACAAACAGCCAAAACCAGCCCCATGGCTGGGTCTCCCAGCAGATGCTTGAAACAGGGTGTAAACCTGGATTGCTACTACAGGAAAAAATATGTACCATAGTGCAAAAGATTTTTCCATTTAAAATAATGTGATTAGACAATTGCTTTAGTTTTATATTTTTCTCTTTTTTTCACTGTTGCATTTATTAAAGGTTTCATTCTTCTGTTATCTCATATAATGTGAAGTCCCCATGCACATAACATGTTCTAGACTCTCCAAGGTTATATTGACTGCACAAATATTTGACTCTGCCCTAGAATATTGATACTACAAATATCTGTAGAGGTGAAATTGACATGACTTGAGGTAGAATCCTATTATGAACTTGTTTTAGACACAGAGGTTGTCATGCATAAAAGATGGCAGAGATGTGAATTAGCAGAGGGCGGCTGGGAAGATGGTGCACAGACATTTGCCCTATTTATAGAGGGAAATGCTAACATATTCAACTAGTAGCACTATTGAAAAGGGTTAGGTTATTACTCCATAACTCTTGCAGAATATCTTTTACAAAGCCATTTTTTATTAGTGACACCAAAATGTTTTTGTATGAGGGATAAAATATGTAGTATAATATAGAGGTCAAAGGGTATCATGTGTGTTACACTTTATATTGTGTGTGACTCAAGGATCATGGATCCACTTTGGTCTACTGTCGGGTCTAATGATGGTCAAGAGTTGTCCCATTGTTGATTCCCACAATGATCTCCTGTAATCTTTGTGGCAAACTCACAGCAAGTGTTCAATTTCCCTGCAGTGCCACCACAGGACAAATGAAGAATTACAAGCTTCTCATTAAATTCAATAGACTATCCTTGTAATACATGGATCTGCTGGGTCCTTCATAGAGAGGTGCTCTATGTAGCCACTCTCCATGCTTAATAGATGGTCTTCCTAAACCGGGACCACCATTTCAATTCTTACATTAGTGGATGGTAGAAATGTGATGAGCAGTAGTGACTCATAGTATGTCAATCAAGCAGTTATTAATTTTCTACTAGTCCAAAGCAAAATATATTTCTGTAAGGATTGCTATTACGGGTTGTCACTAGAGATGAAAAAATTTCCCAAAATTTGTTTTGAGACTGATTTGGTCAAATTGTCAGATTTGACCCATATTGATAGTGTCCTAATTTGTCCTGAAAAATTGCGTATGATATTCCTAGGTCTCCTAGGACTGTATCCAACCCCAAGCTCATTTACACAAATACAGCATTAGTATTGTCAACGTGACAGTGACATACATGGCTATGGGTACACGGATGGTAGTCAGTGGTAATAAATAGTCTGCTTAATCCCTCCTTTGCGTTAACACATTGTATGTAGTGAGCTCACATCCTGAGCTCCCTCAAAACATGGTGCATGCTAGGCACATTCATTTAACCCCTCAGATGTCAAAACAGAAAAAAAAATCCATGATTCACCATTTTTGGTCACCTTGCCCGTCCAAAAAAATTTAATAAAAAGTGATCAAAAAGTTGGACATACCCCAAAATGGTACCAATAAAGTCTACAGTTTACCCTGCAACAAGCCCTCCATACAGCTTTGTAGACAAAAATATAAAAAAAGTTCTGAGTGTCTGAAAATGGAAAAGAAAATGGTTTTTTTAAAGGTTTTGATACCCCAAAAACCTTTCAGGTTTTTTCTCAATTTCACCTTGTAAATTTCTTTTTCCTGTTTTCCAAGACAAGATATGGTAAATGAATTGATGCCATTAAAAATAGTTCCTGGAATGTGAGGAAAAAAACACTAAAATGCAAGATGAAAATGGGCCAGTTCTTTAAAGGGCATCTGTCAGCAGATTTGTACGTATGACACCGGCTGACCTGTTACATGTGTGCTTGGCAGCTGAAGACATCTGTGTTGGTCCCATGTTCATATGTGCCTGCAAAGCTGAGAAAAATGGTGCTTTGATATATGTAAATGAGCCTCTAGGAGCAACGGGGGCGTTGTCATTACACCTAGAGGCTCTGCTCTGTCTGCAACTCCCGCTCCCTCTGCATTTATTGACAGAGCCAGGCAGTAAAAAGGGGCATCACAGCTGGTCCTGTCAATAAAAGTGCAATTATTATGTGATTATTGCCATTTTGTATTTCTTTGTATTATATTTTTATGTACCAGAATTTCTCTGTAAATTCTTAGTATAAGATTTTTTTTCCTCCTGATTGTTGTATATTCCCCCCCCCAAAGATGCAGTTCAACTATCCATGAAGAGCAAATAAGAGCATATTGTTATTGGAACGGGGCTATTACGTATTCAGAAATGTGTGCTTGAATTCATCCATCTTGAAGTGGAACTTGTTGGATGGCTATAACTGGCAACGGATACTGAATATATTTCATGCGTTCGGTCACCCACTCTCCACCGCTTGTATCCATAAAATATCATTTTGGCACAAAATAAATTCATTAAATGCAGTTAAATACATCTCAGTTGTCGTGAGATGAAATGTGCTATTTTTTGTTTTGTTTTTTTTTTTTTGTTAAAAGAATGAAGGTAATTTAACCCTAACCCCTTAAAATCTGCAAAAAATCAATGCCTCATTCAAGTCTATTGATCAGCAGAAAATTAATTAGACTTCAATGCTTATGGCGGTTGATAAGACAACTTGTTAATTTAGTAAGTGATAGTGCGTTCCCTTAAGCATCAAATATCCTCCTCGCTGGAAAAGACATCTTGGGCGCTTGTCATTCTCCTCGGCGCAATCTTTATGTTTTATTTATAACGAGATTATAGCCGGTCCTTACATTAAAAAACATTCTGTTTGCATATTGCTTGGTCAAACAGAATCGATACGCCGGCGAGCACACAGAGACTGTTTATTTCATTTTCAGAGAGAAATGTTTTTTTTTTGTTCTTTTTTATTCCTCCTCCTTTTAATCCGCTTAAATATTTTTTAAACATTGTTGTTGGTAACGCAAGTCTTAATCTGGAAAATGAGGACGAAATGGAGTTACCCCAGAATGTTTCAGACAAGGAGGGGGGTGGGAGGGAACAGTTCATGCTGGTTTCTAAGGACAAAAGGGACAAAAGGGTCCTCCCAACAGTTTTAGGTTCCAGCAGCAGAACACCAGCCCTGTGAAAATGCTAATGAGCCGGTAAAGAGGCCCAGTTCTCCTGCCATAATTCTATAGTAGACTTGAGGACCCCATGGTGTTCACTAAATCAAGGCAACTAATTGAGATTTTTTTTTTCTTAATGCACACTTTCTTCATTGGCTTCATTGAGTTTTAACTCATTGACGAGAATGTGCCTTTTGTGACAACAGGTCCCGATTGTTTTTTGGCAGGCTCCATTCCTTAATTGCTGACATGGAAGGTATGACAACAATTTTTAATTTTGATTTTTTTTTTTTTTTTACATTTCGGTGAATCAGCAGCTTGGGTATTAAGAGCGCTTAAGACATTGACTATAACAAACGAGAAGACGGCGAGTCAGCGTTGCTTAATGCCACTGCTCCTAGGCCATATGGATGGATATAATATTATTATATTCCGCCGAGCATTTCTGTGAGCACAGGTGACACTTTGATTGAAACCATAATTAATAAATCAGCCCTGGCTCTCACACCTACAGCTCACAGCGGGGCCTGGAAAACACGTCTATAAAGGAACCTCTATGTCCTTGTGTTAAAAAAAAAAAAGGGAATGAATGACAGAAGCACTTGTTGCCCTCGGACTTGGATTTGCTGTCTGGTATCTCACTTTTGGCGCTGGTTGTTAATGAACAGGTCTCTTGTAGCTGCAGCAGGTGACATTGCCATTAATCTCTTACTTGACCATCGCGGCATAATAATGAGATGGATTTGTGCTCGTGACTCCACGTCCCGCGTTAAGAATCAGTTCATTAGGGACACGTTTAACCTTAGTTGTCTGCTATTTAGTTAGGCTGTAGGGCAAACCACAGCTGAGTTTTTTTTTTAATGTCTTGTTAAGTGCTATAGACTATACATACCGAGCCGCTTTCCCGAAGCCAGAACCCCGGCCAAATGCATTAGTAACGTTAAATTATCCCTGTTGCCTATACACAGTGGAGGCAGCCATTTAGTGGCCTGAACCATTATTCATAAGATTGCAGACTATGATTTCACTAGGAACCGGTGATATTACTGAGGTAAGGGGCGCGTTGTGCCCTCAAATAGCTGCTGTCACCGGGTATGGGCAATGGATACAATTTAACAGCGTGATTTGTGATATATTGTAGTAACTAAAGGGAAAGGCTACAATGAAAGTGATTTTTTTTTCAAAAGTTCTAGCCCCTAAGTACTGATATTGAATGAGCGTTAACTATTAGGTTAAGTATAGACATTTTGCTATACAGTGGTGGCGGTATGGTTTTTTTTTTACAACTTTATAAACTTATTGAAAACATATTTTTAGAAAAATAAAGGACAATTGTGTAACCTGGCTAGGTTTCTTTATAGGAAAGTACAGTTATGGCCCAACTTCCTAGGGAGTCATACATTTAACAGTTGTAGGTATGACCCCTTGATTAGTATGTCTGTCCAAGAGAAGTAGTCTAAAGCCTGTATTACACTGGCAGATTTTCTACCAGATGATCGCTAACGAGCGTTCATAGTAGAGGAGAGCAAAGTTCTTGAAAATTCGATTTGGCTGCTTCGACATTTTGTGGTGAATCAAATTTTTCCTGAAATTTTGAGCGAAGTCCACTTTGGACACTTCATTTCACTCAACACTAGTTAGTAGTAATGTTTTGGCATCATCTGGCAGTTTAATACTGCCGACGATTACCTGATCAACGAGCAAATGCTTGTTCATCGGGCAATCTTGATCTTTCAGCATGATGAAAGATCACAATTTGCCGGTAGCAGATCATGCTATCTAATCACGATCAGCTGCCAACAAATAACTAGACAGCATGGGGACCTACAATGGTATAATGATCACTCCTATGCATGTAATTGCAGTAGACTCCTCCTCTAGCAAACAGGTGATTGCTGGGAAGGAACGGTTCCTACCCGACAATCGCCTGCAGAACTGGCTGGTGTAATACAGCCACTGCATATGCCAGGAAAATCTGATAACTTAGGTTCTCTGATCTAAGTTTGGTTCAGTTAAACAGTTAAAGTGTTGTCTATGTTGGGAAATTTTGAGGACAGTGGGTGTGGAACCACTGTACCAACCAACCAGTTTGAATTTGGGGCTCGACCAGTCCCCTGGTATTCAGGATCAGTACCCCAATGTAGGGGAGCCACCAGGCCGCTAGCTCTTGGAATAGTCCCAATATGATTGGCAGCTGACCCACTGGGGTCAGAGACACCGGTGCAAAGAGCAGAAGAATCAGGCAAGCAGAGGTCAGAGCAGGTAGCAAAGTAAACAGGCTATAGTCTGGGAAGGCAGCAGAGGGTCAGAGTTGGTAAACATGCAGAGGGGAGTACACGGGTAGACAAACAGAACAGCACACTTTGACTGCTACTTAACAAGGTAGGTAAGCTAAAACTCAGGCATCCTCCCCTAGGGGGAAATGTCTTAAGTACCGAGTAGTGCCCAGCCATTGGCTGAGGAAAACAGGGGTGTGCCCACCCTAGAGACAGACACATGGGACCTGGAGGGAACATGTAGGCCGTGGCCTGTAGAATAAGAGCACATGAAAAACCGGCAGCCGGACCCACTCCCAACAGCCAGAGGAGACCAAGTGGGTCCAGGCCACCAGAATGCAGAAGAGTTGGCCTCAGAGGAGTGGGGCATTGTTGGGCATGGGCCACCAGCATAAGTGGAATACTTTTTTAACTTGTGAGTACAGTAAGGTCTTATATTCTGAAATGAAAAAATTAAATTGGAACCTGCAATCCACAGGCAGCATGTTATAGAAAAGGATTTGCTTAGCAATTTGATGAGTTTTATGGGAAAAGATTAAATAAAACTTGTGATTTATTCAGTTATACCCGTGCTAATGCTGTGCTTTGAAGTCAGGGAGGCGTTCCTATCAGTGATTGACAGCTGTCTCTATATACACAGTCCTAGAGGGAAGGCTGTCAATCACTGATAGGACCTCCTCCTCATAGAGGGAAGACTGTCAATCACTGATAGGACCTCCTCCTCCTCATAGAGGGAGGGCTCTCAATCACTGATAGGATCGCCTGCTTGACTTAAAAACCCAGAATGAGCACAGATATAAATGAGTAAATCACAAGCTTTACTGAATCTTTTCCCACAAACTATATATCAATCTGCTCAGCTCCTCCTGCTCTATAACATGCTGCCTGCAGCTCAGACATCATGTTCAATGTGGCAGGTTCTATTAAAGTAACTTCCCAAATATTTTTGACCACAAATATATCTCCTGCTTGGTTTCTTCAGTTCTAATAAAGATCTAGCTGTCTCCATGGTTACAGACTACGAATAAACCCTGTGTAGTCTAACCTTGCAATTATATATTGCTCCCTTTCTTATGCTTTGTTTATATTACCTGTAGGTTACCAGTAAGAGTGGACAAACAAAGGAAGGCAACATTAGAGGCTGCACCAAACATGTAGTCATGGTAAGATTGGACAGAAGATCTCTGGAGAGTTCAGGCTCTGACATGAAAGTGGACCCCAAAGTTCAAGAAGAACACAAGGAAGGGAAGGGGTGATCAGAAGGTATAGCTGTCAGGGAATGAGAGTTTAGACAACAACTATTGAAGTGTAGCCACCTTTATAACTATGAGAAGGGTATTTGACCACTTTTATAATTCCCAAAGAACCTTCTTCTATTGCAGGCCAGTAGCACTGTTAGACACGTAGAGTTATGAAGATCTTTTTATAGAAGCTTCTGGAAATTAGCAAGCTAGGCTTGCCCCACGAATGGGATGGGGCAGTAACTAGTATTGTGCATTAAATGCAACTGTGTTTAGCCTTTCTCCAGGGTGTAATTAACTATGTGGTCCACAGCAAAACTTAGAATGGGGCTCTGCTCCATCAAGACTTCCAAGGCTTCCAACTTTTCTTGGTCTCCCAGTAATGTGCAATTATTTCCCCATTCTCATCTTCCAGAGTTGCGCCTAATTGCGCCTCATCTGGTGATACCTCCACTCAATTACTGTGCCCCATAGAAGCTGCTATGTCTGCTACCCCGGTAGTTACATCCATAGGCTTCCTCTGGTTGGATAAATAAATCTAACTCTACCAATGGTTGATGAATAGCTAAGAAAGAGACCAAAAAGGAAAAACAAAGTATTAAGTAAATGTTGTAGAAGTGTGCGAATAAACCAATTAAAGTAGTACAAGGGTGAATAAACTCTTTTAGTGAATTCTTTTTTTTTTTTTACTATATTTAACTGGCAGGAAAATGGATACAAAGTGTTTCTATGAAAGAACATGTTACGCTGAGAAATCTTATGTTCTGTACTTTTGAACATAGGCTCTTTTTATTGAATTTTGGATTCATTTGTATGGAAGTGTAATTATTTCACACATTTGTTAATTCACTGGAAGCTTCCACAATATAAAAGAGAAAGAACGGAAATTACAGCCCCTCTCACAATAATGCAGAATTTTGCCCATTCATTACTACTCAGACCTACTTCAAACCCAAGGTTCCAGCTCTCAGTTATTTCTTTTCTATTCACAACTCGGCAACATCAGTTTTATTTCTACATGAATATGCAGATTTTACCTCGTGTTATGTCCTCTAATGAGCTTTCACTTAATCAATTTGACAGACGCCTTTCTTCCTTTTTCCATCTACAAACCAGACATCAAGAGGAATGTGAAAAATACTTCAAGAGCCCTCAGTAGAATTAAATCGCTGCACAGGGAAATGAACTTTTACTCTGCAAGAGGCATTTGCAGCAAAATCTGTGCTCACGCGTAGGGCCAGATTAAAATTTTGGGCCCCACCATATTTTTCTATAATGCTATACACTTCATATAATATTAAAGACATGGATCTGGCCTATAGATATACAATAAACATAAATAACTATAATAGTATAATATAGTATATATGCATAAAAGTATGATTATAAGTGGTGCGCCCCAAGGTTCAGTGGTTGGTCCTCTATTATTAGGTTTATTTATTAATGATGTTGAGGATTAATAAAACCATTTCTAATTTTGCAGATGACACTAAGCTATGTAGTACTGTGCAGTCTATAGGAGATGTCCATAAACTGCAAGCTGACATGGACACTCTGAGTGATTGGGCATCAACTTGGCAAATGAGGTTCAATGTGGATAAATGTAAAGTTATGCATCTTGGTAGTAATAATCTCCGGGCATCATATGTCCTAGGGGATGTAGCACTGGGGAGAGTCACTTGTAGAGAAGAATTTGGGTGTCCTTGTAGATCATAGACTAAATAGCAGCATAATGTCAGTGAGCTGCTTCTAAGGCTACCAGGATATTGTCATGTATTAAATGAGGCATTCACTCACGGGGCAGGGATGTAATATTACCACTTTACAAAGCTTTGGTGCTGCCTCATCTGGAATATGCAGTTCAGTTCTGGGCACCAGTCCACAGAAAGGATGCCCTGGAGCTGGAAAAAGAACAAAGGAAAGCAACTAAACTGAGGATCTTAGTTGTAAAAAAATTATGAAAATGTATTTAGTCTTGAGAAGAGAGGACTAAGGGTAGGCATAATTAATCTATAAAAACATATTAATGGGCCAGAAAATATGGTGAAAAGCTGTTCCACGTAAAAATGCCCTCAAAAGACAAGGGGGCACTGCCTCCGACTGGAGAAGAAAAAGTTCAGTCTCCAGAATCGTCAAAGCTTCTTTACTGTCAGAGCTGTGAATCTGTGGAATAGACTTCCTCAGGACATGGTCACAGCAGGAACAGTGGACAGTTTTAAAAAGGGTTTAGATGAATTGTCACAGTGCAGGGATAATGAACACGGTGATGTCACAGTAAAGGTATAATTTACACAGTTATGTCACAGTACAGGGATTATGAACATAGTGATGTCACAGTACAGTGATAATGCACACAGTGATGTCACAGTACAGGGATAATGAACACAGTGATGTCACAGTACAGGGAGAATGAACACAGTAATGTCACAGTACAGGGATTATGAACACGGTGATGTCACAGTAAAGGTATAATGTACACGATGATGTCACAGTGCAGGGATTATGAACACGGTGATGTCACAGTAAAGGTATAATGTACACGATGATGTCACAGTACAGGGATTATGAACACGGTGATGTCACAGTACAGTGATAATGCACACAGTGATGTCACAGTACAGGGATAATGAACACAGTGATGTCACAGTACAGGGAGAATGAACACAGTAATGTCACAGTACAGGGATTATGAACACGGTGATGTCACAGTAAAGGTATAATGTACACGATGATGTCACAGTGCAGGGATTATGAACACGGTGATGTCACAGTAAAGGTATAATGTACACGATGATGTCACAGTACAGGGATTATGAACACGGTGATGTCACAGTACAGGCATAATGTACACAGTGATGTCACAGTAAAGGTATAATGTACACTGTGCTGTCACAGTACAGGGATTATGAACACAGTGATGTAACAGTACGGGGATAATGAACACGGTGAAGTCGCAGTAAAGGTATAATGTACACGGTGATGTCACAGTACAGTGATAATGAGCACGGTGATGTCACAGTACAGTGATAATGAACACGGTGATGTCACAGTACAAGGATTATTAACAGAGTGATGTCACAGTACAGGGATTATGAACACGGTGATGTCACAGTACAGTGATAATGAACACAGTGATGTCACAGTAAAGGTATAATGTACACTGTGATGTCACAGTACAGGGATTATGAACACAGTGATGTCACAGTACAGGGATAATGAGCATAGTGATGTCACAGTACAGTGATAAGGAACATGGTGATGTCACAGTACAGGGATAAAGAACATGGTGATGTCACAGTAAAGGTATAATGTACACGGTTATGTCATAGTACAGGGATAATAAACACAGTGATGTCACAGTACAGGGATAATGAGCATGGTGATGTCACAGTATAGGGATTATGAACAAGGTGATGTCACAGTAAAGGTATAATGTACACGGTTATGTCATAGTACAGGGATAATAAACACAGTGATGTCACAGTACAGGGATAATGAGCATAGTGATGTCACAGTACAGGGATAATGAACACGGTGATGTCACAGTATAGGGATAATGAGCATAGTTATGTCACAGTACAGAGATAATCATGCATCATTTTCTTTTCACTTCAAATAAAAACTTTTTACTTTGTGTTGGTCTATGACAGGGATGCCCAACCTGCTGCCCTCCAGCTGTTGCAAAAGTACAACTCCCAGCATGCCCAGACAGCCTACAATCATAAGCCTACAGCAGGCCATGGTGGGAGTTGTAGTTTTACAACAGCTGGAGGGCTGCAGTTTGAGCATCCCTGGTCTATAACATAAAATCCCAATAAAATAAATTTTAGTTTGTGGGTGTAACATGAAAAATGTGGAAAAGTTCAAGGGGTATAAACAGCTTTTCAAGGCACTGTAGGTGTGTGTTGTGTACAAGTGTAGCATTAGCAAATAGATCTGGTGTGTGACCTTGAATCTGAATCTAAGTTAGAAGTTTAGAAGTGATAGAAGCAAAACTGAACCCTTCTATTCACCGCTGTTAAAGGTACAGATTTGCTAAAAGGCAAATGTGTTTGATCCTGAAGGATACACCCTGGGCCAATGCAGGAGCTTCTTGCCACCCAGCACTCAGGACACAAGCTCCTTGACTATACCCCTGATTTACGAGACGCAGTATATGCTGATAATTACAATAACATGCACCAACTCCTCCAGTGTCAAAAATTAGCAGATGCAATACATTTTAACACTATGCACACTGGCCAAAATGTATTTATTTAACTTATTTATTATTTATTTTGTTTAAAATTATTTATTTAAAATCTCTCCAGCTTCAGACTGTCCATGAATCTAGGTATGGAAGGACAATCCAACCTTCAAGCAAAGGCACTGAAGACATACAGTAAATGCCCGGACAGTTTCCCGGTACAATAAGTGCCTGATAATCCATAAGCGTTTGGGGAAAAAAAGCAATTTTTTAAACAAATATATATGTCCAGGGGTGTAACAAGTAACCATGGAGCCCCATAGGAAAACTTTGTAAGGGGCCGCAGTCCTCTATGACCATCTTCAGGAGAAAGTTCTGAATATTGAAATATTTTTCTTATTTTGGTCTCACTAATGCACGCAGTCCAGCAAACCACATTGTGATATCATAATAGAGCGATAATGCACACGGTGATGTCACAGTACAGGGATAATGAATACAGTGATGTCACAGAATAGGGATAATGAACACGGTGATGTCACAGTACAGGGATAATGAACACGGTGATGTCACAGTAAAGGTATAATGTACACGGTGATGTCACAGTACAGAGATTATGAACACGGTGATGTCACAGTAAAGGTACAATGTACACAGTGATGTCACAGTACTTGAATTATGAGCACGGTGATGTCACAGTACAGTGATAATGAAAACGATGATGTCACAGTACAGGGATTATGAATACGGTGATGTCACAGTACAGGGATTATGAATACAGTGATGTCACAGTACAGTGATAAGGAACATGGTGATGTCACAGTACAGGGATAATGAACATGGTGATGTCACAGTAAAGGTATAATGTACATGGTGATGTCACAGTGCAGGGATAATGAACACGGTGATGTCACAGTAAAGGTATAATTTACACAGTTATGTCACAGTACAGGGATTATGAACACAGTGATGTAACAGTACAGGGATAATGAACACAGTAATGTCACAGTACAGGGATAATAAACACAGTGATGTCACAGTAAAGATATAATGTACACAGTTATGTCACAGTACAGGGATTATGAACACAGTGATGTCACAGTACAGGGATAATAAACACAGTAATGTCACAGTACAGGGATTATGAACACAGTGATGTCACAGTACAGGGATAATGTACACAGTAATGTCACAGTACAGGGATAATGTACACAGTAATGTCACAGTACAGGGATTATGAACACGGTGATGTCACAGTACAGGCATAATGTACACAGTGATGTCACAGTAAAGGTATAATGTACACAGTGATGTCACAGTACAGGGATAATGAAAAGGTGATGTCACAGTAAAGGTATAATGTACATGATGATGTCACAGTGCAGGGATTATGAACACGGTGATGTCACAGTACAGGGATAATGTACACTGTGATGTCACAGTACAGGGATTATGAACACGGTGATGTCACAGTACAGGCATAATGTACACAGTGATGTCACAGTAAAGGTATAATGTACACAGTGATGTCACAGTACAGGGATAATGAAAAGGTGATGTCACAGTAAAGGTATAATGTACATGATGATGTCACAGTGCAGGGATTATGAACACGGTGATGTCACAGTAAAGGGATAATGTACACTGTGATGTCACAGTACAGGGATTATGAACACGGTGATGTCACAGTACAGGCATAATGTACACAGTGATGTCACAGTAAAGGTATAATGTACACTGTGCTGTCACAGTACAGGGATTATGAACACAGTGATGTCACAGTACAGGGATAATGACCACGGTGAAGTCACAGTAAAGGTATAATGTACACGGTGATGTCACAGTACATGGATTATGAGCACGGTGATGTCACAGTACAGTGATAATGAACACGGTGATGTCACAGTACAAGGATTATGAACACAGTGATGTCACAGTACAGGGATTATGAACACGGTGATGTCACAGTACAGTGATAATGAACATGGTGATGTCACAGTAAAGGTATAATGTACAGTGTGATGTCACAGTACAGGGATTATGAACACAGTGATGTCACAGTACAGGGATAATGAACACGGTGAAGTCACAGTAAAGGTATAATGTACACGGTAATGTCACAGTAAAGGGATTATGAACACAGTGATGTCACAGTACAGGGATTATGAATATGGAGATGTCACAGTACAGTGATAAGGAACATGGTGATGTCACAGTAAGGGTATAATGAACACGGTGAAGTCATAGTAAATGTATAATGTACACGGTGATGTCACAGTAAAGGTATAATGTACACAGTTATGTCATAGTACAGGGATAATATACACAGTGATGTCACACTACAGGGATTATGAACATGGTGATGTCACAGTAAAGGTATAATGTACACGGTGATGTCACAGTACATGGATTATGCGTACGCTGATGTCACTGTACAGTGATAATGAACATGTGATGTCACAGTACAGGGATTATGAATACGGTGATGTCACAGTACAGGGATTATGAATATGGTGATGTCACAGTACAGTGATAATGAACATGGTGATGTCACAGTACAGGGATAAGGAACATGGTGATGTCACAGTAAAGGTATAATGTACACGGTGATGTCACAGTAAAGGTATAATGTACACGGTGATGTCACAGTATAGGGATTATGAACACAGTGATGTCACAGTACAGAGATAATAAACACAGTGATATCACAGTACAGAGATAATTAACACAGTGATGTCACAGTACAGTGATAATGAACACAGTGATGTCACAGTACAGTGATAATGAACACAGTGATGTCACAGTACAGAGATAATAAACACAGTGATGTCACAGTACAGAGATAATAAACACAGTGATGTCACAGTACAGTGATAATGAACACAGTGATGTCACAGTACAGAGATAATAAACACAGTGATGTCACAGTACAGTGATAATGAACACAGTGATGTCACAGTACAGTGATAATGAACACAGTGATGTCACAGTACAGAGATAATAAACATAGTGATGTCACAGTACAGTGATAATGAACATGGTGATGTCACAGTACAGGGATAATAAAAAGAGTGATGTCACCGTACAGAGATAATAAACACGGTGATGTCACAGTACATGGATTATGAGCACGGTGATGTCATAGTACAGTGATAATGAACACGGTGATGTCACAGTACAGAGATAATGAACACAGTGATGTCACAGGATAGGAATAAGGCAAACCATTAGATCACTGTACAGGGATAATGCTGAAGCCACAGTACAGGAATTATGCACACAGTAGTATGATAATGTAGAAAAAAACCTTCCAAAAAGTTACCAACTTTATATCTGTGACTAGTGTTAAGCAAATCAAAGTAAGATGAATTGACATAGGCAGTGCACTGAATGTAGGCAGGCTATTATAGCTAAATGATAAAGTACATGGAAGATAAACTATACTGGACTGTAGTATTCAGGTTAAATTGCCGTGTTGGCACTTTGTGATAAATAAGTGGGTTTTCGGTTGCAGTTTGGGCACCCGGCCTCTAAATGGTTTGCGACCACAGGTATATAGTATATTTGACCGGCAACTGATATGCAAGCTGTTGGTATACAGAGATGTTGGGTTATTTGATCGATAATGTATGTAGAGTGAACAGCTCCCTGTTGAATTGTGGCTGGTGCCGGTGGTAGTTCCAACGTTTCTGATCATGGATTGACCTGGAAGAAGTGGAAGAGATATTGTTTATGGTATACACTTGGGTAATACCATTTTACTTCTGTCATCCTCAGGATACTAAAGGCCACAAATGATAGATAGATAGATAGATAGATAGGTAGATAGATAGATAGATAGATAGATAGATTTTATTTTGTGTTGTATATGTGGGGGAGTGGTGTCCCCTGTGAACCTTGCACTCCCACCCATGTACCTGGTGCTTTTAATCAGAGTATCTCATAGCTGGATCCTACTTTGCCCAGAAACTTGTAGACCAAAAGCCCAGGAGAGGCACATCTGTTAGAGTAGGTCCCATCTGTTAGAAGCCATCTTGTCACTGGTAGATGGGCCCAACATATTCTTGATCAAAAATATGCAAAAGGAACTTCTACTTTTTATATAGTAAGTATAGCAGTAATGCAGCTTATACTTTCATGTATTCATCATTCACTCGTGTCTTTATTCATTATGCACTATGCATTACTACAGGTCAAACGTTTTCTGTAAGTCTTCACAAGGTTGGCACACACTGTTGCTGGTATGTTGGCCCATTCCTCCATGCAGATCTCCTCTAGGGCAGTGATGTTTTGGGGCTGTCACTGGGCAACACGGCCTTTCAACTCCCTCCAAAGGTTTTCTATGGGATTGAGATCTGGAGACTGGCTAGGCCACTCCAGGACCTTGAAATGCTTCTTACGAAGCCACTCCTTCATTGCCCTGGCGGTGTGCTTGGGATCATTGTCATGCTGAAAGACCCACGCACGTTTCATCTTCAATGCCCTTGCTGATGGACGGAGGTTTGCACTCAAAATCTCACGATACATGGCCCCAATTATTCTTTCATGTACCTAAATCAGTCGTCCTGGTCCCTTTGCAGAGAAACAGCCCCAAAGCATGATGTTGCCACTCCCATGCTTCACAGTAGGTATGATTTTCTTTGGATGCAACTCAGCATTCTCTCTCCTCCAAACACGACGAGTTGTGTTTCTACCAAACAGTTCTACTTTGGTTTCATCTGACCATATGACATTCTCCCAATACTATTCTGGAACATCCAAATGCTCTCTAGAAAACTTCAGACAGGCCCGGATATGGCTTAAGCAGGGGGACACGTCTGGCACTGCCTCGTGGTGTAGTGTGTTACTGACGGTAGCCTTTGTTACGTTGGTCCCAGCTTTCTGCAGGTCATTCACTAGGTCCCCCCATGTGGTTCCGGGATTTTTGCTCACAGTTCTTGTGATCATTTTGACCCCACGGGATGAGATCTTGCGTGGAGCCCCTGATCAAGCGAGATTATCAGTGGTCTTGTATGTATTCCATTTTCTAATTATTGCTCCCACAGTTGATTTCTTCACACCAACCTAGTTGCCTATTGCAGATTCAGTCTTCCCAGCCTGGTGCAGGTCTACAATTTTGTTTCTGGTGTCCTTCAACAGCTCTTTGGTCTTCACCATAGTGGAGTTTGGAGTGTGACTGTTTGAGGTTGTGGACAGGTGTCTTTTATACTGATAACAAGTTCAAACAGGTGCCATTACTACACAATGTGATTTTCTGGATTTGTGTTCTCATTTTGTCTCTCATAGTTGAGGTCTACCTATGATGTCAGTTACAGGATAGATAGATAGATAGATAGATAGATAGATAGATAGATAGATAGATAGATAGATAGATAATTCTACATTCAAAGAGTATAATTGTGGCAAGTTCTTCAGATTTTATCAGTTTGTGAAGACAAGCCAATCATATCTAATTCCTTGCAGAATCTAATGACTATTCTTTCCATAATTTGCCATCTACCCACCAACTGCACCCTCTTGATACTAAAGGCCACAAATATAAATAGATAGATGTTAGATAGACTACTCTACATCCAAAGAGAATAATTGTGCCAAATTCTTCAGATTTTATCAGTTTATGAAGAAAACCCACCCATATCTAATTCCCTTCAGAACCTAATGACTATTATTTTCATAATTTACCATCTATCAACTGCACCCTCTTGATACTAAAGGCGATAGATAGATAGATAGATAGATAGATAGATAGATAGATAGATAGATAGATAGATAGATAGATAGATAGATAGGAGATAGATAGATATGAGATAGATATGAGATAGATAGATAGATAGATAGATAGATAGATAGATAGACAGACAGATAGATAGATAATAGATATGAGATAGATAGATGATAAATAAATAGATAGATAGATAGATAGATAGATAGATAGATAGATAGATAGATAAAGATTTAACCCTTAGCATGAATTGCTTACCCATTTTAGGAAGTCTCCCTAAAGTTCTTGAAAATTCTATGCATCTAAACCTTTCTTTAAACTTCTGCTGTAGCCAATAGAAATCAACCATTCCCATTTACCAGTATAACTTGTAGACGACGATCCCAGTTAATCTCTTATTGCTTGCCATAGGTTACAGTGCACTTCTGCCCATTGAATAGGGTCCGGTCTATGGCTTGAAGCTTACATTCTCTGCTTCTTAATCCACAATTAATGAAGTTTTCGGCTTGCAAACCCTCGCGGTTACCCCCTGAATTGGCCACTTTTTTTAAAAAAAAAATATTATTTCATTAATTTCCCATTTCTGCTCAATATGAGGCACTAAAACCTTGGTGGTAGAATACAATCTTAATATCATTGGCCTTTCTGTTTTCCCTCCTGTCATCAGTGTTTTGGCTATTTTAAGAATGTGGGATGGGGTAAGGGATTAGCGGCGGCATTTCTTTTTCTTTCTTGCTATCAGAGCTGCTTAGCAGTAATTAATCAGGACATTGGGTTTTGTACGCTGGGCTCAAGTCATTTGCCTATGAGCACTCTGCGGCTTTCTACCAGACGTAATGCATATGTTTCGGGGTACCTTTATACAAGAAGAATTACATTAGCCAGATGAATAATAATAGTCTGCTACAAGTGTTTTGCCGTAGGCGACGCTTTTTTTTTTCATCATGCGTCCATTGCCTGGAGCTGCCACCCTTGGGCTGGAGGCGAGAGGAGTTACTTTGTCACATGACAATGATGTAAGAGCAGCCTCTGTGTGTCAGGCAAATCTGGATTTAAGGGAATTACAGCAGATGTTGCAAAATGGCAACAGTTTAGTGAGTTCTTTTTATCCCCCTATTGGGAGGCAGGTCCGCTAAGTGTAAAAGACAGAAAGGAATGTTTTCTTTGATCCTTTACACTCCGGGGTAGAGAGACAGAATGAGAGAGAGAGAGAGAGAGCTCTCCGCTCAGAGTTATATTACCAATCTGCAAACACAATAAAAAAAGGGGGAATCTGAAGCAGCGGCCTCTAAACGTTACGTTATCGCTGATCCTGGGAGACGTGCATCTGTCACTAGAAATTACACTGAACTATATGCTTTTCTGAATGGAGAACCGCAGTCGTTAAATGCGGCGAGAAGTAATTTATTAATGTGTTATGAATGTGATATTCCCTGCAGCTACAGGATATTTAGCACGATGACGATGATTATTTAATTCATTGGTTCAGGGACAGTACTGCATCTGTGACGATGAGGATGATGATGATGAAAGAATGCCATGGAGGAAATCATATGCTGATAAAAACAAGGTAGACAGACAGATAAATAAATAGGCAGATAAATAAATAGGTGGGTAGATAGTGATAGATAGATAGATAGATAGATAGATAGATAGATAGATAGATAGATAGATAGATGAGATAGATAAATAGATGATAGATAGATAGATAAATAGATGATAGATGAGATAGATAGATAAATAGATGATAGATAGATAGATAGATAGATAGATAGATAGATAGATATACGATGGAAGAATGAGGCAGCAATCCAAAATAAGGTGAAAGGATATTTTGAAGTGCTGCATCTTTCTACTATCATACATCCATTGGCTTACAACTCATGGCTTGAAAGGAATACACCCACTTTATTAGCTTTTTTGAATGATGCTGCAGTTTTCTTTGCGATAGATAGATAGATAGATAGATAGATAGATAGATAGATAGATATTGTAAATAGGTAGATATGAGAATTCTCGTTATCAATTATCTGGCAGTATGATGCTGCCGCTGATTACTCAATGAATGAGCAAACAATCTTTTAACATGTTAAAAAATCCTGGTTTGCCGGTGGCAGATCGCTCCGTGTAATAGGCGCTCTGCTGCCAGCAACCAATGACAAATTATAGGGACGAGCGATGCATTAGCATTAGGAGGAGATCTCTAGCGAGCAGGCGATTGGTAGAAGGGAATGCTTCCCTGTCGAAAATTGTCTGCTATATCTGCCTATGTAATAGGGCCCTAACAGTCATGTTTCCTCTGGAATTTTGGCCCGTAGATAGATGCTGTAAATAGGTAGGTATGAATTAAATAGATAGATAGATAGATAAATAGATAGATTTAGATAATAGATATATACGAGAGATAGATAGATAGATAGATAGATAGATAGATAGATAGATAGATAGATAGATAAATAGATACATATGAGAGATGATAGATAAATAGATAGATTAGATAGATAGATAGATAGATAGATAGATAGATAGATAGATAGATAGATAGATAGATAGATATGAGAAGACAGATAGATAGATTTACACTTGATATGCAAATATATAACTGCATACTAAATGTCATACTTGTATAATAAACACTTATTGCAAACATGAGCTGTGAACATTTCAATTTGGAAAGCATGTGAGTTTCATCACAGAGTTCAGCAGAAGCACATATCATACGACATCCGATGTACATTTCCAAGTGATAACAGAAATATCATCACCTTTAATGTGAGGGTAAATAAAGTAACCAGAAACTGATTTGTGGAGGAAAAATGGAATAATCCTTACTACAAATAATGCATTCAGCGGGCTACCTCCAAGTGGGCTCCAGATAGCGCCACGTCATGCACCTGCGGAGATGACAATACCACATCCTTTTTCTACAAGTATTAATACCGTATTTTATTAAACTGGTCTTCAAGCTACTGTAAATGGTTTGAGCTGCTCCCGGAGCACTGCGTTAGTCAAAGAAAAAAACCTCACTAAATTGTGCCCCCAGGGCTTAAATGATGAAGTATTTCCTGCGCCGTGGTCTATCTCACATTGTCCAAAGTTTTTAATTTTAAGTAACACAAAATGACAGGAATTTGATGAAAACTATTTCCTTCATTGTTTGGGTATAAAAAGCCTGTAAATATCTTGTGTGACTGATTCCCACTCTGCCCTCGATTATATTCTTATGTACGGTCCTTTATGGACATATCCCGCTTTGCAGAATTATGGTAAAGATTGGAGCGTAGAAGGTTAATGAGCAAATCTTTTTGGAACGGAGTGCTTTGGAATAAACAAAAAGAAACATTTGGATATTTTGTTTTGATAAATGTTCAGGAAATTAAAGGGGTGTTTTTTTGTTTTTTATTTTTCTTTATTTAACGGCCCATTCACACAGTTTTTGGCTTTGATTTTGAGGCCTTTTCCAACCTGAAAAAGACCCTAAAACACCTCAAATTTCCCTCCTATTAATTTTAATGGTAGTAAGTGCCACGTTCTAAACAGCTAGCTGAAAAAAGCATCATGTTGTATCTTTGGTTAGAATCAGTGCTGAAAATCATATTTAATCAATGGGAAGAAGAAAAAACCAGTCATAAGCATCAAAATCAGCTCCAAAAACTTGTACTACAAAAATTTTCCAAACAAATTGATCCCAAGGCAGATTTAGCTCTTGATTTTTTCGACCTCAAAATCAGCTGCAAAAAAAATAACTCTTTGTAGACTCGCATAGTTGGAAAAATATTCCAACTCAATTTAATGTTGAGTGTTCCTATAATTTACTGAATGAAAAATAAATGGGTCATGGCCACAAAGAAGTCACAGTGGGTTTTGGAGCCTGAGGAGGCCCAACGGCCCCTCTGTCACTTAAGAAGACACCAGTATTATAAGAAACACATGGTCGGTGGGGGTGGTTCTGTTACAGATTTTGGGTTGGCTTAGAAGAGCTTCAAGTTGTGCCTCTAGGGCCACCAGCTCTGTAGAACATTACTTAATGAATATTGCCTATGGGGAACACTATTTTCCCTATCATAAAAAACAGTAGTCAACTCCAAGATTGTCTCATTGACCACAGCATCAAATGTGAAATTATTTTTTCAATTTAGTTCAGAAAATCAAACTTATTGATCTTAAAGGGGTTATCTGGGAATTTATATTGATGACCTATCCTCTGGATAGGTCATCAATATTAGATTGGTGGGGGTACAACACCCGGGACCCGTCACCCCCGCCCATCAGCTGTTAGAAGAGACTAGTGGTCCGTGAGCACCACCGCTTCCTCCTAGGCCATGTGATGTCACGTTATATCAGTCATGTGGCCTAGTTGAATCTCAGTCCTGTTCAAACTCCTGTTCAATGGGACTGAGCTACAATACCAAGCACAGCCACCATACAATGCCTGATTGGATTCGGGAAGGAATTTTTTCCCCTAAACTGGGGAAAATTGGCTTCTACCTCACAGGGTTTTTTTGCCTTCCTCTGGATCAACTTGAAGGATAACAGGCCGAACTGGATGGACCGGTCTTTTTTTTGGCCTTATAAACTATGTTACTATGTTACAATGTACGCACTGTAAGCACTGATTTAGACAGGACCAGCTAATGTATATGGAGGGGGGGGCTAAACCCACTGTTATCATCAGGAACAGCTAATGTGTATGGGGGCCTCCACAATAGTAGACGTCAGAGACAGAAGGATAGGCAGTTGGATTTAATATTACTGTAGATCCTTAGGCCAGCCTAAGGTCAGTTTTTGTCTGAGATTTTTTTAGTAGGGAAGAGGGAGTTATATATTTCTGCAATGATCTGATTCCTGGGAATATAGACTGAAATTAGAGAAACTGTGCAATTTGTACATGTACCTCATAGACAAATACAAAAAACTCACAGATTAAGTGGAACAGTTGCCTATAGATTAGAGCACTTTTACCTTTCTGTAACCCGACTGCTTGCTATAGGCAGCAACTTAACTTTTTGACTGCGGTAGTTTTTATGTCAGCTCTTGGGGGCCATAAACCATAAACACACTAGGGCAGATTTACTAAGTAAAATGCACCTGAATTCTGGCACAAGTTGCACCTGAAATCTGCTATACATGCAGTGTGCCAAATGTTTTATGCATTTTAGGCTCTGTTTCATGATATGTCTAGAAAAGGGGGTGTGGGTAAAGGAATTCCTAAAAGGCACTAGATTTATTATTGGAATATACCCCATTTTGAGACCAAATTAAACCAGCCACAAGGTAACGTGAAAAAAAGCATCCAACATGCCTATCAACATGTACTAATTCTGTGATGAACTTGGCGCATCTTGGGTCTCCTCGGTTTTAAGACAGCAATAGTAAATTTCCCTCATTGGATGCTTATTGGAGTACACATTATTTCTTTAAAAAAAATAAATCACAAAATGTTTCAGCTGGATTTTTATTTTCTTTGCTAGGCCCATAGTTGCATCCACCACATTTTTTTCATCCCTTGAGATTTCATGCTATTGACACAGAAAAAAATTTCCACTTAAGGGCCAGTTAAAACTCTGGATTTTTGGTGCTCATTTTGGAGTGACTGAGCCTCAAAATCAGCTTCAAAAATGCCTCAAAACATTCTGCCATTAATTTTAAAGAAAAACAGCACTTTTTTTCCACAGTAGAAAAAAGTGAAAAAAAAAAGCAGCATGCCCTATCTTGGGTGGAATACTAGCAGAATCTCCCATTGAAGTTTTTGTGCCTTTTTTGGACAGATCCGCATAAAAAATTGCTGAAATTGCAGTTTTGTATTGAAGTAAACACCCATTAGGTTTAAAAAAAAGTTAAAAAAAAAAAACACATGAAAACTGTATCAAAAATTGCACGAAAACCCGTTATATGGACATACCCTGTCTAACATCTCACCCTGGCATTCTTTACATTTTTCTCTATGATACCCGAATCACATTTTTAAATTTTTTCATTTAATTTTACTTTAATTTTTCTTTTAAATATGTTTTCAGTATTTGTAAACTGGATTTATGGTCATTTATTAAAAAGACAATCCTATACGTTATATATATTTCATTAGGAACAATGACTCAAAATACTTTCATTAATTACAAAATAACATTATTTTTTTTCAATGGAGCTCCTATTATGTTTTTTTAACCCCCCTTAATATTCAAAGAAGAATGAAGAATGAATTAATGTGTCTAATATATACTTTCAGAATAGCATAGGAACATGACAAAAAATTATCATGAGATGTGACCCATGGGTTAAGAGCAATTTAAACATATTTTTGGTCCCGGCAGATATTGTAATTATTATTTTAATATTTATTCACTGGTTCTGCTTTTTATTTTTTTAGTAAAACCCATGGGAAAAAAAATTCTTAATGTAAATGTGCAGTTGTGGGAAGAAATTTGAAATTACATGGTTGAATATGGAACAGTCATTGGTATTTTACTTCACTTTCTAATGTATGATATTAATATAATTGCGCCTGTGTGCAATACAATACTAGCTGCAGAAAGTACAACCGAAAAACAGGTTTACGGCGGCAGTAACCTTGATTAGGAGCCATGTAGGTCACAGTTATCCCATACTGGGAGATTATGCGTTATGATATAACAGCACATACATGGCACAATACACATCTTATGTAATTGCATTAGCTGGTCTCTATTATGACAGCCATAGCGGAAAGACCCTGAGAGAAGAGAACAATTGCGACCCTCGAGTAAAAGCATGTTTCAGAAAATCAGATATCCCATATGAATGGTACAATTGGTCTCCATTGGCGGTATTATACCATTCAAACGCACTGCCGATTGCAGTTACTAGTGTTGAGTGAAGTTTGGGAAAATTCGATTCAGCTGCTTCACTGAATTTTACAAAGAAATTTGCTTTGTGATGGATTACTTTGTCACAAAGAGCATATTTTTTGTAAGTAACGGGAGCAAGGGCAGGAAATGGCAATCGCGCCGCCCCCTCCCGATCATTGAACCCCTAAGATGTCGCATTCATTGCTGATCGTGGCATCTCAGAATAATAGTGAGGACTTTCAGGGGTTAATCCGGTAAAAATAAATATATGACTAATACTCACCTTAGGCAACATGCAAGTATTTTGAATGGCCATCACACGTCTGTTTTAAGACCAATGGAAGTCTATGAGGTTATACACATGGCAGTTTTTTTGAACATGTTCTATCTTGTCCGTTTTTCACTGACAGACTGCCCCCATACAATTGAATTGGTCCATTTTTAACGTCCATTTCTCAGAAAGGCATCAGGGAAAAAAATGTTGTGTGCATATAGCCTTATCCATTTAAACCGTGATAAGGCCGCAGCAGCCATCTTGATTGAAGAACACCACACAAAATCTCGTGCAGTAGTAACGTCAAACATCACCGCTCACGACATTTTGCGCGGGATCTTCAATCAAGATGGTCATGGCGGCCTCTTCGCACTCAAATGGATTACATGAGTATTTTTAGTTTTTTTACTGCCATTTCAGGGGAAATTGATGCACTACCACGAAGCATGAGTAAATTCGGCTTCATGGCTAATTAGATTTTTCCTGAAATTCAGATCGGAGTCTACTTTGGATTCGCTGAACACTAGCAGTAACATAAGAAATACTGTACTCAGATGTGTAGCTAAAGACTCATGGGCCCTGGTACAAAATTTCAGCTTGAGCCCCCTTCCCTCAGTGCTTTGTGGCCAGGGGCCGGGAATCATATAGCCTTCCAGCTGCCTGAGGCAAAAATTGAAACGGCACCTCCCCCTCCCTTCCAAATTATTGATCTAGCCCCTTCCCTACAGCCAGAGATGTAACGTGACCAGCATGCACTTTCTATAATACCGGTGTCTTATGTGACACAATGGTCTTTGGGCCCACTCAGGCTCCTGGGCCCGGTAGTTACTGCTACCTCTGCTACGCCTCTGACTGTACTCTATACATTCCTTAGCACTGCAAACAGAGTATTATCACAGTCCTGGCCCTCGTGAGACCCACAGTGTTGGGCACTTTGAGGACAAGCCTTTCCTTAATATGCTTGGGGGGTCAGTAGAAGGATAACTATGTAACAATATTGGATTTCTGAGCACACGGCAGTCTCCATCCCTATATAGTGCGTGTACCAATCTTGTTCCCGCAAAACTTCAAGGCCAGGTTCAGGGGTAGATTGGCCATAGACCTTACAGGGACATTTCCCGGTGGGCCGATGCCCAAGGGGCCGCCTGAGCCCTCCTCACGGCCGGCAAGTAGAAATTTTTGGGGATGTATTTTATGATGGACTGTGGTATTTGGCTCTGTTGGGGTGGCATAATGTGCCACAATATTATATTGCTAGTTCTGCCTTCCATCAATTTGGACCGAACACTTTCAGTATTTTTTCCAGGGCCACTTTAAGTTCCCAGTCCACCCTGCCAGGCGTGAATTTTTCCACTGCCTGGGCTGACAGTCTTAGCGGTGGGGGGCGCATAATAGGAAACAGGGAGCGTAGCCTCTGCAATTCCCTCATTGCACCTAGGGGCTCATTTACCTATTATGAAACATTGATTTTCTACAGATTGAGGCTGCATAAAGAAATGGGACATTCAGCTGACATGGGCACATCTCACACGTCAACCGAATTCATGCTGTCAAATCTAGTGATAGATGCCCTTTAAAATTTGCCATGTTTCATATGTAACATTCTTAAAAGGTTCTATGAATTTTAAATATATATTTTTGGAACCACTTTCCATCATTGTATTTCTCTAATTCTCTGATTTTAGGGGCACAAGGATTGGGATATTACAGCTGAAAGCTATGCTGAGAGCAAAAATATTCATTTTTAGCATTTTTTTAACAGTGAAATATTAATCATTAGTCTTGGGCCATCCTAAACAAAATCCATGAAATTTTTGTACCCATTGATCCCAGATGCTCGTTTGACTATAAATGGCTAATTTTTTAGCCACTTATCACTCCAGCTAAGCATCTTTTCCCTCGTCATTCAACTCATTATTATTTACCTATATTTTTCTTATCTAACTTTTTTCTCAACTTCTTCAGTATTTTGATATTTTTTCAAGTTGTTTCTTGGTTTGGGTCACAGAATACATGGACTTAGGGCTCATTCAGACTGGCGTCTGTTTTTTGCATTCCTTAAAAATGTGGATCCGTATTTTTGCAGTCAGTTCAGCATGCCCTTAAAAAACGGACGGCATTCTGCCTTTTTGCGGACCCATAGACTTTAATGGGGCCACTTCCTGATTTTCACTGACATGTATAGGACATGTTTTATTGGTTTTGCAGGGCAGTGGAACGGAAGAAAAGATGTGGACAGCACTCTGTTTGGGGCCCCGTAGAAGTAAATGGGTCTGAATCTAATCCGCAAAATCGCGGATCAGTTACGAAATGCACAGCCATCTGAATGAGCCCTTATGCGTATTAAAATGTGTTTATATATCTATTACGCTAGATGGTAGCATCGGGATTGCATTAATTGCAGTTTGACATTGCTTACCAAAATTTTCAATAACATTTCTGAACCCAAAAAGTCTCCATTGGTGTCAGTTGTAAAGATTTGATTTTGATACACGAGCATGTAAGGTTCTTGGTATTCGTTTGAACATTGCTGTAGTAATTGGAAATGCAACAATTGTTTAAAAGTTGTATTGTCCATGAAAAGATTTAGTGAGGGATAAAGAAATTTCTTGAACTTAAAGACATAATCTGGTGATCCAATTCTCCCCACTGTGTCCATTACTGTGAAACTTCATTTACTTTCTCCTATCCACCAGTAACTCCCCGCATCCCACCTAACCAATCCTCTAGGTTTCCCACATTGTTCCATCTTTTGTCTTCCTATTCTAAGCTGAAGAACAACAGATAGGGTTCTGAAGGCAGGGAGCATCAGGAGGAGCTGCAAGAGAATAGTTAAGAGATGAGGCTCATACGGCCTCCACCACTGCCAGCAGTTAGTAGGGTTTGTGCTGCCCGGTTGAACACTGTTCAAAGACTTTGCGGAGCTTTGTTCCACTGTGTAAGGATTAGGTCTGGCGGTCTGAGAATTTGCCTTCTAATTAAAAAGGATAAAAGATAGAAGTAGCATTAGGCTAAAACGTAGCAGTGACACTTCACAGGCTGCTACTTAGTCACAAGACAACGTAAGATGTTATGTCAGATGCTTTCAATGCTCAGGTTTTTCTCTCCTAACCACCCCAAAAATGCTTAAGTATGCACAAAAATATGCAAAGATATATTTTTGGGGGGAGGAATGGGGGATGGTATCAGAAAGCCAAGATATAAATTGCAAATAAAAAAGGACTAAGTTGGCAATTTTTTGCAAAATTATATCGACTACATTACGACCGCCTGTATGATTAATAGAAAAAATAGACAGTAGGGAGCAAAAACTTGTATGGTTTCAATAATCTTACACAGTCCATGTTTAGGTGAAGGGACCCTTTGGTAATTATATTCTGAGTTCATATTGAATCACAAAATTCCAAACCTAAAAATCATATTTGTTACATTATTCCTTCTTGATCTCACATTTGTCTTAGTGACTACTCCCATTGGCTTATTTAGAAATGTAAAAACATGAGCACACATGTACTGAACTCCAGTGTGTCCACTGCTTTAATATTTTGGTTTTACTCCCTGTATTATTTTATTTAAAAAATGGTTGTGCCAAAAAAGCTTGGTTGGTGGGGGTCCAACTGCTGAAACGCACACTGATCAGCAGAACAGGGTTCCTGTGTCCTATCCAAAAAATGCCTGATTGGTGGGGGTCCAAGTGCTGAACCGCACACTGATCATCAGAACAGGGTTCCTGTGTCCTATCCAAAAAATGCCTGATTGGTGGGGGTCCAAGTGCTGAACCGCACACTGATCAGCAGAACAGGGTTCCTGTGTCCTATGCAAAAAATGCCTGATTGGTAGGGGTCCAACTGCTGAAACCCAGACTGATCAGAACAGGGTTCCTGTGTCCCATCCAAAAAAAGCAAAAAAAGCCTGATTGATGGGGGTCCAACTGCTGAAACCCACACTGATCAGGAGAACAGGGTTCCTGTGTCCCAACAAAAAAAAAGCCTGATTGGTGGGGGTCCGACTGCTGAAACCCACACTGATCAGGAGAACAGGGTTCCTGTGTCCCAACAAAAAAAAAAGCCTGATTGGTGGGGGTCCAACTGCTGAAACCCAGACTGATCAGGAGAACAGGGTTCCTGTGTCCTATCCAAAAAAAGCCTGACTGGTGGGGACCCAGCTGCTGAAACCCAGACTTATCAGGAGAACAGGGTTCCTGTGTCCTATCCAAAAAAAAAGCCTGATTGGTGGGGTCCAACTGCTGAAACCCAGACTGATCGGAACAGGGTTCCTGTGTCCTATCCAAAAAAGCCTGATTGGTGGGGGTTCAACTGCTGAAACCCAGACTGATCAGGAGAACAGGGTTCCTGTGTCATATCCAAAAAAGCCTGATTGGTGGGGGTTCAACTGCTGAAACCCACACTGATCAGCAGAACAGGGTTCCTGTGTCCTATCCAAAAAAGACTGATTGGTGGGGTCCAACTGCTGAAACCCAGATGGGGCGTGAAGTGACAAACAAAATGGTGAATCAATCATTTTAATTTTTTTTCTGTTATGGCATTTGCAGTACGAGAGCATTTATATTTAATAGTTTGGGCATTTTGGGATGTGGCGATGTCAATAATCTTTATTTTTATTGTTTATTATAAATATGGGGAAAGGGAGGGTGAGTTGAATTTATATATCTTGTCATTTTTTATATTTTTTAAAACTTTTTTTCTATTTTGACTTAATTTAAGTCTCTTTAGGGGGATTTAACATGCGACCATCTGATCACTTTTCCAATAAACCAATGATTTCATGTTGCAGTCTATGGGAGACATGCTATGTGCCTATGGCCTCAGAGCCTTCATAAGGCCTGAAGCTGCATAGCAACCAACCATTTGGTTGCCCAGAGTGCAATTGACCGTGGCATCTGTGGGGTTAAACTTAAATAAAAATAAAATTAAATAATAAAATAAAATTATTGTCAATTGCTGACAATGCCTCCGAGTACCTCCTGTATACAACAGCAGGCACTAGGCGGCAATGGCACCTGTTCAACTTAGAAGTGGGCACCACCTTTAAAGTGTGGACTTCCACTGTACATGTATGGTGGAGGTTCTTAAAGGGAACCTGTCATCTCCGAAACACCCCCTGAACTAAAGTAAGAGATGTATAGTGTAAGTGATGCTGAATCCGATTATGTAAGTTTTATCTTCATACTCACTTCCATTCTGACGCTGTGCTCCCACAAACCTGCAGTAAAATACATTGAGAGGACTCTTCTTTGAGTCCTCTCCATTATATGAGTGAGCACCGGAGTCCAGTGAGTGCATTTTACTGCTGGTTTGTGGGAGCACAGCGTCAGAATGGAAGTGAGTATGAAGATAAAAATTACATAACCGGACTCAATGTTACTTACACTATACACCACTTACTGTAGTTTAGAGGGTGTTTCAGAGCTGACAGGTTCACTTTTAACTGTTAAAAGGAGCAGCCACTCTACTCATAAGACATACTTATCAAAAGAGTACTCATCCGGTGAAACGAAACCTATAAATGAGTTCGGTATGTACGCCAAATGTACACTGTGTAAACAGAATCTAATATTTAAGAATACTTTTAATACTAATGTATTAGTTTTCATATTAATGTAAAATCAAACTCTGGCCAAACTCTACAAGGTTGTCCTCAGTTGGCTCAGTTCCAGGTCCATTCGCTCACATTTCATTCTCCCTATTAGAATACCTGTAAACAGTGAGCATCTCAGAGATAGGGTCCAGAGCAATCTCACATTCAAAAACCTTTTCGCAAGTAGATGGAATATTTTTTCTTTGCGGGGAAAACTCAATTAAAAGGGAGCCAGGTAATTCACTGTTAAAGCAGGAACAATGTCTTGTAGGACTATCTCAGCTGAATGTAATGATGGCCTTCATTTAGCAGTCTTTTCCTTCATTCTGGAGAAAAAGTACTTTTAAGGCTTCATTCACACGACCGTATTTTGTTTCCGTGTCCGTTCCGTTTTTTTGCGGACCGTATGCGGAACCATTCATTTCAATGGGTCCGCAAAAAAAACGGAAGGTACTCCGTGTGCATTCCGTTTCCGTATGTCCGTATTTCCGTTCCGCAAAAAAGATAGAACATGTCCTATTCTTGTCCGTTTTGCTGACAAGGATAGGCATTGTTACAATGGATCCAAAAAAACAGAAACACGGATGCCATACGGAACGTCATCCGTTTTTTTTGCGGATCCGCAATTTGCGGACCGCAAAACACATACGGTCGTGTGAATGAAGCCTAATCCATATGCAAATGAGAAGTTAAGTGCACCTAAGGCTGGTCCAAGATTTCTGCTTCTTCTTTTTCCAACACCTCCCTTTCTTTCCTGATTTACAGGGCCAGGTTCAGAGGCGGATTGAGAACTTAAAGTAGCCCTGGAAAACACCTAAAAGTGGCCCCATGTTGTTGGCGAGACTAAATTGATAGAAGATATACATATCTGTTTTGTGGATCCGCAAAATAGGGACTTCAATGGGCCCGCATTTTGCAGACAAGTATAGGACATGTTCTATCCTCTTGCAGAATGGACATACAGATGCAGAAAGTACACGGGTCCTCCATATGCTTTCCGCATTGGAATGTCAGTTCTGCAAAATGCAGACCATGCACCCATACGCCCACAAAATGCAGACCATGCACCCTTTGAAAACAATGGGTCCATAAATAAAATGAGGATGGCACACAGACCGCATGCTTATTTTTCAGGTCCAAAATTTGCGGACTGCAAAAGGGGTATGGTCGTGTGCCTTAGTAAACCTTCGTCAATGTTTGTGATCAGGTTGTTTGCAATGACCACCATCGCCATGGTGGTTCTTTGCACTAATCTTTGTAAAGTAAGACGTCTAGTAGAAGCCATGCTTTTGGAAGGATCTGTCATTTTCATCCCACTGTATCATGATGCCTTAAGGTAACTGTTTGTGCAAGAGCTGATAGGATTAGAGCAATCACCTTTTCTTCAAGACGTAGAAGGAGGTTGGTGCAGGAGAAGACTTCAGAGCATTTAAAGCCTCCTTTAGCTCAAATTGCAGCCAAATATAAAGGAATGTCTTGTAGTTCCCACACGTCTCCAGTTACGCAGCTATTTTTCCTTCTTCGTCCTATGTATTTGTTCTGTTCAGTAATGATATGTGGCTACTCATATACAACAATGAAAATTTACTCAGATTCATATACAGTCATTAGTTTAAGAACTCTATAGAATAACTGAATTTACATAATGCCTGCACTGTATACATAATGTACAAAGGGGGTTTCCATCTCAACATGTAATGGCATATTGCTGTTGGTAGAGGTCTAAGATTTAAGTTAATGGAGCAGAGTTGCAGTACTTAAAATGCATCTGGATAGGAGTGCCACAGCAAAAAGAAGCAATTTTAAAGGATCTATGGTGCTTTATTAAAGGGGTATTCTGGTTCTATAAAGTTATCTCCTATCCACAAGGTCCCGTACTCCATGGAGTCCCCCCATCCTTCATGCGGCCACTCCATTCATTTCTACAGGAGTTCTGGGATAGACAAGTGCTGCACTTGGCTATCTCCGGAATTTGCCTAAAATATGAATGGGATAGTCGCATGCATGCCCAACCAGCTACTCTATTCATTTTTGGGGGCTCCACAGGATATAGAGCACCCTTTCTCATGATCATCAGGGGTTTTGCCACCTAATAGTTATACCATATACCAGGGATCAGCAACCTTTGGCACTCCAGCTGTTGTAAAACTGCAACTACCAGCATACTCCTTCCACTTGTTTGGGAGTTTAGAGAACAGACAAGCAAGTGTGCATGATGGGAGATGTAGTTTCACAACACCTGGAGTGCCAGAGGTTGCAGACCCCTGCCCTAGACCAAGGATCAGCAACCTCTGGCGCTCCAGCTGTTCTGCAACTACAACTCTCAGAATCCCCCTTTCAGGCCTATGGGAGTTACAATAACAGGCGAGTAAGTGTGCATGCTGGGAGTTGTAGTTTCACAGCAGCTGGAGTGCAGAAGGTTGCTGATCCCTGGCCTATACTGTAGATAGGGGATAACTTTGTATTACCAGATTACCTATTTAAGCATTGCTGCCCATTCATTTTAAGGCTGGGCATACACATTAAATAATTATTCCTTCAGAATTCCAATACACATGCATGCTCAGCTCAGCCAAGTGTGAATGTTTTCCAAATGAGGAGAAGGAAATAAGCTGCTTCCATTCACCTCTGGTGGCAGCTTATCTACCTTGAGAACAAAAGGATTGGGCATGTTGAAACCCAAATACCCAATCTATTTGGCATCAGGAGGGGAGGAAGGAGGCCTCCATACACATTAGATGAACAGCCAGTCTTTACGGCCACTTTAAGAGTTGGTGGAGATCTCAGTCATTGGATCACCACTGATTAGCAAACTTGCTTAGGTCAGAAAAACCCTGTAAGAAAATGTATTTAAAAAAAAATGTTTTTCTTTAAAATGAAAAAAAAACTAAAAATACAGTTTAAGTTTTTCAGGTTTTACTTTCTGTCCAACTAAGCAGAATTGAGATTCAGACGCATTGAATGACTGGGTGACAACCAATTTAGCTACCATTACATAGCACACTGATGACACCACCAAGCTACTAGGACAGGTGATAACCATCAATAGAAGTCAGACATCCTGAATACCCAAAAGTTCATAGAATGAGGATATCATTTGTATAGAGGGGTGGCTGAGTGTGAACCCTTGGCTTTTTCTATATGTCTATAGGTGACCAGATGGATCCCTGTTCTAGTGACCAGTTCTAGTGACCAGTGTGGTTTCCCGTAGTTAGACACCTGTAGACAGGAGATAAATGTTCATGGCTGCAGTGACCCATTAATGGGAACAAATTTATTTTTAGGACTTGACTATTTGAGCTACAATGGTGACCCCGTAGGTGCATAGAACTGAGAAGTGGCTGAATAACTCTCTACAACTGGACAACTCAATATTTGTTTCATATTTCTGGGGCAAATGCTCTTTGATGTAAATGTCTACTTTTGAAAAGGTCTGAACAACAATATATCCAATTACCCAGAAAACAATTTGTACCCCTTGTGTCTGTTGAGTAATAGACATTAAAGGGCAGATACAAAAAGAAAGAGGTGTTTACTTTAGATACAATAAACCTCTCAAGCTGGCCAGAGGTGTTAGAGGTTAGTCTTCTGCCTCAGATGTCTGTCTATTACTTCCTATTAAAATGCAAGTTATTACACTTATGTAGAGGGATAAAATGGTCAACATTATGTATTAGCCTATTAGCCTACCATATTGCAAATTAGCATATTAGCCTACCAATGAATCATCTTCACAATTATTTTCAGTTTAGAGTCCTTGGGTATATGAATTCAAAGATTTGAAATAAACAGGCTTTCACGTGCTAAGTGATGAAAATATTTACTAAGTGAGATTTGAGATTATATATATATATATATATATATATATATATATATACTGTATATTAAAACAGACAAATCACATAGTGAATAGTAAAAGGTAAATGATAATCACCAACACATTGCGGGAGCCTCCATCACCATGCTTCCCATATAGGACATGGTCGAGACCCCATGGTAATACAAGAGAGAGATAGTGACCTACAATATCCTAGCTGGATGATGTCCTCATTAGAGAACTTTGTGCACAAAGGTTTATATCTTTCTGCCCCTCCTCCTAAGGATGTCTAGTGTGGAGTATGCATGTTGTGTGAGTAAACTAACACAGGTCATCAGACACAGAACAATGGCTTTGTGTATGGTAACTATATCTTGCTACATTGCTGAGAATATAGAAGGTAATACAATAATTAAAGGAGAAAGAACCAATCAGTATTTTATAAAACAAAACTCTTCTGCACCAATGATGAACTCATCACCCACATATTATTTAGCTGTCTTAAAGGTGTATTATAGCAAAAAGCATTCATCACCTATCCATTGGATCAGTGGGTGGTTGGACCACCAATGCCCCATTTATCTCAGCCACAAGACTATGGCTAGGAGGAGTTTGCACCATTCCAATCCATAAAAAGTCAATGGCATTGGCTGCAACAGCTCAGCAAAATGGTTGCAGTCAGGGGGAACAGGGAACCAGGGTCCCTTGGTGATCATGGAGGTCCCAACGTTCTGGTCCCCATGAGTATAGCATTTATCACCTATTGAGTGGATAAGTGATAAATGCTTCTAGCTAAAATACCCCTTTAAGGGACTACTAGACCTAGTATATGCTCAAAAACACCCCAGGGCTTCCCTCCCCCTCTGTCCTGTCTGCAGTACTGCATAAAAATAACTAAGCCTTGGCTCTTGGCTAAGCCCTACCCTGCAGACATTGTCCAGCCAAAAATGGAGCAGCTCAGATTAATCCCTGAGTTTTCTTACAGATTTTTGTAAGGTAAATTTGGTTTAGGAACATAAAGATATGTGTAAGCTTTTGTACATAGACCATATATTCCTGGGAATTTTTTGATGAATCCAGAAACTATGAAGGGGATGCATTTCTAGTCATGATCCAAATGGTGTGCCCAGTAACTACTTTTTAGAAACCTTTTAGAATATTTGCACACAGCGTATTTATGGAAAATCATGAGTTTTGTTTTCTTTTTGGTGAATATAATGAAATATAAAATACACTATAAACAGCTCTGTCTGTAAAGAAGGCCTTAGAATAAATAGAAATGATAAATCTTTAGTGATAGATGAACTGGTTGTAGGGAACAAAAACTTGAGCAGAATTTATCACCGATTGAAGGAACTGACAGTATCCAAACTAAGGCACGGGAGTCAAGATAAATGGGAGAGGGATCTGGGTGCTGGGGCTTACCTAAATTGGGATAATATATACGGAAATGTTGAGAAGATGTCTAGTAATATGAATCATAGGTTGATCCAATTGAAGATGTTATATAGAATTTACTACACCCCACAATTGGCTCATAAAATGTATAGTGGTAAAGAAGCTAAATGTAATCGATGTGGGTTAGAGGACGCAGACTTATTACATATGGTGTGGAGTTGTAGAAAAATAAAAAGATATTGGGAAAATATATATAAGATAATAGAAAAGGCCCAAATCCCATTTATCCCACAGATATTTTAGGTGGGACACCGAGTACCAATAGCTTCGTATGCCATGCAAAAACTCATAATTATAATATTACACTTAGCGAGGGTGGTGATTATGAGACACTGGATAGAAACTAAGGAGCCAGAAACTATGGAGTGGATTAATCTATGCAGAAGGGTTAAGACCTATGAAAAAATAAGATGTAACACTCAGTCAATGAAACGAAAATGGGAGAATGTATGGAAACTGTGGACAAAGGGGTGTGGGATGGGATAGAGGAAAGATACATGATCTTATTTACTATCTTGTTTTTGTCCTTTTTAGGGAACAGATTATATGCAATTATGTAATAAGTGCTGTCATATTTCGGAATATTTAATAAAGGAAAAAAAATAATAATAAACAGCTCTGTTTTGTTTGTCCTTTTTTGTGCATTTTTTTTTGAGTCAAAATGCATGCTGTAACCATGGCAATTTTTTAGGCATATTCCCATAAACCTCTCCATAGGACTTGAAGAACTCTTGAAAAAAAAATTATACCTGTCTAAATTACAAAAACACCATCCAAAACACCATAAAATTACTTTTTATTTTTAGTCAAAAAAATTGTCTGAAGGAAATTATAGAAAGTTTATTCGTAAATATCTTAAACTCATACTCAAAAGACAAACAATGATTCCTGCATCTGTGAAACCTTCATGTCCTCCACCCTTTCATCCCCCACCCCACCCCCCCCAAAAAATGGGACAATGTTGTTGTACAATAAGGACATAAATGTCAAATATAGCAAACAAAGAGGTAATCTCTGATTTAAAAACAGTAAAAAAATAATTTAAAATATTTTTAAAAAAACTAAAAAAAATATTATTCTACTAATGGCTTGAAACATGTTTAGGTAAACATTACTAATTATTTCTGATCAGCTCATTCATGAAAGAGTTAAAAGTGAAAGTTCTACATTTTCTTGCAGGTAGAATGCAAAAGATTCCTAAGCTTTTAACCTCATTTAAATCTCAGGATTACAAGTGACAATCCTCCTGGATTAAACGGATTCATAAGTGACCCCAAGTTCAGTCGCTACTTGCATTATAATTATCTATTTCTGACAGAGCTGAAGTTCTTACATATCAAGTTTAATTCGTCCAGAATAATTCATAGTGTTTATATTGGCTGTGACTAATAGGGGGAATTTTCGCCTGATCCCTCGGCTATCTGGGCAGATACCTCTACCTTGTGCCTGAGCAGCTGTGCAAGTGGAAATCATTCCCCTGAACTAGTTAAATCCGCAGTCCTCTCCAACTCTGGCCAATTTGCATTCAACTGCCATTGAGCCTTTCAGACACTTACTGGAGTCTCACACCGACTGAACAAGACCACCAGAAATCACAACCTTCTGGACCTCGACCAAGAGCATGGACCACAGAGCCAATAGTCTCACTTTTATAGCAGAGTATTGAGGAGTGATTTGCAAACTGAAAACTATTTCCAAGGCAAGGACATAATTAGCGTAAATAGACTGATCTGGAGGACTGGTTAGAATTTGGACGGAGTTGATACTTGGGATAGAATTTACAGGTGTCGATGACGATAGTGACATTTTATCCACCACCATGGATCATATGAACTTCCTAATTTATGGTGCTTGGGACATCAGGATCTTTGATATCTCAAACTATGTCACTAGGCTCTGGGCTTACTAAATTAATCACTATATCAAGACAATATATTTGAACACTGGGGCATTTGACTACTGAGCCAGCGTATTGAATCCAACCGTGTGTTGGCTTCAATGGACACAATGGATCATGGTCAATCATGGTCATTTATCAAAGAACGGCTTTTTCTGACGGTCTTTGATAACCCCTGTGAAGGATGCACTTAATCCATGAGGCACGGTTTTCGTCATAAATTAGGAGCATCCTCCGGCAGTCCATGCGCCTAAACTGAAATCTATTCCAGCTCCTGGGGTAAATGATAGTTAATGTGCCAAGGTCGTCCACACCATGCCCACTGGCCATTCCCCCTTGTGAGAAAGAGGCTAAGACTGTGTAAAAATGACACTTGCGCCTAAATTTCATGGCATTAAAAAAGTTGCAAACCAAGGAGTTTACACTTTTTTAAACCAGTTTCTGACATAAGTGACCCCCAATGAGCCAAGAAGATGAGTTTGTGATAAAAAATAAAATTTAACCTGTAATACTTTTTTATTAAAATGGACTATATCCTTTCTGAAATTATTCTGTTCCATTAACCACAGCTGGAACCTCCACTAATCACAATAATGGGTGTCCAGTGTGGGACAGAGGTCGGGCATGCACTCTGCCACTTAGTTCACAGTCTATGAGACTGACAGAGAAAGTCAAGTGATGTGCCTGAGAGACAGGGGACACAAGTACTCCTGATCAGTGGGGGTCCCCGTGGTGGACCTCTAGCAGAGATGAGCAAATCTATTCGTCGATTCGTTGATTCGTATCGAATCTTGGAAATTTTTAGCTGTGAAGCGAATCCGAATATTAGGTGATTCGCTTCGGCTTTGTATGCATTCGCTAGTTGCCCTATAAATTGTACACTATTGCTACGTATAAGTTACTGTATACCCTGGTGCGTGCAAACTCAATTCATTAGCAAAATTTTACTGTTAGTTAGTTTATCGTGCGCAAAAGCCCGGGAAGAAAGCGGTCACCTGACCTAGTGGGCAGGGCTTGCTCTGATTGGCTCAGGCTCGGTAAGCCAGTGACGCATCACTTCTGCTGCGACTGCTGAGACGAGCAGAAGCACTGAGTGTGAAGTTCTGAGACTCTGAGACCTGTTTTGTGAAAATTGGGGTGTAATTGCTCTGGGAATCCATATTACACATATCAGGGATACTTCAGGGCAAGTGCAGGGCCAGTTCAGGGCTAGTAATTAATCAGGCAGGGAGAGAGAGACAGGGAGATACAGGGACAAAGACCAGCTGCAGGGCCACAGAGTGAATTGAAAAATGTCTGGAATGGATAAGCAAAAGAGGTCCAGTTCCAGCCACACCTCGAGCTCTAAAAATAAAGGAGAAGAAGTGCCAAAGGACCTATAGCTGGAGCATCTACTAGTAGTATTCGCAATACTTGGCCGTTGTTCCACCAGGCGCACCAAGGCGCAAAATTGTAGTGGTGGAGAAAGTAGATGAGGTAGTAGAATGGATGGCACGCTCGTCTCAGTCTCAGCCGGTTGATCTGCTGTCATCTGCTGATACAGTATCCATATGTAGCCAGGGGTCAGACTCAGAGTGTTCCTCCTGCTCCACCATTCCTCTCCAGCAAAGCCCTTCATTTTCTTACACAATTTGTAAGCTTATGCCTACGTGTTCAAAGAGGTTACGTACCTTTTTACCTGAACGTTCGTTATTAGTGCGCAAATATTTGCTAAAAGCCATATAATTACGTATATTTTGTACGCAAATTCAATGAATCTATTCGTCAAATATACGAATCTTAGGAAAAGTTTGGCGAATGTTCAGGGAATAAAATTTTGCATGATTCGCTCATCTCTAACCTCCAGTAATTAGACCATCACCTATTCTCTGGAAAACCCCTTCAATATACTGGTAGAGATTCATTTTGTACATATTTGAAATAGATAGATAGATAGATAGATAGATAGATAGATAATACCCAAGGATAGGTGATAAGTGCCTACTCTGGGAAAACCCCTTTAATATACTGGAAGATAAACATTTTGCACGTATTTGAGAGACAGATATAAGATAGATAGATAGATAGATAGATAGATAGATAGATAGATAGATAGAAAGAATAAAGTGATTTGAAATTGACAGATGATAGATAAAATAGATAGACAGAAATAGATACATATGAGAGATAGATAATTAGTCAAGAGATAAGATAGATATGAGAGAGTGATAGAGATAGAGAGAGAGAGAGATAGATAGATAGATAGATAGATAGATAGATAGATAGATAATTTAAAAGCAAGATGATTTTCACCATCTACCATCTATTCCATATTTCACCATATAAACCCACCAGCCATTACAATGCAGGGTAATACACGGCACTCTTCTACGCAGTCTCCTATGAAGTCGCTCTGAATTTTCTAAGCTTGTCTGTAAAGATTTGTCAGTGTGCTGGAATTATGCTTGTTGAGAGATGCTAAGCTCTTTCAAGAACCACATTGAAAGAAGCAATCAATACAACACTGTCACTTGTGAACAGGGAATTTGTCCTACAAAGATTTGTCAGCAATTCATAACCATTTGGATTTTAATACTCCATCATGTTTTTCAGCGGTGAAAGACAAGGCTGAGCTGTGCACGTGCATATCTAACGTCAAGCTTTTACAGTCCTTGTCATATGTGCAGGACAGACAGACAGAGACCTGGAATCTACATATTAAAGTAGTATTATATATAAATATATATATATATATATATATATATATATATATATATATATATATATATCTGGAAAAAAGAGGGGTGAGGGGAAGCAGCACTTCCAAAGATGGGTGCAAAAAATCCTTCAGGGAACCTGAGACCAAGGTTCAACAATTCAGTCAGAAAAAAGAAATGAAGGCAGCACTCCAATATAACGTGAAGCAAAATGGTGGTTTATTCACCCGACCAACAGCAACGTTTCAACTGTTCAATACAGTCTTTGTCAAGCTGTGTGCATGTGCTCAAACATCACTTTAAATAGTCACAGTGTATACAAATCAACAATCACATCTCATTATATAATCACAACAAATTCATATCAAAATACATGATTAAATATGACAGTAAATCATCCAGTGCATGATTAAAAACTTTAGGAAGAGTACTAGTGCAAAAAAAGAAATTCATGTGCTAATGTTTCCTTAAAAATCGTAAATAAAGTTAATATAGTATAATAAAGTGCCAGGTGCTGTGCATGAATATTGATGAAACTAATTACGCATAAATTAAAAACCGTGAAGATATGTTGATGTCCGGATTCCACAGGCGTCTCGGTGTCCACATCGCGCAAGTCTGTGACATCATTATTCCCGCGATATACGGGATTCCAGACGTCAGGCTCATTTGCCAGTAATAGATCTCATGCGCCTGCGCGCGGACAGCGAGTTCCCGCGAGATTACGCTGTCTCAAGCTATTAGGCAAAATAAACTATCTCTCAAACCACAATGTATATATATATATACGTCCGGCTGCTCAGCCTAGAAATGTACACAGTAAGGCAGATGAAGGTCCTCTTTAGAAACAGTCAGCAAGCTTGCTGTCATACAGCTATGGAATGGGACCATGAGAAAACTGGAGACCATATTAGGCCGGTTTCAGACGGCCATGTGCGGTCTGGGGGAAGTGGTCCGTGTGATGGTCGCATTTTCCAGGTCATCTTCAGTAAAGCTGACCTGAACTCATTGTATCATAGTGATTTGTGATGCTGTGAGTTCTTACCTAGTATTCAGTCTTATGCTGTGAGTTCGGGTCAAACCAGCCACAGTTAGTCCAGGAAAGGCATCTGTCACATGGACCGTTTTTTCCCAGACCCCCACAGCCATCTGAAACTTAAAGGGGTTGTCCCACAAAAAATACAGTTTTGAAATCAGCACCTGGATCTGAATACTTTTGTAATTGCATGTAATTTAAAATTTATCATAGCCACTGAGATATTTAATAAAATGTATCTGTACAGCGCCACCCGCTGTTTGTTTTTTCTTTTTTCCTTTGACCTGCTCACTGAGAAGGGCACACATGCTCAGTTTTATCCTTCACCTGCCTCCTGAGCTGTGATACGAAGAGCATGGACACGCCCTCTTAGCTGCAGCAGAAAAGACACGCCCCTTGAGCTGTCAGCTTGATATAAATCTAGAAGAGCAATGAATGTGGAGATCTCTGGATCCATGTCAGGTACAGGGCTGGTTCTAGCTGTGTTAGGCCTCTTTCACACTAGCGTTAGCACGGATCCGGCACCTAAAGGGTGCCAACGGATCCGTGCTAACGCTGATACATGTGTGGAGCCGGAGCAGCGCTCCGGCCCCACACATGTTAACATGAAACAAGACACAGACATACAGACATACACACATACATACTCACATACTCCAGGGACGCCGGCAGAACGTCTTCACGCGCCTCCTGCGCGCAGTGATGACGATTCCCCACAGCGCCCTCTGCTGGGCGCAGTGGGGAAACGTCATAGCTGCGCGCAGGAGGCGCGTGAAGACATACTGCCGGCGTCCCTGGAGTATGTGAGCATGTATGTGTGTATGTGTGTATGTATGTATGTATGTATTTATGTATGTGTCTAGCTCTGTAGCCGGATCCGGAATGATCCCCCATTGCAAATCAATGGAGGACAGATCCGGATTACTGGTGTGTTCACACCAAACGGATCCGTCCCCATTGACTTGCATTGGGGTCATTCCAGATCCGTCTTGGTGCGGATCCCTGGACCGGAGAGCAAACCGCAGCATGCTGCGGTTTGTTCTCCGGTCTGAAGACGGAACGGAATGCTTTCAGGAGCATTCCGTTGTCTTCAGTTCAGTTTTGTCCCCATTGACAATGAATGGGGACAAAACTGAAGCGTTTTATTCCGGTATTGAGCCCCTATGACGGAACTCAATACCGGAATTTTAAAACGCTAGTGTGAAAGTAGCCTTAGAAAGAGATTGTCATGTTCTATATGATGTCTGATTTGCATTTTTTACATCAGTTGTGGGATAACCCCTTCAACCTATTAGGCTACTCACGTGGGCATGCACTAGTTATAGTTATTTTACGGATCATTCGGGATTTGGAAGGTAGATGAGTGAGTAAAATAGAGCATCCCACATTATATTGTTAACCATGCTCTTCTGTGGGCAGTTTTAGGTCTATCAAGAGAACAACAGAACTGTGATACTGTTATCCCAATTCTAGAATCTACTATTAAGCAAACAGATAACACCTCTCCTCACAGCAGTAATGAACTGACAAAAGATTACCTATCTATATATGAGCTTTATCTCTCTGTGCTGACTCCTACAAGACGACAATATTTTGTTTTTAATTTTCAATGGTATAGTACTGCAGAAATTAAAAAGAAAAACAGACAAAAAGTTTTTTAAAAATACCCCTTTCTGACAGAAGTGTCCCTTTAAATACACCAAATGCATTTTTTTATACTATCCAGTCCAGGGCTTCAGCCATGGATTTGTTTCAAACAGTGGTAAGACACGATTTAATGAATATAACCAATAATTACATGTACGCAAGGAATATAACTAAAAGGGAATGTCAGGGCCTGTATGAACTTAAAGGGGTTGTCCCACAAAAAATACAGTTTTGAAATCAGCACCTGGATCTGAATACTTTTGTAATTGCATGTAATTCAAAATTTATCATAGCCACTGAGATATTTAATAAAATGTATCTGTACAGCGCCACCCGCTGTTTGTTTTTTCTTTTTTCCTTTGACCTGCTCACTGAGAAGGGCACACATGCTCAGTTTTATCCTTCACCTGCCTCCTGAGCTGTGATAGGAAGAGCATGGACACGCCCTCTTAACTGCAGCAGAAAAGACACGCCCCTTGAGCTGTCAGCTTGATATAAATCTAGAAGAGCAATGAATGTGGAGATCTCTGGATCCATGTCAGGTACAGGGCTGGTTCTAGCTGTGTTAGGCCTCTTTCACACTAGCGTTAGCACGGATCCGGCACCTAAAGGGTGCCAACGGATCCGTGCTAACGCTGATACATGTGTGGAGCCGGAGCAGCGCTCCGGCCCCACACATGTTAACATGAAACAAGATACAGACATACACACATACATACTCACATACTCCAGGGACGCCAACGCCTAAAGGGTGCCAACGGATCCGTGCTAACGCTGATACATGTGTGGAGCCGGAGCAGCGCTCCGGCCCCACACATGTTAACATGAAACAAGACACAGACATACAGACATACACACATACAGACATACATACATACACACATACATACTCACATACTCCAGGGACGCCGGCAGAACGTCTTCACGCGCCTCCTGCGCGCAGTGATGACGATTCCCCACAGCGCCCTCTGCTGGGCGCAGTGGGGAAACGTCATAGCTGCGCGCAGGAGGCGCGTGAAGACATGCTGCCGGCGTCCCTGGAGTATGTGAGCATGTATGTGTGTATGTCTGTATGTATGTATGTCTGTATGTATGTATTTATGTATGTGTCTAGCTCTGTAGCCGGATCTGGAATGATCCCCCATTGCAAATCAATGGAGGATAGGTCATCAATATCCTAAGGATAGGTCATCAATATCTTTTTGATTGGTGTTTAACTCCCCGGCACCCCACAATCGGCTGTTTGAAGAGGAGGCTGTGCTCATGCAAGCGCTGCTTCCACTTCAAGATTACACTGCGCGTCGTCTTGGAAGTCTCAGTGGTGCAGTGTAATTACAAGTGCTTTTTCCATTCACTTGAATGGGAGGAGTACTTGTAATTACTCTGCGCCACTGTGCAAGTCAGAAGACGTGCAGTGTAATCTTGAAGAGGAAGTAGTGCTCCTCTTCAAACTGGTGTAAAGGAAAAAGTGTTTAGTTGCCCATAGCAACCAATCAGATTCCACCTTTCATTTTCCAGAGCTCCTTGGGAAAATGAAAGGTGGAATCTGATTGGTTGCTATGGGCAAAGCCAGTTTTCCTTTACACCAGATTTGGTAAATCATTTGTTGCCTTAAAACTAAAACTGACTATCCATCATTAATTAGCAATCATTTTCAGCAATAGTTTATAGAGGCAGATTCAGGAAATCTGTCTAAAAGAAAATCCTAACTGTTGCCCATAGCAACCAATCACAGCGCAGCTTTCATTTTTTAACTGCACTATGAGAAATGAGAGCTCTGCTCTGATTGGTTGCTTTGAAGAACAAAGATAGTTTCTCTTTCAGTCAGTTCACAACTCTCCTCAGTATGTTGTGTGACCAGTAGTTCTGTCTTCTGGGCCCTTTATATTCATCACCACATAACACCATGCTAATTTTCCTCCTTTCAGCTATCAAAATATCCAAATTCCACACTGGTTAAGGCTGGTGTCATGCATAGTTTTGGGGTGTTTTTGTGGTGTTTTGTGATTTTTGCTGCATTTTTTGCTGTTGTTTTTTGCAACTATTTAGGAAAAAAACACCGGTTTCAAATACTTACATGGAAGTCTGTAGTTAATATCAAACTCAGGACAAACAGGCATTTTTTCTAGCGGTGTGTTTTCACCCTTGAGGTAAATTTTTTGGGTCACTGGCATTTTTTTCAAATCGCAGTATGCTCTGGGTCTGGCTTTTTTTCATTGCCTGGCGTTTTTCTCCTATAGACCTGGCATTTTTTTCATAGCGTTTTTGTGTATTGTTTTTTTTATTATCAATGCTTTTTTTGTCCTGGAGAAGTAACATCAAAGGGAGGCACACACTTTCCTTTATATAAAAATGTTGGATAAATAAAATGCCCCAATAAAACACTACAAAAATGGTGATCAAGTTTGTTTTTTTTCAAATTGCCTAAGACCAAAACTTTGGGTGAAGGAACCCTAAGGCCAGGGACACACATGACTGAAAATCCAGCAGAGAAATCAACTGTGCTTTTTGCGCGTTTCTGATGCAAAAAGGCATGAAAAGCTGCAACAAAAATGCATGTTACATGCGTTTTCTGCGGCAGAAAAGCCAGCAGATTATACTCTCACCATTGGAAAGGGTCATATCCGCAAAAGAAATTCTCTGGATAAACGGACTGCAATACTGCAGCTATTCTGCTGCATTTTTTTGTACGCATTGTGTGAATGAGAACTCAGAAATTCTCATCCCCTTTGCTGATACTGTACAACGTTGTGGATTTGCAGCAGAAAAACCGCAGAGTAATATAGCAATCAGCAAAGTGAACAAGATTTGACAAATCTCATGTACATTTTGCGTATTTTGTGCAGAAATTGACTTGCTGTGCGGATTTTTTGTGTGATTTTGCGCCTTATAAAAACCACACAAAGTAACGCACAAAATCTGCAATAAATAGTGTGGATTTATGTCTGCTTTTAATCATGTTTTTGATGTGGTTTTCTATTTCAATATAACCTCAGGTCAACTACACACAATGTCGACTTGTATGCAGAAAAATAATCGCATAAATCCTCTCTATTTATCACTGTAAACTTTGTGCGTTTTTTTAGTGCGGATTTCCTGTATTGGGAAATGTATTGGGAAAGTATATCAGACGCGGACCCTCACAAACAATCGACCTGCTGCAAATTTTAAAGGTGCCTGCACACGAATGTAAGGGCTCCGTGCCCGTGCTGCGGACCGCAAATATAAGCCCACAATGCACAGGCGCTGGTGGCGTGCACTCTGTGCTGCGGATGCGGACCCATTAGCTTGAATGGGTCCATGATCCGCAAGATACGGCAAAAGATAGGACACTTCCTATCTTTTGCCGTGCGGAGGCACGGACCCGAAAGCCCGCTAAAGCGTTTCAGAGTGTTTCCGTGGGCCTCCGCTCCACAAAATATAAGACATGTCCTATCTTTAGCCGTGTTTTGCGGATCGCAGACCCATTCAAGTCAGTGGGTTCGCATCAACATCACAGAGTGCACACGGCCGGTGTCCATATATTGTTGACCCGCCTTTTGTGCTCCTCAATACGGGCACTGACCCCTTACGTTTGTATGGGTGCGTTTACATGACCATATGTAATTCTGAAGTCTGCAAAATACAGGTCCGCAAAAAACTACAGAGGACATCCATGTTGCATCAGGGTTTTTTTTTGCAGATGCATTGTAAAAATGCATAGTCTTGTCAGCAAAACAGATGAGAATAGGACGTGTTCTATCTTTTTTGCAGGCCTGTGGAACGTACATACTGTACGGATGCGGACAGCACGCGGCACCTTTTTGCAGACCCATTGTAATGAATGGAACTGCATTCAGTATGCAAAAAATGTGGATCAGATGCAGAGCAACAATATGGTCGTGTGAGGCTGCAAAAGGTGCGGACAGCACACCGTGTGCCGTCCGCATCCATATTACTGTTCCGCGGCCCCACAATAAAATAAAATAGATGTCCTATTCTGGTTCGTGTTGTGGACGAGAATAGTCATTTCTAACAAAGGGCAGGACGTACTGATCCGCAAAATCATGACCGTACATGGCCGGAATCTGTGTTTTGCTAATCCGTGATTTGCGGCCGCGAAAAAGGACACGGTCTTGTGCAGGAGGCCTAAAGCGCATGATGAGAAAAGAGAGCTCTGCTCCAATTGGTCACCATGGGCTTCTTTTTCAGTCAGGGCTCATGCACACGACCCTGTGCCGGCTGGGCACTGACCGTAGGGCTGCCGCATGTGGATTGCGGACCCATTCACATAAGAAAAACTCCGTAGTGCTTCCGACCCCTGCCTCTGTTCCGCACCTCACTTGAATGGGTCCGCATCCGTGATGCGGGGTGCATGTAGGGTGCACATGTATTGTGGACTCGGCCGTGTGCATGAACCCTCAGTCTCAGTATTTTGTGACAGGTATATAGGGTCCTTTCATATTCATTGCTATATAACACCGCGCAACTTTAATTTTCCCTTCAGCTATTAAAATCTCCAAATTCCACCCTGTCTGGTTAAAACTGACAGACTGGCATGTGCGTGACTGAAACTCTGTGAGGTTTCTAATGTCAGCCGTGCAGTGTTTCAGTTCCCCCGCTAACCTTTGCCTAAGTATTAGCGCCCTGCAAATTCTCCTCATCGACTTCCCCGAGCGCTGTGTAGCAGCCAGCACATTCCTCAGCACTGCTTGCAGTAGGCATGGTGACCGGATACTACTCGCTGGCTGTGACTCCTATGTGCCGCTGCTGTTTGGTTTTTCTTTTTTTCTTTTTTTGTGCCTGTGCAGAACCTATGTTATTTGCGTTAAATTGCTTCCGTAATTGAGGCGGCGGTGCATTGAGCGAGCAGGGTTCATCACGCCTGGAATTCGGCACTGTTGCTGCAGGTAGCTCAGGGCTATTTTACTGATTGCTGTGTTGACTTTGCTTAATTGCAGGGGAGGAGCAAAGGACGGATTTGATGGGCGGCATTAAGAACAGTGGGTGGCTGAGGGTTTTTTTTTTTTTGGCATAGGCACGCAGAGCTCAATAAACTGGCTGTCAGTAATAAAAAAAATACTCGTAACAAGACCAAAGTCTAAGATAAAACCGAAAGCTAAAGGATGCAAACTTTTCATTTTTCCTGCAAGGGAAAATAATCTTGTGTTATATTTTATTCTTTCCTAGGGGCTTTACACTGATGGAGGCAGGCGTCTGCTAGCGTCAGTCTGCACCTGTTCAGCCAGGATGCGTGTCTTGACTTTACGAGGTAGTTCGTCCTTTGTGTCGGGTGCACAGCGACCACAGCAAAAAGTCAGCTGCAGAAACAAAAAATGTAAGGAAGTAATAGGTAAAATGAAAAGACCAGAGCTCATGCAAATACAATGTAAGACCTCGTCCACGTCTGTTAAAAAAAAAAAAAACATACGTGTTTCATCCGTGAAGATATCCTGTGGATAGCCTGTGTGTCTGTTTTTACCATCCGTGTGTTCAAAAGAATATCCTATCAGTCTTCAGTGAAAAGTGGATGCACCACGGATGCCATCCATCTTGTGCCCGTGATTTTCACGGACCCATAGACTTCAATGGGAGTGCTTCATCCGTATCACGGATCAAAGTAGTGCATGTCTTCTTAATTTATTTACTGACCCATGGTCAGTAAAAAAATACTGAAATGTGAACAGACGCATTTAAATCAATGGGTACGTGTGCTGTCCGTGAAAAACGGAAATGTGGACGAGACCTAAGGCCACTTTCACACGGTCAGTATTTAGTCAGTATTTTTCATCAGTATTTGTAAGCCAAAACCAGGAATGGGTCCAAAACACAGAAGAGGCACATATATTTCCATTAGGCCTCATGCACACGAACGTGTGCCAGCCGTGCCCGTGCTGCGGGCCGCATACGGTGGGTCCGCAATAAATGGGCACCGGCCGTGTGCAGCCCGCATCACGGATCGCGGACCCATTCACTTCAATGGGTCCACGATCTGGGAGATGCGGAGCGGAGGCACGGATCGGAACACCACGGAAGCACTACGGTGTGCTTCCGTGGTGTTTCTGGCCGTGCCTCCACACCGCAAAAAAGTAGCGCAAGCACTACTTTTTTGCGGTGTGGACCCGCGGATGCTGATCGCGGACCCCATTCAAGTGAATGGGTCCACGATCCACATGTGGTGGCCTTACAGTCAGTGCCCGTGCATTGCGGACCGCAGTTTGCGGCCCGCGGCACGGCCGGCACATGTTCGTGTGCATGAGGCCCACTCTTGGTTTTGGCTCACAAATACTGACGCCAAATACTGACCGTGTGAAAGTGGCCTAAGGCTACATGCATGTGGTGAGTATTACATGCAGAAAGTCCGCAGCATTGTACAGTACCAGCTGAGTAGATAATGTACATAGTGATGAAATTTTCTGAATGGAAAGTGACCTGCGATTTGATTTTTGAAATCCACAGCATGTCAATTGTTTGGGCAGATGCAAAGGGTGAGATCTGGAGAAAATCTGCGTCAAAATCTGCAAGCAAGAAATGCGAATTTTGGTGTGGAAATTTAGAGAAATCCACATGGAAAGTCCACACAAACTACACTGCCATGTGTATATATCCTAAAGGCTGAGGCATGTGAGTGTATTTGAGGCGCGTTATGGCACTTTACTTTATGAGCCCAACTGAAAAAGAAAAATATTCAGGGTCACTTAGAAAAAAAGGTTATGCTAGTTTTGCCCCATTTTGCGATTTTTTTTTAAACTTTTGATGCAGGGGCAGTTTTATGCCATCCTCCACACTGGAGGTGGAGGAAGTGGTGTGGACTGGGGCGGTATAATGGCTCCAGCAAATTTACTAACATTTATGCCTGGAAACAGCTGTAAATGATTGAAAAAAGGCACAGACTGCAGGAGGATGCGGCTAATTTATGACCAGGTGTGTGCCTCGTCACAAATTAAGTGCATCCCCCGCCAGTGCAGCGGATGTCAAAGACCAGTGTTTTACCCTTGTTGTGTCCGAATATTTCTCTGTCCAATCAGTGAGGAAACCTGCCATTAAGGGTCCATTCACACGTCCGTATGAATGATTCCGTGTACTGTCTGCATCCGCACCCCGCAAAAAATAGAACATGTCCTATTTTTGTCCGCAGCCACCGACAAGATTAGGCATTTCTATAGTGTCCGTGTTTTGCGGCAATGACATGCAGACGTGTGAATGGATCCTTAGGCCCCTGGCAGATGAGCGTGTCACGCACCGAGTCCGCAACGCCAGCTACCAGCACTGATGGAGGTCATATACCATTATACTGATTTATGCTATGTAACCCTTATGCCCGTTTCACACGAGGGGAGACTCGCATGTCTCCCGCAACGCATCTACAGGGCTGGACTCTGCACTGACAGGGATCGCAGAGCATTATATGGGATCCCAGTCAGCCCTGTAGATGTGTTGCAGGAGACATGCGAGTCTCCCGCTCGTGTGAAAGGGGCATTACAGTTCTGGAACGCTCGTCTGCAAGGGGCCTTACAGCAATTTGCATGTGATAAAATGTTACCATCAAGTTCCTGCTTTGAACCTGATGCACACAGCTATATAAGGCTGAGTTCACACTTCAGTTAATTGGTTAGTTATTTCCATCTGTTTTAGGCTAGTTTCACACGAATGTTGTGTTTTGCGGTCCGCAAATTGCGGATCCGCAAAAAAAAAAACAGATGGCATCCGTGTGCATTCCGTATTTTGCGGAACGGAACAGCTGGCCCCTAATAGAACAGTACAGCAATAGGACATGTTCTATTTTTTTTTTTGCGGGCTACGGAACGGACATACGGAGGCGTATGCATAGAAATGAATGGGTCCGCATTTTTCACATCGGAGCCCGCAAAAAATACTGTCGTGTGAAAGAGGCCTTAGGCTCCATTCACACGTCCTGTTTTTCTTTCCTGATTCGATCCTGATCCTGATCTGGATCCATTCATTTCAATTGGTCCTGAAAAAATCAGGATCGAATCAGGAGAGAAAAACAGGACGTGTGAATGGAGCCTTATTGTGAGCCAAAACCAGGTGCAAATCAAATCATTGCACCTGATCTCTGAGTAGGCTTCACTACTGGTTTTGGCTCACAATAAAGCCTCATTCACACATCGGTGTCCATGCTCAGATCCGTGAGCAGGTGGTCAGTGAGGCATCCGTGAAGCTGTCCATGAAGGATCCATGTTGGGTCCGTGTGTCCGTTTTTTGGCTGCCCGTGTTGCATCCGTGTTTCACTGACACTGAACAGCTGAAAAATAATTTTCAAAGCATCTCTTCTTAATGATCCGTGAAAATTCCGGTGCTTTTCACGAACCCATTGACTATAATGGGCGTGAGGGATCCGGGAACATGGATCAAGATAGGACATGCATCCACACTAAAAAAACAGAACCACGAACCGTGATGAAACACTGATGTCTGAACACAAACATTCAAATGAATGGGGACGTCTGCTGTCCATGGAGAACACATGCAGGTCATGTCCGTGAAACACTGACATGTGAATGAGGCTCATGCACACAGCTGTATGACTTGAAAGTGTCATTTATCAAAGACCAGCTTTTTATGCCGGTCTTTGATAGTCCCTGCGCTACCAGAGGAGACGCCTAATTTATAACGAAGTGCTCCCTCGGCAGTCTGTGTGCCTGGAGTGAAAATTACACCAGCCGCTGACTGGAGAAGTTAGAAGTTGTCACTCTTTTTCACCTGTTTCCAAAAGTAAATGTTAGTAAATTTGTGGGGGTTAAGTCCCAGCCACCACTCCCTCGTTACTCCCAGGTGGCGAGGACAGCGTAAAAACTTCTGTGCAACAAAATAAGTGATCTAAGGTTGCCGCACATAAGTTCCTATTGAGACCTTGCCTGTAGCAGGGCTCGGTAGGAACATATGAGGTCATTTAGTAAGACCGATGTTTTAGACGCCGGTCTTAATACCTCTTACACTGGCGCATGATGCCCCTAAGTTATGTAGAGGCGCCGGAATGTTTGCCATGCTGTGGCAGGACCTCTGGCCTGCCCCGATTATAGTGAATGGGGTCAGAGTGGACTTCCAGCGCCACACATGCACTAGCAGCAGCACGGATCCGGAAGACTGTTCCGGTGGGTGCCTAGGGAGAAGGCTGCTGCTAATGTGAAAGTAGCCTAAAACAGGCGTAGAAAATGATAACTGAGACAGGCCGGCCAGCCCTCGCTCTTCGCCCACCCACACCATGTCCCCTTTTTTAAGACTTGGTGTGAGCGGGGGAAAAGTCGCAGATTTGGCCACAACTCCCCTTTGCGACGGAATCTGCGACTGATATATTGGTGTATATCCAATAATAAATAACCCCCATAGTGTAATCTCAGTAGACTCCAATGCTAATCCATTGGGGTCCATGAAAGAAGCAATGTAATGATTGCTTGTTAAAGTTCCCTAGGGCACCTATTAAAAAGTAAAAAAATAAAATAAATAATAATATAAAAATATAAAAATTCTATTCACCCCCTTTCCTCAAAATTTAAATAAAAATACATAAACAATTTAAAAAATACACATTATGGGCATCATAATGGGAAAAAGCCAACATGGGTTGCCAATTTTTTTGTTGCCTCACTTCCCACAAAAAATTGAATAAGAAGTGACTAAAAAGTTACACACCCCAAAATGGCATCAATGAAAAGTACAACTCTTCCCACAAAAAAGAGCCCTCACAGAGTGCTGTATACATAAAAATAAAAACGTTATGGGGGTCAGAATATGGCTTTGCAAAGAAAAAAATAGTTTTCTCCAAAGTTTTAATTTTTTTCTCAGTATTAAAAAGCAAAAAAAGTAAACATATGTGGTATCGTTGTAATCGTACTGATCCAGAGAATGAAAGTAACGCTGGAAAAAACAAAACCCATAAAATTGTGGTAGAATTGTGTTGTTTTTTTATAATTCCGCCCTATTTGGAATTTTTTCCTGCTACATTGTATGCAACAGTAAAGTACAACTTGTCCCGCAAAAAACAAGCTATGTGAATGGAAAAATAAAAAAGTTATTGCTTTGGGAAGAATGAGAGTAGAAAAACTTAAATGAAAAATGGGAAAATCGCCTGGTCCTGAAAGGGTTAATAGATGACCCCCATTGTGTAACTAATAAAAGCTACCCCCCAAAAAAACGCTTGTATAAAATACACACCTTTCATGGCATTTCTTACAAGTCATAAATGGCCCCAAAAACATGTAGTGTGGCAGCACCCTGAGGCTATCGGACATTACAGTTGAGGTGTGGTCAACAAATGTGTTTCAACGTGGCGCCAGTTGCCCGAACCACAAAACCGCAGCAATCATGATGAAGGCGCATGCAGCGACGTCTAAATATATTAGGGTGTCTAAGCGGAAAAATTCACACTGAAATCCGCATATGCGTAGTCATGCAGATATTGGCGCGAATTATGATTTCCGATTGAAATCTATGGAGAAATTGGGTCTCAACACATCATGTTTTTTTTTTGCAACAGAACTTAGCAGACAAATAGGAATACACAAGGAGCCCCCCACCCCATCCCATGTGAAGTCAACCAGTCCTTTCTTTCTATTTCACATTCTTTTTGAGTCCACTCCTGGCTTCGGCTCAAAAACTGCATCAAAAACTGCATGTGTGATTCAAGTTCAAAATGGAGCTTCAGATCCCAGCAGGGACTTATTAACCACATGTATCACTTGCTGTTTTAGACAATTGCACAATTACAGTTTGTTCGAATCGGTTTGGTGTTTTGTTCGCTATAATGGTCCCTATTATAAAGTGTTGATTTTTAGGGAGTAGATCAACAACGACGGTGTTAATGTACGCACCGAGCGATATGTTCCCCTTTCTGTATGTTACAATGCGTTAATGGCAGTTGCAAAGTGATTGTTGATATCTCTCTTTGTAGGTGATTTATCCTGCTGTGGGTATTTAATGGTTAACTCTTTGTTCCTTGAGAAGGCGCCAGTTTAAATCTAAGCCTCCCTGGCAGCAGCTGAAGGCGTTTTTTTTTTTTTTCTTTTTCAGGTTTTGTTTATTGCAGCTGAAAACTCTACAGTGATGAACTGACACCCTACTGGTTTTGTTTGCTCACTGGGAACAATTGACTCACATACTGTAGTTTACCACCTATTTTATCTAGAGGAGTCTAAGATGCAGGTGCCAGCAAATCAATGCCTTCCTGACTGTATGTAAGCAGACGCTGCACCCCTGTGACCGGCCCCACAGCAATTATTGTGCATGTAAATCAGGGTACGTAATACATATGTATAATTTTATTTTTGATGATCACCACTGATGTAAGGAGAGGTTCAGTAGAACTGAAACGGTTGTGGGTGTTGTAGCCAAAATACAGATGCTAACCAGCTCAAGACCGGGCCATTTGCTCCCCTTCCTGACCAGACGCATTTTCAATTTTTTATCATGCGACTTTGAAAGCTATACTTTTTTTTCCATTTGTAAATATTTTTTTGCTTTTTTCATTGATATTTTTCATTTTTATGTCATTTTTATTTTAGTATTATTTTTTTTTCTTTTTTTATACCCAGAAAAATGTTTGTTTGTTTTTTTAAAAAAAAAAAGGGAAAAAGTCTGTTTTTTATTAAAAGGACAACATACATCTAAAATATTTTTTAAACAATGTTCCCTTTCCATAATGGTCGTTTTGATACTCTATATGGCAGGGATCAGCAACCTTCAACACTCTAATTGCTGATTAACTATAACTCCTAGCGTGCACTGTTATTCGGCTGTTCTTGTGACTACCATAAAAGTGAAAGGAGGATTCTGTGAGTTGTAGTTTCAGAACAGTTGGAGGTGAGGCTAGATGCGACGGAGCGGTATGTGGTGGTGTTTTCTTATTTTTTTTTATTTTTTTTTTTATTTGGTCTTTACCATTTCTTTTATCTTACACTTATACACCTTTGGGGGACATTTAACATTACATTTTTATTGCTGATTTCTCCTGTGACCAGGGTTGATATATTAGCCCCAGTTTTGGGGAAAAGCAGCCCCCACAGAGACTGTATAGGGCTGTATAACCTCACAGCAGAGCTGATCTGGGTCTGCTAAGACCCAGCAGCTTGTGCAGATAACCTCCCACACACAATCACGTGATCGCTAGTCCGGAGCAGGAAGCAGCGTAGCTGCTTAGCATGGAGCTGTGAACTCTGAACAAGTGGTTAAAGAAGCAGAACCTGATGTATATTTTTGGTTTCAGATATAGTGCACCCCATTCTCTATGGTGTGTTTGGTATTGCGTCTCGGCCTCATTTACTTAAAGGGGTTTTCCGGGAGTCAACAGTATCTTATTGGTGGGGGTCAGAATGTGTTGCCAATGGGGAGGGTGGAGTAATTCACTGCCAGATACCTCTGGTATAGGCTTATCTTCTCTGAGAACAAAAGGATCAGCTTTGAAATTCAACATGCCTGAACATTTGTCAGGGGAAAAGTGGGAGGTCCCTACATACAAGACAGTCAACTGGTCCCACCAAAATCAATGTGTTTAGCCAATTTTTCTATTATATGTTTTGTCACCTTAATTGAAAGGGTGAGGAGAAGCAACCAACAGACGCTTCTGGCCTGGGTGCCCACTTTAATCTTTGGTGTAATTTAGACTTCACACGGCCGACCATGTAATATTTGGATGGGTTGGGTCCACCAGAATGAGAGCTGCTAGATCATTGAAAGGGGTCCTGAGCAGATAACTCTCTAACATTATGGCCACATAACCTAATAGGACACTTGAGAATGGATGTATGTGTCAATGAGACGACCCCTTTAATATATTCCTGCTGAAAACTAATACAATGAAATTACATTTACACAAAGAATTTGCACAAATTTGCTCATTGGGTGATCTATACCAAGGGAGAAGGAGCCTATGTTCAGTCCATGTCATACATTGCCAATACACTCATCTCTCCACATTATAAAGGCTCATTTCTTCTTTGGCCACGTCGATATTGTGTTTGCTAATGACATAGTGTAGTCGTCTCTAGTTAACATTCACCAGCAGGGTCCCTCGTCTACTTATGAGGTCCCTGAATTATTGACAACTCTTTAAAAATTCAAATGGTAGCATGTAGGTGTGTAAGAGAGCAAGCAGGAGGTCTGGGCCACCACCTTTGATAATCATCTCCTTCTTCTCCTTATACAATAAGGTTTGAGTGTCACACCAGCACAGAAAGTAATATTTGTCATACTTATTACTGTATGTTTCCAGCGTAACCGAGGGAAGTATGTAATATGTGATATTTTAATGACTGAGGCTAAGGACCAAATGTGTCCATACACCTTCAATAGCTATCTCTCCCGACTCCTCCATACACATACGTGCTCGGCCGAATGTATGTGTTTTCAGTGGGGAGAGGGGAAAAAGCTGATGTCAGACACCTTAATTCCTGAGAAAATACAAGGCTTTGGTGTTGAAAATCAATGCAACAATCCTTCTCCTGCATCATCTGGAAATTCGTGAGCCACCCATACACATTAAATTGTCAGCTGGTCCCACCAAAAATATATATTGTTACAGGCAATGGATGTGGATCCACTGTGCCAACTAAGCCGTTTGACTTTGGGCTATTTCTGAGGGCATTATCCTGGCAGTCGCCTGGTTTCACCTTATAAACCCTATCCAGGGATCTGGACTTTGCTGCAGGGGGGCTACCAGGCTCCTACCTCTTGGAATAGTTCCAGTGTGGGGTTGGTTGCTGACACAAAAGGAATCAGAGACAGCAGTGTGCGGCACTGATGGATCCGGCAAAACGCCTAGTCAGAAAACAGGCAGGGGTCAGGGCTGGTAAAGTACGTGCAAATCCGTGAAGCAATCCAAACGTATGGGTGGGCAGCACAGAATCTCAATTCAGGAATCAGGCAAGTTTGGTACACAGGCAGACAAATGGATTATAACTCTTAACAGAGTCTAGCAAGCTAGAGAGACCTTGTAAGATCTGGAGAGAACCATCACTCAGGGAAGAAAGTGAGAGCAGCAACACAGCTATATAGCAGAAGCTGATTAGCAGTTAGGAACAGCCTCACAGCTCATAGAGCAAGAGGAGGTTAACCCTTGCAGTACCAAAACGGAGAAGATTTACATGAACAATGGCCCTGATTCATTCACAGGAAGTTGGCTCCCATGGGCACAGGAGAGTGACTGGCATGCAGGGGTAGATTGGCCATAGACCTTACAGGGAAATTTCCCGGTGGGCAGATGCCCAGGGGGGCGCCTGGACCCTCCTCATGGCCGGCCAGTGGAAGTTTTTGGTGATATATTTTGTGCTGCTAGCATTATTTTGTGATGGACTGTGGTATTTGGCTCTGTTTGGGTGGTATAATCTGCCACAATATGGTATTGCTGGCCCTGCTTTCAATCAACTTGGACCCAACTACAAAACGGGGACACTTTTAGTATTTTTTCCAGGGCTACCATTGTAATAGACATGACCACCATATACCCTAATAGTAAAAGCAAACACAATGCAACAGCACTCTGTGGTATGAGGTACTTAGCAAATCCAATGCCCATCCACCACAGCAAGTTAACCTCAATCTGGATGGGAACCTACTCTATGACACCTCTCTCTGTGCCATCCAGCCTCTTAATTCAGTATAAGCAGGTTACCCACATATACTGTGTCTGCTCCATTTGTTACCTATCTCTGTGCCAGCAAGCCTCTAAATTCAGGGAGAACAGACTTACACGGCCCCTTTATATGGCAGACTATCGGGAATGATCGCTTGTACGAACATTTGTTCCCTATAATATGCCCGGCCATCGAGCCGTGTAAATCAACCTTTAGGATTCCTGGGTTCCATTCCGTCCAAGGGCAACATCCGTGTGACATTTGCATGTCCTCTCTCTGTTGGGTGTGATACAGGTAATTTGTTTTTTTTCAAAAACTCATAAAAAATAGATAAGAATACAATACTTATGGAACGTATGAATGGATAGCAGCTGTCTGTATTATCCAGCCGTACTTAGCATATTGACTGTGGCCTGCATGATACAGTATATACCCTCTATGCAGTATTACATGCAGTGTTTACTGGAGGTACAGTTCCTTACCTTTGAGGTTTGAGTTTCCTTTCAGGATTTAGTTGACTATTCTACCGGTCAATAAACACATTTGTGATTCACCTGATTTCCCGAGAGGTAATATCCTTTGTGTAAATGCCACAAATCCATTTTAATGATTTGCTCAAGTACGTGTCCTTCTATAAAGTCATTTTAGTTGTATACTGTCTGTCGGGAGCTACAGCTCTTGATGATTTAAATTCACATTGGTACATTAATGCATATTTTAAAGAGGATCTTGCATTCCATATGAAATAACAGTGCTGGAGCATCAGAACCCTGCATTGTGCTGATCCTCCCTTATTAATGTATGATTAATTTGATAACTGGGTGCAACCATTTCCATTGTCAATGGGGTGTGTCCTCCTTACTCATACTTTGACACTGTCCAATCAATGAAGCCAAGACTTCCATTCTTCCATTTTGTCATGAAAATATGGTACTTCTACTCTAGTCCTATATAGAGCTTTTGGGAAAAGCCTACTGGTCATTGCCTCCACCATCCACCAGCCCCATAAGCCTGCCCTCCTGTCTGGCACCCTGCTGCCTAGCCACAACCAGGCACAAGCCCCCAGAAGTCCAGGAGCCCCCAAATGTCCACCACCAGGTAGGAGCCCCCAAAAGTTCATTGTGAGGCCCGAGGGGAAGAAGGGTTGCATCCCTCAATTCACTGCCCACACGGCCGAGGGAGAGCAGGAGCAGTATTAGACATCATAAGGACTATGACCACCATTATTGCTGCAGCCCCCCTCTACACCTCATGCTTCCCTCAGCAAGCGGTGTGTGGAACTTGGACATTCATATCATCATGTCATGCTATGCAGCTACAATGGGACCCCTGTAGAAAAGTCACCCAGTCCTGGTTAGCTACATCCCTTGAGTGGTGGAAATGTGTACAGGGATCTCATCTTGGTGTTCTTTTGCGCTGCACCTGAACTGGAATGCTCTGCCTAGACCAGGCATGGTCAACCTACTGCTCTCCAGCTGTTGTAAAACTACAACTCCCACCATGCCCTGCTGTAGGCTGATAGCTGTAGGCAGTCTAAGCATGCTGAAAGTTGTAGTTTTGCAACAGCTGGTCAGCCTCAGGTTGGCCATCCCTGGCCTAGACGATTCACAATGAAAATGTAAATTTTTCGGACCAGATATCTAATTAACTAACTTGTCTTAACCCATCTTCTCGCCCAGAATCCTGAGGATAGTGGAACAATATACATCTATGATAAGATTGCCTCCCGGAACTTATTTATTTTAAGTCCATACTGCCCTACACGTATATGATCATTTTAAGACATGTTCTTCCTTCCAAATTTAGAGACACTGCACACTAGTCTGAAGTGGCAAAAGTATTACTTTCACACAAAAAAAAAAAAAAAAGATTTGGTAGTGGATCTCAACTCTGTCTTCCGAACATCTTCCTATCTTTGGCCAGAAATCACAGTACTGAGACTTCAAGCTGAGGAAGGGACATTTTTCCCATAAAATAGCATCTGGCTTCTTGGCAAATTGAACAAGCAGTTGTACTGGTGACGTTTGTAGTTGCCTCTAGGTTCCTTGCATGGCTGTGCTGAACACAGGCATCCGATGTCTGACATATGTACAGCTGGTCCCCTTTCAATTTTTTTTTCATGAGTGCAAAAACCAAACCAGAAGGAGCGAGGCAAATAACAAAACAATTGGATGGAGACAGTGGTGACAAAAAAGACTTAGATGTTGTGTTCATTCCATTTCTTCTGAGTCTTTTGTCTCGGAGATTAAGAAAAAAAACATTAAAGAACTGAGGACTATATAGGAACAGGCTCTCATTGTGACTCAATTATGGAATTAAAGCTCATGCTCTACAATAACACTATCGGTGCTGCCAGTGACAAATGGATGAGTAGATTTTGTATAGAACTGACTGAGACGCAGACATCCTGGATGTATCGCATTCGTTGTCTTGTGCTGAAGCCTGTATTATATTCCTCAACTGCATTCATAATTCTATAAGCTTCAGACCTGAAATCTCCCAGCATTCCTTGCTGGTACACAGTACACAGTTGTAATTGCATTAATTGCGTTGAATAATTCCAATGGCAACCAGCAGAACTGTGAATACAGCTCTGGACTATAATATAGGGTGTAACGTAGGTTGAATACAAATAATGTTTTTCAATTTTTATGTAGCTTATAATCTACACAACCACCACCTTTAACCACCTAACTGTTTTGCCCGAGTCCAGCTCTGGCAGTGTGAAAAGAGGCTAACTGGAGGGGGAGGGCTGTTTTAGATGCTGCTATCTCCTGAAGGGTAGCAGAAACATGCAACTGGTCTCGTTTGAAAGCTGACAGTCCAGGCTTTCATACAAGACCAAAATGACAGCTAAAGTCCAAGCAACAGAGAAGAAATAACTGTTAGAAATCAAGTCCGGAATAATTGCAAGTAAACCCTGTTTTTACTTTCACTTTCAGCTGCATTCACAGCATCCTGATTTCTATCAGTGATATCTTCCTATGTCCTGAACATATCGCTGTCATTCTGGTATTGGAATGTCAGCTTTCAAACAAGACCAGTTGCATGTTTCCAGCTACTACCATTCAGAAGGTAACAGCATCTAAAGCCACCCTACCTCCTCCAGTTAGCTACTTTTCCCACTGCTAGAACTGGAGTTGGCAAAACAGTTAGGTGGTTAAAGGGAATGTGTCCCTGAAAGGTTAAAACCAGTAAAACCAGATAGCAACCCATATCCTTTTTTTTTTTTTTTTTAATCTGTTTTTTTTCTGATTGCAGATTTTTTTTATTCTATTTCCTGAACATTGTTATGGCGGCAGCCATCTTGCCTAAACAGTTCTTAACAGCATATAGAAACGCGCTTTACAGCAGTCTCTATGGGCCATAGACACAATGGATGGGAGAGTTTTCTAGGCATGTTCTGTGACCCGTGCAGAAGTCATGAGGGAGCTGATAAGCTGTGAGTGATATCACCTTTTGGGAACGGAGGATTCTGTGTTGTCTAGATATAGGTGATACCTGTCATTGTAATCCTGCCTGTAATGATAAGCAGATTACTACATGTGATCTGTACAGATCAAGAAGTGACACCTATTATAAGGCTCAGTGGCCAGTGAAAAAACGTTTGTTTTTTGTTTTTCTTTAATATGAATATTGACATGGAAAATAAAATCTAACATCACCGAAACATTTTTTAATATATGTTTAAAGGGGTATGCCACTAGGTACAAGTTATCTGTGTGGCTTTCTGCAAATTATAGAACATGTTCTATTCTATTCCATATACGATACTACGAACGTATCCTCAAATAAAAGGATTGCCACCATATGGTCATACACAGAGTTCTTGTAACTGAGTAATACTGACTCATGAGACCTCTGATTACTGACGTATGTCTCTATATCACAACGTACTACAAAATTATTCTCCAATGAAAGCATTGCTTCCTGAGGAGAATATGATGCTGCACTGTATCCATGTCCATACATGAAGTGCCAGTCCCTCCGTAGTCCTCACCTGTAAGGATTCCCTTTACCGCCATAAGGTATCTCTGTATTTCGCAATATTGTGTAGGTATTTTACCAATGAAACTTTGCTTTATAGAGTGTTTATGGCTCCATAGTACAGACTTATATGGACTCTGTGCACCACCATATTGTGCCTCTGTATGGCACCATATTATTAAGGTATTCTAGGAGGAAATTCAATGTATCATGGAGGGCTTCTCATGGCTTCTCTTATGGCTTCACAATACAGACCTTTAAGGACTGTGTATACAAGGTCCCTGGAGAATAGTTTCCAGACTATTAGATAAAAATCTGTGTACGCCGACGGATTCACGTAATACAGAGTGCGTAATAAAATTATATTTGGGAATAGCAATTTATGCAATTCTCATAAATTTTGACAGGTTTTAACCCATCTCACTTGCTGGAGTGTGAAATTAGGTTACTGCAGTCCGTGGAACATGCACAATATTTCTGCGTCTATAGGAGGTTGTCTCTTGCAACATAAAAGAGAAGATTGCTAATAATCATTACTACCTCAATGGGTTAGAAGACCGAGAGAGTAACCAAGATAGTACGAGATCATAAATTACCCATAATGTACAATTTCCTTAGCTCCGTTTCATAGCGTAGGTGAAAATCTTTACAGCCCAATGACGGGTTTACTTATTTTCTGAGACAATATTGGCACACATATTATGCAGAGCTTGGCAGATAGACGCCAATATTATGTAACAGTCTCTGTGATAAACGTGTCCCTGTTGCATCTGCCAACATTCACCAGCCATTTCATCTGGCACACAGTTAGGAGTCCATACATCAAAGGAAAGCCTTTTGTTTGTCTCATGCCGCAGAATCATTTCATTAAACACTCTGCAGAAAACTCACACATTTCAGACGGGAAGAAATACAAAATCGTAAGGCCAACTACAATCCTTTTATTAATATGAATAGACGTCTCTTAGGAATACATACCAAAGTAAATATGTAGGTATTGGCAATAGCGTGCAATTTATTGCAATAATCTAGAAAAGTTTACATGATCTACATTAATGAAGCCCGATTGTACATTTTGGACACCAAAGGGTCCCCCTTTGACGGGCTGATCCCAGAGTTTCCTGCTGTGTGACCCCCAACAATCAGCTGTAAACTGTGTGTAAACCTAGAATCAAGTATTTAATTCCATTATAGTACCACCACCACTGGGGAAAAATTGACAATATCAATGGACTATCCTCGTAATGCGTGAATGTGCCAGGTCCTCCAGATGGAGAGATACTCCAGTAAAGCATAATTGTGAGAGCAATATGAATGTTTTTATGAGCAGCATTTTTGCTTACCGATCATGCCGCTGATATAGATAATTTTTAATGGTAGCATGGACAATTCATACACTAATTAATCAGGAGAAATTGCCTGAAATAATTAAAGGGGTTCTTGGTCCCATATTGATTTTTCTATCTGCTCAGAGTACCACAAACACTGCATATTCATGTCCCATGTACCTGTCTTTCATGTCCACACTTTCTTTCCCCTGTTCTCAGCATCACTGCATCCTGGCAGGATGTTGACATGCAGAACTTCCTGTTTTCATCAGCTTCCTGCTTCCTGGCATGCTTTGTGCTGTTTCTCAGGCCTTACTCCTCCTGCTACACTGTTCACTCCACCTCCCCTCTCCATGTAAGTTAGACAGAGCAATCCCTGTGAACATTACAGAGCAAAACATGCTGGGATTGGTTAGCAAAGCCAGCAGGAAACGGAAGAATACAGGAAGTTGTACATGTAAACATCCTGCCAGGATGCAGTGATGCTGAGACCAGGGGAAAAGAAGGTCCTGATATGAAAAGCAGGTATATGGCGGGAACAATATACAGTATTTGGGGTACTCTAGATAGGTAAAAAAAAGAACTGTGGGGCTGTAGTACCCCCTTAAGGCTGGCCATCATCATAGGATTTCATCTATTGGTCAAAAATATCAAAAGGAATCAGAGAGAAGAACAAAAAAAATGAAATGGCCAATTGTACTATAAAATGTAGGTTATGGTGGACTACCATCATGCCCTGACAGACTGTGTTTGGCCCCTGGAGATATTATCATGACAGGTTTTATTAGCTGTTATACCATGAAAAATATTGGAAGATTTATCATTGTTTTACAGCACTTTGATGGTGCACAAAGGTAGCAAATTGTATGGCACGCACAATATTCGTTTGAACATTTGTAACTTTTTATGCTTTGTTCCAGTTTTAAAAAATGGCAAGAAAAGTGGCCATAGCAGGAGGGAGCATAGGAAATTGTTAATAAATTCGCTCAAATGTGCAGCTTGTATAGCCAAAATAAAAGATTTCAGAGTACTTTACTCATGAGCCCATTGCTCACCCACCTAGGTGTATAGATAAATCCAGTCAGATATTAATAAACATACAATATATTTCCTGAGAGGTCTGGACATATCTATCTAGGACATTTCTTCATGTTACATTTGCCTTCTGAGAATAACTTCCTGATTATACAACACAGAAATTGTTTGTGACTACATACACCAGACTCACACCAACATTGCCCCAAGCGTTACAAAAATACCTAAAGTGCATATTAGATCATTTTAAATGAACATGACCTATGAAGTCAATTACAAATTGTCATTTAGTTACAGAACAGTTGTGAGCTGTCACATGGTTAAAGGCATACATACAGTATATCCTAATGCATTGCGTAGGTCACTTTGGCCATGCCCTTCCTGTAGCAGCGTTAGCCATGATCCGCCTTTCAAGTCTTGCATGTACAAAATCAACTCTTTTTTTTGTTGTCGTTGGTTTGCTTTGACCTGCAAAATATTTCTATTCCTGTTGGTCTAATTAGCTATAGCTTTTGAGAGGGAATTGCCCGAAACTGTGAAATCATAATATATCTAGACTAAAGCCGGTGTTTCCATTGTTAGTTAATATCCCAGAACTTACCATTAATGTGCTAATTAACATTCGGCTTGGCTTAACATGTACTTTAATCCCTAGAAACATGTCAAGAAATAGGTGTTGCTAGATACCTCTGGCATAAACAACAGCGATAAGACCATATGATTTCTCCATTTTGTACATTTCCATAATAGGACACCTGTAGAGCTCCATGAAACTCTAACATACTTCTGATTTTAAAGGACATCTGTCAGCAGATTTGTACCTATGAAACTGGCCGGACCCTTGCATGTGCTTTTGACAGTTGAAGACATCTGTGTTGGTCACATGTTCATATGGTCCCGCATTGCTGAGAAAAATGATGTTTTAATATATGCAAATTAGCCTCTAAGAGCAACAGGGGCGTTGCCATTACACCTAGAGGGTCTGCTCTCTCTCCAACTGCCATGTCCTATTCACTTTGATTGACAGAGTCTGGCAGTGTAAACATGATCACACCTGCCTGGTCATGTCAGTCAAGGTTCAGAGGGCGCGGCAGTTGCAGAGAGAGCAGAGCGACTAGGTGTAATGGTAACACCCCCGTTGCTCCTAGAGGCTCATTTGCATATATTAAAACATCATTTTTCTCAGCAATGCGGGCACATATGTACATGGGACCAACACAGATGTCTTCAGCTGCCAAGTGCACATGTAACAGGGTTGCCAGTGTCATAGGCACAAATCTGCTGACAGATGCCCTTTAAATGAGACATATAGAGGTTTTTTTTAAGATTCCATATGCATTGTTGCATGTTCCATTGAATATTCTACCATCAAAAACACTGTAACCCATACAGAAATCTGATGGACCCTATTATAAGTCAAAAGGATCCATTGGGATCTGTTCAAACATTGATCTTTCATAGTGGTCATAGTTTCAGTATTCAGAAGCTATGATGTCTAGGTGAATGGATTGCTATGAAAAGAAAATTTTCCAAAAAGACAAATCCTATTTAATGAGGGAGCTTGATTGTGAGCTAATCAATGAGGCTCTTCATGGAACCCACAACAATCATCAGTTTTCACCAGGTAAATTGCTAGGGAATGTAGTAATATATTTGAAGCAAACAGGGGCGTAGCTAGAGGATCATGGGCCCTGGTGCAAGAGTTCAACTTGGGTCCCTCTTCCCAAAACCTCTGCCCCTGGCCACAAAGCAGTCAAGGGCAGAGGAGCACATAGCCTTCATGCACCCCCCATGCCAAAATCTTGACCTAACCCCTTCCCTCCAGCCAGAGATGTTACTTGACCAGCATGCACTTTCTACAATACCAGTGTCATCTCATGTGGCACAAGGGTCTTTGGGCCCCCTCAGGCTCCTGGGCCTGGTAGCGACTGCTACCTCTGCACCCCCTATAGCTACGCCCCTAGAAGCAAACACCTCCATGATGACTCTTTGCCCTAATAAGGTATATAAACAGAAATTGTCCTAATGGGTCAGCCCCTATAAGGACTTTTCTATACCACCGACTACTCCAAGTGGAGCTTTGCTTTTCCTCTCCATAGGATAGAGTTGGTTAAAACCATACAGTATATTGTTGAAGTCATCATTATAACTTTCATTGATAGATCTTATATCTGCAACTGCATGGTCTACAAAGCCCCTTATCTTCACTGATTAATTTCTCTTCCATCAGCTGACTTTGGTGAAAATGTTACAAGTGATTACTTCACTGTTTGGAGTACCAGTGACCAAAATTTGATTTTCTTGCCTTACAGTACACATGTGGCAGTACCTCTAGTCCTTGTTTTGTTTCCACTTCATCCGCAGCTTCAGAAGGTAGGGATGATGTACGCAGTCCTATCTTAAATCTTCGGCCAAACATGCCGGAGATGGGTATATTCTTTCAAGGTAATCTGTATTTTTTGTTATTTTATAACAAAGTGTTGTCCTTCCAACCATTTTGAAGTTTTTTTCTGTACCCATCCAAGCCAAAGGCATTTACCTGCTATTACAATGGGTTGTTTCAACACTGGATGGATTCTGGCCAAGGGATGGCTTACTACATATAAGTTAGGCCACAGCATAGCATCTTTAATTCTACAGTTAAACCATTAACAAACTATCTCTATCTGATTGGATAACAGAATATGCAAAATGTGCCTAACAATTGTTTTATCACTGTTTCATTTTTTTAGGTCATTGGCCTTAACTGAATGAATTTAGTTACATAGTCTTCATAAACCATGATGAATTGAAGCTGACTATTAGGCTTCATGTCTCCACCTGGCATCCACCATCTCTGAGAACTTAGCTGGTTTGACCATAATATTTTTCTTTTTGATGGCTAAGCATCTTCTTGAGGAACAGCAGAACTACTTTCTGAGTCACATTTCTTTAGGTCATTTGTATCTCTGCGAGCATCCTGTCCTTTTGTCCATACCATGTGTTTGTGTGAGCTTCATGCAACATGTCATACATATCCTCATTGTTATGTAGTGCTGAACTGTAGTACTAGTTTAAGACAATGGAGCAATGAGCGTTTCCTCACCACCAACACGACAGGTCAGAAATCTTTTCAAACAGTGGTAGGAAAGCGATGACTTTTTTGTCTCCAGTTTGGCAGTTTCCACCTGCTCAGTTATATTACTGTACTTTTCAGTTGTCAGACGCTTGGAATTATCTTCTGGAGTTTTTTTCAGAGAATAAACTTTGAAAACAGTCATAGAAGAGCTGCTTATCTACAAGTGACATTATGAAGCCAGCCTGAATGTGGAGATGTTGCTTTCAATCCAAAATTTATTAACCCTGCACCTGTAAGAAATAAAAGCCAGTTTAATGGTTCATATGTTTAAAATTACTCAAATTTACACAGTTGTAACGATTAATTTCTGTATTAAATGTAAACCACGAGAAAAAAATGTGAAAAATATAGAGATCTTCTATATGTGTGCCAAGATTATTTCCACCCATCTTTTTTCACAAACCTGAGGTCAGTCTTGACTCTGGCTGTAAGGCAACTGACTGCATTAGGAGACCTCCTCCACTCTTTTAACCAGGAAAGTCTTATCCCCTTCAGCCGTCCAAAAATGTAATAGATGAGGAGAAAATTAACACCTGCATTCTCTGCAAGATTTCTACATGAGTTGCGGAAAATTATCCGAACTAACAAACACTAGTTTTAGTGTTCCTTTAGGAAGTATCCAAACATGCAACCCTCTCATTCATCTCAATGGGGCATGCGGAAATCCATGTACTCACCACCAAAGCAATTTCATTCAGAAGAATGAAACCAATTAATTCCCAGAAATCACTACAAGCAATCTGTTGTGTGTGAATTCATCAGTGGGTTGTCTGTGTGATGTAATATAGGACAAAAAGGGCCCTTCAGAAAGTCTCTATGTAACCACTCTGTACTCTGGTCAAGAGATGAAGATCGTGACCAGAGAATTAGGAATTAGGACATAGGACAACTGGTTCCTAAACTAGACAACCCCTCTAGTAACCATGTACATTTTTCAAGCTTTGCAAGTATTCTTGATGAAAAATATCCAATCCTTTGGTTTATACAGCTCTTATGCAGATTTGTCTCCATGGTTACAGACTACAAATACGTCCAGTGTGTAGTCTGATCCTGCAATTATGTGCTACTCCAGCCCGTCTGCCTCCACACCCAGACTCACACTCAGTTTGTTAGTCTATGGGGGTTGTTTTTTAATTATTTTAGAGTGCACATATACTTTAGGTGAGGGCACGAGATGACAGGCTGTGGTAAAACCAGATCCAACATTCTGTACTGATTCATTTCATAATCTAGTTGGAGCTTTACTCTGACACCGCGCTCCAAATACCATATATTTATATATGCAATAAAATGATAAAATCTTCTTCTTGCAGCTGCCACTATGCAGAGATAAGAAAGTACTGCATACTGTTCTTATATTAACCTAAATAATAAAACAATATGCAGCAAGCTCCTAACCTCCCTCCATGGTGGCTTAAAGGGGTTATCTAAGAATCTAATATCGATGACCTATCCTGACGATGACCTGTCCTCTGGATAAGTCATTAATATCAAATTGGCAGGGTTCAAACTACCAGCACCCACGCGGATCAAATATTTAAAGGGACTGGTGAGTGCTGGGGTATCTTTACTGTTTACCAAGCACAACGCCGTACATTGGATAGCAGCTGTGCCTGGTATTTTAGTTTAGTCCCATTCACTTGAATGGGACTGAGGGACACCTAGGCTATGTGACCGATGTTTGTTGATGTCACTGGCCTAGGAAGAGGCCTAAGTGCTCACGGGCCTACTGATATGATATTGATTACCTATCCTGAGATCCTATCTAAGTTCCCAGATAACCCCTTTAAAGGCAGCGAGAATTGTATCATTTATCTCAGGGCATTAGAAGAGCAGTATCAGTAATACAGAGCTCCAACTGCTATAAATATATATTTAAAAAATGTAAGGTTCTTGGAGAATTAAATATTGTTGAACTGTCCTCAGGATAGGTAATTGTTATCAGATTGGTGGGGTCTGACTCCCAGAAAAGCCAGATGATCAGCTCTACGTAGACCACAGCTCTACGTCACACTTTTTGCCTCTTCCTAGGCCAGTGATGTCATTGTACATTGGTAACATGACTTTCAATGGTTTTCATGACGGATCCATCTTGGCTATGTTAAAGATAATACAACCAGAACCGATCATAACGGACGCAGATGGTTGTATTATCTGTAACGGAAGCGTTTGGCTGAACCCTGCCAGATCCAGCAAAAACACTAGTATGAAAGTATCCTAAGGAAGAGGCTGTGTTGATTGCCCTAGGACCACAGCTTCCTCCACCGGCTGATTGGCAGGGTTGCTGGGAATCAAACCCACACTGATCAGACTTATCCTGACTTATCCTAAGAACAGGTTACAAATATTTAAGTCATGGTTATCCCTTTAATCAGCATAAAATTTTGTGCCTAAAAACAATATAGTGGTTAATGTGGACATACATGTTAAAGGGGTTGTGCAGGCACTATATACTAATGATCTATCCTCAGGATAGGTCATCATTATCTGATTAGTGGGGGTCCAAAACTTGGCACCCCTGCCGATCAGCCACGCTCCTCTTCATTACATTCTTGCGGGTTGTCTCCATTGTAGCCTCCCTTTGAGGTCACAGACTTCACCAATTTGATCTTACACTTATCTATGACTATTAAGATGACTTACTGTATTTTGTCATTAACTTCATAAATATTCTTCAACCTCCACAAGATCAATAGTAATGCAATTTCTGACATCTTCACTAAACTTATTAAAGGCACTTCATTTTTCTAACTTCAACAGCATTGAGATTCACTGGTGTAAATGAACATATAACTTCAATTTTAGACATTTCTGTCTTAATTTACAAAAAAAAAAAAACATAAACCATTTGCTTTTATCAACACGTCTTTATGTGTTTTATAGGAACTACAGGATTAATAACTATAATTAGCCACCCACTGCATGGCAATATTCTCTTGTTTCATCTTCTTTCTTTTCCACTCTTACATAAACCACAGAATGAAATAATTACTGAGCTCTCATCTATGAGCAGGGTGCTTAATGTTGGTCTCCCACTGCTTTGGTACCATCCTCTCATATCACAGAGGAACTATTGCTTAAATAAGGATGATGGGAACTGCACCAGTTTCTTTAGAGGTTTGCATATTATGTCTTATTTTTAAGAACTAGTTTGACTATCAGACAAAAAGAAGGTCCCTTTAAAGGACATCTGTCAGCAGATTTGTACCTATGAAACTGGCTGACCTGTTACATGTGCACTTGGCAGCTGAAGACATCTGTGTTGGTCCCATCTTCATATGTGCCCGCATTGCTGAGAAAAATGATGTTTTGATATATGCAAATGAGCCTCTAGTAGCAACGGGGGCGTTACCATTACACCTAGAGGCTCTGCTCTCTCTGCAACTGCCAATTCCTCTCCACTTTGACAAGGCCAGGCAGTGAAAAACATCATTATACCTGGCCCTGTTAATCAAAGTCCAGAGGGCGCAGCAATTACAGAAAAAGTGGAGCCTCTAGGTGTAACGGCAACACCCCCATTGCTCCTAGAGGCTCATTTGCAAATATTAAAACATCATTTTTCTCAGCAATGTGGACACATATGAAGATGGGACCAACACAAATGTCTTCAGCTGCCAAGTGCACATGTAACAGGTCAGCCAGTGTCATAGGTACAGATCTGCTGACAGATGCCCCTTTAAAAGATGTGAATACAGTAATCTACAGTTAACCTGGAATAACTAATAATCTAGCACTAGATTCTAGCCCTGACCTATAATATAATGTGACATTTCAGAAGACAAGAAGCAAAAGGCTGAGCAGATCGATGTCATAAAGGAATGTTTTAGTATGACATGTTGGAGTAATCTGATAATCTAGTACCTATCAGGTCACATTTATGTGCAATTAAAGACTTGCCCTGGTCATGTATTACATAGTTGCCCATTTAGTTCAATAGGCAGCATGTAATAATACATCTCTACTCTTGTCTCGCTAAACTTCAGTCCAAGTGACAATTTTTGATGAAAAGTTTTAATTTTGCTGCTGATAGCGTGCTACTGCTTATTGATACAGGCGAAAGTGACGTGAGGTCACACATTGCTTTGCATATTATCATAATATCACAACATTAGCTATCTAAGAACTGGCCCAGTTTGACATTGGTGTACTATCTTGTCAACCTTCTGTGTACTGTCAGCGAGGTTATTCAGCATGGCAGGTGCCGTCACACCGAAGCAGAAAAAATTGACAAAAACATCACATCCTGATGTCAATTAATAATCTTGCTGACAGTGGGGACTGGCCATTTATCACGAGCCAGTGATGCCACTGCCGCCGTCTGCCTGTCCATCAAGTACCATCCTGTACTACTGATGCTGCAGTTGCTGCCGCTACTACTACCCTTGCTGCCGCTATTACTAGCCATACATAGCCGCACATCTTCTGCCTTGTCCATCATGTTCCATATTTATTGCCGCTGCTGTGAACCCTACTCTGCACAGGGTAAATGTAACAAATCATGAAACAGCTCTTAAAAACGGGATGATCCATTTTGTCTATACTTTCCACACTGTCACAGGCACATGTAGCCAGAACTGTTGCTACTTCCCAAAAAGGGATCATTTTTGGACAGCTTCTTAAAAAGCCATTGCTACTTCCAATACAACGTGTGTGGCATCTACCCCAAAAAAGTGATACTTTTTGTATGTTTTTTTTTTTTTTTTTTAAAGCCTAGAAAAATCAGACAGTACAGTCCATTTACACATAGCCATTTATGTTGCTGTCACAACAACATTACTAATGTAGCCAATAAAGAACTTGAAAGAGATAGACTCCCAGGAGACTTCTGAGTGTCATACATGACTTTTCAGGGCAATTGGGGCATTTATTATTCTGACCATATCAAAGCTGACGACCGATTCAATTGAATATGACTCAAAACAAATTTTTGAAAATTTGCTAATCTCTAGTTCTGACATTGAGGTACATTATCGTGTAAAGCAAGAGAGCCAGAGGACTTTACTATGACCCTGACTCTTTATAGCACTGGGTCAAGGGTCATTCTTTTCCATATCTATTGCCATAAGGTACAGGTAATTTTTTTAGACTTGAGTTTTCCCACCTTCTATCAATTTGGACTCGCCTACAACATGGGGCCACTTTTAGGTGTTTTTCCAGGGCCACTTTAAGTTTCAAATCCGTCCCTGCCCACAAAGCCTCTCAACCTTCTTCTAAATTGCACCTCTGTCTGCCGTGCATTCAGGCAAAATTTCTGTTCTTCATCCCCTCAAAGCATCAGCAGCACTGCAAAATGGTTCGCACAAGAAGAAGGGGAAAAGGCCAAAACGCATGCCTCCTAAACCAGAAATTCTAAATCAAGAATTGGGGCTTAGGGAGTCTTGGTTCGGCACCAAGACCCCTCATCTTCCAATATACAACAGATCAATGTCATCCAGTCTTAGGATGCCAAGGCAAAGAAAGGTCGAGCTATTGAATTTCAACATGTCCAAACCTGTTGCTCCTAAGGAAGACCTTTTCAACTCTCTTTTTGGTAAATATTTGCTTCTCCATTGTAATAACTATTCTGGAGCATCTATTCTTATGACTCTATACTGTACCATTCTTTAATTATTGCTGTTAGAAGTCATGAATTGATTTCTAGCAGTTTGCAATGAAGGTCCAGGTAGGTGTTACCAGTTGGGGTGTTATGGACAATGCTTGTAGAATCACTGTGCCAACTAACTGGTTTAACCTTGGGCTAGACTTGAGAGTGTTATCCTGGTGATCTCCTGCTATTCACCCTTGAACCCCAATACAGGGATATGGACTTCACTGCAATGGAGCCACCAAGTTGCTACCTCTTGGAACAGTGTAATTGTCAGCTAACATAACAGGTCAAAAACCCCAGTGCAAGACATGGAAGCACGGCAAGATCATTGACAGAAACAGGCAGAACCAGACTCAGGATAAACAAAGAATGTGCAAAATCTAAGGAACAGACTTCAGGACACAGTTCAAACATAGCAGGTACAGGTGCAGAAACTTAGCAAGATGGAACAGCACAGAACGGTAGAAAAAAAGTTCAGACATAGAAGATACAAATACAGAATCTTAGCAAGGTAGATCAGACAAGAACTAGAACTTGGGAAATCATTGGCAAACAGAACTGGGACAGAATTCAGACTTCACACGGAACAGACACAAGAGTACACTGGCAAAATCCATGGAACAGACTCAGGAACATGACCACAGGAACTAGGACAGAATTCAGACTACCAACAGCCAAACGACCAGATTATGAACACTCCAGGTGGACAAACAGATCAGAAGCTCCTTCACAGAATACAGACACAGACAATGATACAACAGAATCAATGTTGCACAGCCAGGGGCAGGACACAAACTCAGGCATTATATAGAAGACTTAAAGAACTCATTAATCAAACAGACACAAGACCTGGAAACATTAACTCACGCAATACCAAACTGAGAACAGATTCAAGCAGCTAGGTACTAATTCACACACAAGTAGCAGAGGCATGAGTGCTTGGCACTAGTGAAACACCATTGTAACATGAGGTGTGTCCCTCCACAGTCTGACATTATCCAACCAGTGCTGCCAGTGTCAGACTGTGGAGTGACACCACCACACACTAGTAACACCCAGCTGGACCTTCATTACAAATGGAAGCAATAGATTTATAACTTCTAGAAACTAATAGAGGGGTGGCCCAACATAGAGACATAAGAATAGATGCACCAGAATGGTTATTACATGGGGAATGCAATTAGTTACTAAAGTAGATATGTCAGAAGTAGTTACAGGTCCTCTTTAAAGGAGATAAACCCACCGCTAGAGCATTTATCTGGCAGTGATCTATAGTGTGTGACCAGCCTTAGGCTACTTTCACACTAGCATTTTGGAATTCCGGTATTGAGTTCCGTCATAGAGGCTCAATACCGGAATAAAACGCTTCAGTTTTGTCCCCATTCATTGTCAATGGGGACAAAACTGAACTGAAGACAACGGAATGCTCCTAGAAGCATTCCGCTCCGTCTTCAGACTGGAGAGCAAACCGCAACATGCTGCGGTTTCCTCTACGGTCTGGGCATCCGCACCAAGACGGATCCAGAATGACCCCCAATGCAAGTCAATGGGGACGGATCCGTTTGGTGTGACACACTAGTAAACGGATCCGTCCTCCATTGACTTTCAATGGAGTTAATTCCGGATCCGTTTAAAAGATGTTAAAGATAATACAACCGGATCCGTTCATTACGGATCCACAAGGTTGTATTATCACTACGGATCCGGCGGGCCCCTTCACCCGCCGGATCCGTAGTAAAGGCTAGTGTGAAAGTAGTCTTAGACAGCCAGTCAGTTTTGATGGGAACGGGTATCTCATGGGTATCCCATGTCTTTCAGGTACTAGATGTTGAAATAGCAATTGTACCTCATGTTCTTAAGCAATGTTAATTTCATTTAAAAAAATTAAATGAAATTACAAATCAGAACTAAGCATTTTGGGTATGAGTGTTTGTTCTCCTATAATGTATTAATTAAGGAGGTTAGAATAATATATTGTATCCAACACCTAAGGAAATATTTTCTGTATCCTAAGCCGGCTTAGTAGTTAGGTGCTTAGATGTCTGTGTTACACAAGGGTTCAATCACTGTACAAGCTTGGGCAGGTTCAGACATTTGCATGACTTAGCTATCAGCAGTAATGAAATGTACTATGCCAGCATGCATGAGGACAAACTTTATTTTGCAGAGCGAAATTAAATTTACTGGGACAATGTGGTGGCAGTGGAAAAGAACTAAAATTAAGAAACGTCTGGGTGTGACATTTTCGTTAAAGGTTATATATTCAAAAGTGATGAATTGAATTGGATGATTTTTTTTATGAAAGGGTTGTGTCATGAAGGCAACCACTGCCCTTATGCCTTACTAGACATAAGAACATCATAGACGGGCCTCCCCCCACCCAGGAACCCCCTCTTTGAGCAAGAATGGAGAGCTAATTTGAAAGAGTAGATGGGTGTCCATTTACATGAAATGTCTGGTCAAACATAGGGCTTCCTACAATGTTAACATCTGGCCAGCAGAGGATAGAACATCTTCACCCCTTGCAATCCGTTGGCCAGATTCTTGTTAAAGAGGGGTTTTCTGGGACAAAACCCTTAAGTATAATGCTGAATGACATAAACTCTAGCCTGTCTTGCTTATACAAAGTCACATTATTCCAGTCTAATATGGCCATTTACATTAGATAAAAGTTGGCTGATGGTTGAGCAGCAGTTGAACAAAGAGTCCATACTGTACATGAGAGAGGGCCTTAAAACAAATGTCAAAATGGCCCCTTCCTGTTTGACTCCCAGTAGAAATTAGTAACGACTCTGACTTGCTGACGATTCAATTTTACCATGTCCAATCACAAATTGTCCATGCCATGAAAGAAAAGAAGAGCAACATAACTGTTAGGGCAATGCTTGACTTCCTTGTTTGCTAATGTTGCAATGGTACTGGACGATAGGAGCAATGCGCATGCTCCAATCACTCCTAAGGAGTAAAAAGCAACAAGGCCAAAATTAACTGCTCCAAAAGTTACCATGTATACTGAAACCAGTATGGAAATTGGGGTCTAATAGTAAAATGCTTAGTCTGAGATCATACAATATGTCTTCTAGTAAATTCAGAGCAGGGGCGGATTGGCCATAGACCTTACAAGGAAATTTCCCGGTGGGCCGATGCCCAGGGGGCCGCCTGAGCCCTCCTCATGGTCGGCCAGTGGATGTTTTTGGGGATGTATTTTGTGCTGCTGGCAGTATTTTGTGATGGACTGTGGTATTTGGCTCTGTTGGGCTGGTATAATGTGCCACAATATGGTATTGCTGGCCCTGCCTTCCATCAATTTGGACCCAACTACAAATCTGGGCCGCTTTTAGTATTTTTCCAGGGCCACTTTAAGTTCCCAGTCCGCTATTGATTCAGAGAATATTCTGTTTTTCCAGGATCCACAACCTTCATGGGATCTCATTAAGATGTCCTCAAAGGTCATAGTTTTCTCTGTGAGCGGATGGATAGATAGATAGATAGATAGATAGATAGATAGATAGATTCGACAGATTTGCTTCCTAATTACAAAATTAACAAACAACAATACAAACTTTCCAATGAATCTTCATTACAAAATGGTCTACCATCCTCTTTATGACAGCTCTCTCTCGTTCTCTCTCTCTGCCCCTCCCCCTCCATTCTCTCACTGTTACAGTATCAGATATACCAGATATGTGCAAAGAAGGGGGAAAAGAATCCAAGTAGGGCAGCACACACAGCCTGTAGATAGGGAGGAAAGCAAACACAAGGCAATTGCAGGAGGAGGCAGCAGTATCCTGGACACACAGATCAGTGTGAATTACTAAAGGGGATGCCCTACATGAGAAAAGTTTGAAACCAGGATCCCGCTGCAAACTAAATATTGGAGGGTCTGAAAATGAATAAAAGCATGAGAATTGCAAACCTTTCTTTTTTGTAATCAAGATTTCTACCAACAGGTGTAAAAGAAAATAGCCTTTAAGAACAGAAGGACAACAATTAGGGTAAAAATCAATTGTATACCTGATATGTCACAAACTGTATAGAACAGAAAAGCCCTCCCTCCCCCCCAACAAAAGGCACCATGATTTTTGGATAATCTATTTTGTAATTCTCTGGATCTCTGAAATCAGAGGTCATCTATTACTTTTAATGGATGCCTGTAGAGCTCCAGCCACATTAAACCTGCCTCTTAGCTTTAGATCATAGATGGGGGGTCTAGTTGGTGTGACTCCCCTCTGTTAGCACAACATGCATTGATAAGACTAATGAAAATGGTCTAAAGCAGAACCCCATTTATAACATTTCTTATTGCTTCAGACATACACTCTTCTATAACAGTAGCAAAAATGTTTTCCAGTTATATCCTGATTTTATTACCCTGCTGCTTGTGGGGAAACCTCTGGCATGATTTCTAATCTTTTCTTTCAATTCTGATTTCAAGGAAGGATCTTGAGTCTAGAGGTGGGCACAGATAAGGAAAATGCTCACTGCAGCCGAGATAACATCAGGTGTCATTGGAAAGGATGAGCAATGGAACTGAATGAAGATAAGGTCAATACAGCACTATCACTGCACATGTGTAATATCTATAAATGCATTGTATCAATATTACAAGTACTTAACAAATGATCCACTAAGCACGCTGTAAAATCCCACGCTACTGTACCCAGAGGTCGAGAAAGGTTGATGAAATATGCATCTTTATAAATGGGAAAATTTGCAATAATTAGGTTAAACCGTGGCTGCAAATCCTATAGGACAACTAGTGTAACTACCCAATAAATAAACTAGTGAATGAATCTGCCTTTCCATAGGTTTGGGCACCAAATGTGGCATCTGGGTTGTAAACTCCCCCTTCAGTAAAACTGCATATATTTTATTTTTTTAAGTAAGTATCCAAGTATCAATCTTTAAAATAGTTAACTTGGATCCCAAAGGACATCTAGGGCCATTCAAATAAAGTAACAAAAGGTAATATGCTTTTTAGGTGGTCATACACCTTGGATAGCTGTCGGCTGAACAAAAACCCAAAATGTCCAACTATACTTTCCCCCAACATCTGTCATCGAGCCAGAGTCAGGAAATTCCCTTACGCATCAGATGGCCAGTCTGCTCTGCAAAACCCAGCAAATTTCCAGGTGGGCCGATGGCCAGGGGGCCGCCAGAACACTCCTGACAGTCGGCTAGCGGAAGTTTTTGGAGATGCATTTTGTGCTGCTGGTGTTATTGTGTGATGGACTGTGGTATTTGGCTCTGTTGGGGTGGTATAATGTGCCACAATATGGTATTGTTGGCCCTGCCTTCCATCAATTTGGACCCAACTACACAAAGGGGCCACTTTTAGTTTTTTTTCTTGGGCCACTTTAAGTTCCCAGTCCGTCCCTGTCTAGGGCCCTCATAACATGGGGAAAAAATACCAGACCAATAAAAATCCAAACTGATATATGTGTTTCCCAATGAGACACAACAGAAGACAATCAAAGATACAAGCATTTCTGGGCTTGAAGATTTCACACTTGTATGGTTTCCTCACAGAGGTGCCACTTGTCAAATCCACACAGTCATGTAAAGATAGGGTCTAACTAAAATACAAAATCAAGGATTTATGCATCTTAACAGGGTGGGACAGGCCCACCAAAGTACCAGAGGATCCTATGGTGGGCCAAGGATCTGAAGCCACAGAAGACCCCAAAAGTCCAGAAAAATCCCATTTGCAGCTGCCTTTGGAATGAATCACTTACTACTACGGTCTATTTCTATTATTCAAAACTATTAGACTTAATTGATGATATAGGGATTTGGCCCCAAGAATAAATTCCTCTGTTGGGCCCAAGGGACCCCAGCTCGACACTGCATCTTAAATCTAATTTTCAAGCCACATAATGAGGTCAGCAATACAAAATTACGTGATGCCTTGTGTCATCTGATCAGTCACGTGGCATATTACATACCATTAGTTGGCACACATGTGAATGCTCTGTGCTATATGTGACAGCCAGCATGGCTTCCATTGAAGTCCATGCAGGGTCATCACCCAATATCTCTAGACTTATGAATGAAAAATCTGCCTAACTATGTAGTTAAATTGAAGACGTGCATATATACCTTTATGACACGGCAGCTGGCCAATCAGTAGTCTCGGACAGATAAGTATCCACCCCTGAGGAGGTTATATGTGCTATTCACATTTGTTATCTCTTACTTTTTCTACAAATAAAAGGTAATAACATTTTTGAGAACCTTGACAGATGAGAGCAACTTAATGAATTATATTTACAGGTGATTTTTAGGGGCATTGCACTTTAGGTCTATTATATGTCTATTATGGATGTCTTTAGGGAAAACATTTTAGTCACCGGGGTATAAGAGAGTGGGATATTTAATAGGTGGGGATTAAGGCTTTTGTCAGAAAGATCAATTTTACAAAGACCAAATGACAGAACGGGGGGGGGGGGACAGGTGGAAGCTGATATGAAGTAAAGCCGTGGGTTACACTCTGGTGAAATGTAATAGAATTAATTCACAGTGAATGCTACACGTATACTCGAAAACTGGACAGTTATGTTATAAAAATGTTGGAATCCTGCTAGAGTTTTGAAAAGCATCATATTGTTCTGCATAATTACTGGATGTTTGTGTCTGTTGATTTTGCTGATACATTGTCCATTAAATGTGTTACTTTTCACTAGTATCCATGTCCATCCACCTTGTACTCTTATACAATACTAATATTTCTACCACTGTCTACAGGTACAGTTGTTGCTGTCTTCTTCTTTATTGCTTATTGATATATGTATGACCTAAAAAAATAGTTCTAAATTTTTTATAAATCATATCAAACTAACAACTTTGATAAAAACATTAATGAATACATAGACCTACATACATACATACAAGCACAAATGCAAACACATTAGTCACATATATATACACAAATGCACCTACAAACTGAGACACAAACACAGACTGTACATTCATACACACTGATATTAATATACATGCCCACAAATACATAGACACACATACATAAAGATAAATACAAACACGCATAGATATTTGCACAAATACCTGTACTGCAGATACATACAGTGGGGGAAAAAGTATTTAGTCAGCCACCAATTGTGCAAGTTCTCCCACTTAAAAAGATGAGGTCGGCCTGTAATTGACATCATAGGTAGACCTCACCTATGAGAGACAAAATGAGAAAACAAATCCAGAAAATCATTTGGTCAATAACAAAAGTTCATCTCAATACTTTGTTATATATCCTTTGTTGGCAATGACAGAGGTCAAACGTTTTCTGTAAGTCTTCACAAGGTTGGCACACACTGTTGCTGGTATGTTGACCCATTCTTCCATGCAGATCTCCTCTAGAGCAGTGATGTTTTGTGTCTGTCGCTGGGCAACACGGACTGTCAACTCCTTCCAAAGGTTTTCTATGGGGTTCAGATCTGGAGACTGGCTAGGTCACTCCAGGACCTTGAAATGCTTCTTACGAAGCCACTCCTTCGTTACCCTGGTGGTATGCTTGGGATCATTGTCATGCTGAAAGACCCAGCCACGTTTCATTTTCTATGCCCTTGCTGATGGAAGGAGGTTTGCACTCAAAATCTCACGATACATGGCCCCATTAATTCTTTCATGTACACGGATCAGTCGTCCTGGTCCCTTTGCAGAGAAACAGCCCCAAAGCATGATGTTGCCACCCCCATACTTCACAGTAGGTATGGTGTTCTTTGGATGCAACTCAGCATTCACTCTCCTCCAAACACATCGAGTTGTGTTTCTACCAAACAGTTCTACTTTGGTTTCCTTTGACCATATGACATTCTCCCAATACTCTTCTGGAACATCCAAATGCTCTCTAGCAAACTTCAGACGGGCCCAGATATGTACTGGCTTAAGCAGGGGGACACGTCTGGCACTGCAGGATCTGAGTCCCTGGCGCCGTAGTGTGTTACTGACGGTAGCCTTTGTTACGTTGGTCCCAGCTTTCTGCAGGTCATTTACTAGGTCCCCCCGTGTGGTTCTGGGATTTTTGCTCATTTTGACCCCACTGGGTGAGATCTTGCATGGAGCCCTGATCGAGGGAGATTATCAGTGGTCTTGTATGTCTTCCATTTTCTAATTATTGCTTCCACGTTGATTTCTTCACACCAATCTGTTTGCCTATTGCAGATTCAGTCTTCCCAGCCTGGTGCAGGTCTATAATTTTGTTTCTGGTGTCCTTCGACAGCTCTTTGGTCTTCACCATAGTGGAGTTTGGAGTGTGACTGTTTGAGGTTGTGGACAGGTGTCTGTTACACTGATAACAAGTTCAAACAGGTGCCATTACTACAGGTAATGAGTGGAGGACAGAGGAGCCTCTTAAAGAAGAAGCCAGAAATCTTGCTTGTTTTTAGGTGACCAAATACTTATTTTCCACCATAATTTGCAAATAAATTCTTCTGGATTTGTTTTCTCATTTTGTCTCTCATAGTTGAGGTCTACCTATGATGTCAATTACAGGCCTCTCTCATCTTTTTATCTTTTTAAGTGGGAGAACTTGCACAATTGGTGGCTGACTAAATACTTTTTTCCCCACTGTACATAGATATAGACAGATACACACATACATGCATACACACATACATACAAGTTTTACACACATGCAAAATATCCACATAAACATACCTGCTCACACATGCAAACACATATATAAATGTACATACACCCACATACATACGGATATACATATATACAATACGTATTTAGGCACACATCCCTTCTATAGCATATTCTTTTGTATTTGACCTCTAGGAGGGATCATGCTCCTACTTAAAAATTAAGGCATCTTCCTTTTGATTCTACAGATGAATGTGAATCTAGCCACAACACCTTCAAAGGGAACATTTAGGAATTGCTGTACACTGATTAAGGCCTCATGCATACAGCCGTGTATGTATTGCGGTCCGCAAAACACAGATTCACAAAATACGGATACTTTCCATGTGCAATCGCCATTTTTCTCACTCCTATCACTAGAAATGGCAATACGGGAAAAATAGGACATGTTCTATATCATGCGGAGGTGGACAGTACACAGATGACATCTGTGTGCTGTGTTGCTGTTTGTTTGCAGACCCATAGAAATAAATGGGTCCGTGTTTGACCCAAAAAATGTGGTTTGGACACAAATGAAAAATACAGTCATGTGCATAAAGCCTGACGGTGATTTATTTATTTATTTATTTATTTATTTATTTATTTATTTTATGTGTCTGTAGGTGTACAAATATTTTGTCCCTTGTTTTCACTGCTTTTATAGGATGTGAACATATAATTCCATTGTAGAATATTATTATCCTGGGTTACTTGTAGTATTATTATCATTTTGCTTATTATACAAATCTATTTTAATTTAATGAGCTCAATGCTGTGTTGTCACAATGTTTGGATGCTCTTTTAAGCGGAAATTTACATCTCTGCCATTTATATTTGATGACGTGAAGATTTTAATGCCAGTCTTGGGGCAATGTAACATTATGATGATCATGTATGAATATACTTACAATAGTTAATTGGTGTAAATTGCACTAAAAGGGGTTTTCAGGGACTTTTCTATTAATGACCTATTTTGGGAGCGGTCATGACGTAATCAGGCATGAATGCAGCACAGCGCATGGGTCTATCGCAGCAGCTCCTGAACACTCATCAAAAATTTGATTCGGCTGCTTCACCGAATTTTACAAAAAAATTTGCTTCATGACAAATTACTTAGTCACGAAGCGCATTTCTTTGTAAATAGTGGGTGCAATGATGGGGAATGGAAATTGCGCCGCCCTTCGTCCTTGAACCCCTCAGATGCCGCGTTCAGCGCTGATCATCAGAGATGAATATTAAAGTATTTAAGGGGTTAAAACAATTAAATTTCCATGGCCTAGTGCAAAATCTCGCGCGGTGCGTGATGACGTAATTATGTCGGCCGGCGTGGGGACATCATACCTCACCAAGCATGAGATTTCACGCTGAATCTTCATGCAAGATGGCCACAGAAGCCTCTTCTCGCTCAAATGGATGATTTTAGTATGATTGTTTTTTATTTTTACCGCCAGAAAATGGTTTCTTTACCACGAACCACAAGGAAATTCGGCCTCATGGCAAATCGAATTTTTCCTGAAATTCACTTCATCAGCTTCAATTCACTCAACACTATTGATGACTTTAGATCCTAAGGATACGTCGTCAATAGCCCCAGATATCCACTTTTAAGAAAAAAAAGTTCAAGATGAACACCACATATATGAACATCAGGGGTTGGCAACCGAAATTTTTCTTTCTTCTGGACAACTTATCCAAAAATCACGGACAGCCAACATTTTTTACAGACAAATTGGTATGATAAAGATTATAACTTCTATTATACGTCTGTAGTTCAATACATTGATAAGAATTCATTACCAGAGTTAACTGGGAACTATAAAATAATAATAATCGCCATCAAAATAACTTGCTCAAGTGCCATACAGGCTGGTTGAGGTGTTGTATGCTGCCTATCTATAGTATATGTAGTGCAGTCAGTCTACTCTATCATGTGCCGTTTGCATGGGGGTGGGGTACTAGGGCCCACCTTGCTCAGAGGCCCAGCGGGGGATTCACCTGTACCCCTGTGGGCTACTCCGAGCCTGTCTATGGAAACCATACTATGGATCTATGCAACATTGATTCATAGTAAAGCCATGTGCATGAGACATTCAAGAGGTTGTCCCAGGATAATAACTTATCCCCTATCCACAGGATAGGTTATAAGTGTCTGGATAGTCGCCAACTTTCCCAAATTTGGCAGGACTGTACCTGATTTTCAGAGACAGTCCTAGCAAATTCAGACTGTCCCGGGCTAAAATGGGCAGGACTAATGTAAATGCCACCAATAAGTGGGTGTTCCTGGGAGGGGGCAGGGCGGTCCCAGGAGCGGGGATTAGATGCCTAATTATACCAACTAAAACGCTGGTAAGTATGCGGGGGCGGACTGGGAACTTAAAGTGGCCCTAGAAAAATACTAAAAGTGGCCTTGTTTTGTAGTTGGGTCCAAATTGATGGAAGGCAGGACCAGCAATACCATATTGTGGCACATTATACCACCCCAACAGAGCCAAATGCCACAGTCTATCCCAAAATACTGCCAGCAGCACAAAATATATCCCCAAAAACTTCCACTAGCCAGCCATGAGGAGGGCTCAGGCGGCCCCCTGGGCATCGGACCAACCGGGAAATTTCCCTGTAAGGTCTATGGCCAATCCACCTCTGTAAGTATGTGTCTAATCAGTGGGGATCCGACACATGCATATCTCCCACTCCAGTCAACTTTATGGCTCGGGTAGCCCCATAGAGTTGAATGGATCATCAGACGCAAAACCTTACACTATGAATGTGAATTAAAATATATAAAATATATAAATCTCTGTGGATCTCATTGGTGTAATAATAATTTTCCGTAAATATCTGTTGGTGGATAATTCAATATTAGAAATACAACCATATGCCTTCCGTATTTATCACCCTTCGTTAATGTTGTTCTTCTAACCAAAGCCTTTCTAGGATCTCGTAGACCTCTTGCACATAGCACAGAGTCCATACAGTTCCATGACATTCTGTGTGCTGCCATATGGTGCTTCTGCTCGACACTGTATTCTGACCTAGAAGTGATACCTCAGTAATATGACATTTGATTGAGCATGCAGTTTTTCTCCCATTGTATAAGAAATCAAAGAGATATGAAATTATAATATGGAACCCCTATCAGTCTCATAGACTTTGAATGGAGTGGCAGCATGCATGTATGACCACTACTCCATTCAAATGGTGCACAGAGCTCCCTGTTTTCATGATTGATGGGCATCACAACGATGGAACCCTAGCAACCCCATAGACTTCAAAACGGAGTGGTATTGCGCATACACGACCACCGCTCCATTCAAACGGTGGACACAGAACTCCCGTCTTCATAGACTTTGAATAGAGTGGCAGCACACATGTACGACCACTACTCCATTCAGATGGTAGACACAGGGCCCCTGTTTTCATGATTGGGGAGCATGACAACGAAAGAACCCCTAGCAAACCTACAGACTTCGAAATGGAATGGTAGTGCACATGCACGACCACTACTCCATTCAAATGTTTTTGCATAACAACGATGGAACCAGTGGCGTTACTAGAAATGACTGGGCCCCACAGCAAATTTTTGAAGGCCCCCCAGCAACTTCTCCGCAACCTTCACTCCTGTGGCTAGTCAGAAGAGGCCTAGCAGCCATTTCCTACAGTGTCACTGCATATAATGTCATTGTATAATACTGGATGGACCTTTTCTGAGTTGGGGCCCCAAAGCAGCTGCTTCCCCTATAGCTACGCCCCTGGATGGAACCCGAGCAACTCCATAGACTTTGAATGGAGAGGCAGCACGCATGCACGACCACCACTCTATTCAAACGGTGAACACAGGGCCCCTGTTTTCGTAATAGTACCCCTATCAGCCCCATAGACTTTGAATGGAGTGGTTGAACACATGTTTGACTGCCACTCCACTCAAACGATGGAAACAGGACGCCTGTTTTTGTGATTGCTGGGCAAAACAATGATGGAACCCCCCTGTTTCCAGGAAAACCCCTTTAATATGACGCATTGTGATTAAGTAAATTGTTGAGTTATAGCCGTAGCTATGTCTTGATTAAGCATACTGATAAAAAAAAAATGTTGCCCTGTACGTTGCCACAAATATATCATGTTGCAATGACTTGCGCCGTATGACAAACTCAGTTCTGTTATATCTGGGTCAATCTTGCAACTTGCATTCAATTACCTAGATTTTATAAAAGCCTACATCCAAACATGTATGGTGACAGTGGATTTGATGTGGGCAATCGTCTTTCGTAGTCGCACCGCTATACAATATCATTACTGCCTCCCCCAGATCCAATGCGGCAGCAGCGGCTCTTCTAGCTAAATACTATCATATAGCATCCATCCCCTGAATCTCAATAGAGCAGCGGCCTCCTCCTGAGGCCTAGCCTAGTAATGTTAACACTTTGCAAATTCAACTTCATGATAGGCCTTCTAAACTGCCCCCATAATACCATCACCATTCACTCTGGAAGACAATCACTGTTTTAGGCACACCATCCCCATTTCCCATGACAGTCTAAGAAAATGCAGTGCTCGAGCTGAACTTTCCACAAGCCCACCCCTGGGCTCAGTGACCCTAAAATAAGAACCCGCATGAGAGTGCCAAAGCATTACTTGGGCGCGCTGGTACATTGAACCTTAGTGTCAGATGTTAGTACGGCATTAGTAAGTAATTACAGTATCAAGGTGGTTGGTGGGTGTAATAATAAAAATAAAGCAATTTTCGGAAAATAAGACTATCAGCCCAGCGCAGGGTTTTGGGGGGAGATTGGGAGGGGGGGGTCGGTCTGAGAACTTGGGATCATGTGATGTGGCTTCTCCCTGGGGTAGCAGTCAGGGCTGTGAGAAGCAATTTCAGTGTCCAGAATAGAATCATTGAATGGTTTAGGTGGGTTCCTTGCTCTCTGTGTGTTGCATTCTGGCTGATCCCAGCAAAAAGAGATTTCTACCTGCTGGTTTGTTTTAAAAAATGTTATAAAAGCAGATCCACTACTAAGTTTCTGCTGCCTCACACTGGGCAAGTAATGTCTATTTCTCCAAGGCACCACCTCGGAGCTGAAATCTCCACAATTAGCTTTACCCATTAGTTACTGTCTCCAGAAAAGCTTTCTATGTTACATAAAATAACGCTAATAATAAAGATAGTCTGCTTGGTGCCAAGACAGAAAGGAAATGGATAATGCTGGTCCAATGTATCTGCAAATTACAGTACTGAGGCTTATGTGTCAGAATAAAACAAAAAATATAGTACAAAAATAGAGGAAAATGTGGTTTTATGTTATCTGTTACATGTCTTCCATTGTTGTAGGATAGGCTGTGATTACGGCTTTGTTCACACTATGTTTGTGGTTACGTTCAGTGTTTATAAAAGTGAATGAAACAAAATGTATCTATAGCCTGGAATTGGCGCAAAATATGGCAAAAACATGGTTCTTTGGGACATATGCTCAGTATATATATATATATACATTATGTATACATAGTAACATGGTTTATATATATATATATATATATATATACTTTAATCTGTATTACAAAGTATACCATAATGCAGAAGAGTCTACAAGATGAACATATAATGCAGGTTACAATGGAAGCCTATGGGTGATATACAAACCTGCAAACCTGTTTTAGGGTTCATGCACACGACTGTATGTATTTTGCGGTCCGCAAAAACAGATCCTCAAAAAATACAGATGAAGTCCGTGTGCATTCCGTATTTTGCAGAACGGAACAGTACTATCCTTGTCGGACAATAATAGGACATGTTCTATTTTTTTGCGGAACGGAAATACGGACATATGGAAACGGAATGCAAACGAAATAACTTCCGTTTTTTTGAGGACCCATTGAAATGAATGGTTCCATATACGGTCCGCAAAAAAAAAAAAACGGAAAGGACACGGAAATAAAATATGTTCGTGTGCATGAGCCCTTAAGCTTTACTCTTATAGGGACCATGAGGGGGACATTTATCAAACTAGATACATCAGGTTTGTTGCATGTCAACTGCAACATTTTTTTGCAATTTATTTAGGAGACACACCACTTTTCAAAGTGGTCTGTGTTTAAGGCAGAAAAGTGAGATTAGGCCTGGATTACGGCACATTAACTATCTGCGACACTTGATATGTCGCATCCTATGCTAGGATTTTTTAAAGACTAAGTCATGCAACACAATGCAGTTGTACCAAATACATGAAAATTGTGCACCATCTCATAAATGTGGTGCAAAATCGGAGTTAAAAGTGGCATGAAAGCAATCTCAAATGATAAATGTTACCCTATGTGTTAGTATATGCATCGAGGGGATCTGCCCGGCCTATATTCTCCAATCATGGACCACAAACTGAGAACAGAGCCAAAGCAGTGGTAATATTACACAAGCTGTAACATCTGAAGATACTGTCTATTCCAAACCGGATAACAATGTACATATGTGACAGTCTACATATATTGGATAGGCTTTGGTAAATTGTAACCTACAATCCATGATGACCCCCCCCATTGTCTATATATCTATACCATAGAGGAACATTTATCAAATCAGATACGTCTTATTTACAGCTTTAAAAAGTTGCAAGTCATGGCAATTGCGTCATTTTTTGCAAGATTTGATGATCCTCGTCTCTTTTCAAAGTGGTCTATGTTTGAGGGCTAAAAGTGCGATTAAACCTGGATTATGGCACATTTACTACGCTCTATAATCCAGAAAACCCACGCCAGAAAACCCCCTAGTGTACTTACACCAAATATATTATTAAGGTGCGTCATTTCATAAATTTGGCGCAGCACACAAAGCAAAGACAGACTTAAAAACTGACACGAAAACAAGCGCAAATGATAAATTTGTTATTCCTAACTGACTGGCCCCTTCTAGGCTCCTCTAGATCAAGAAATAGAAACTCCCTTTAAACGATTTTGCTCCCTCATGTGCCTAAGGATCCCTCGTCGCGGACGCTCTGCCGCGTTATATTGACACTGATGTGTTTTATTACAGTTAATAACACCGGGCGGCTTCTCGTATTAATTATCTTTGTGTTTAAATAAACTGTGTAATCTTCTCCTCTACTACACCATTAAGATGATTGCCCCCTATTCAATTAAGAATTGCATTGAGCCCCCAGCCAATTTTTCTCTTATAATAAAGATGTGAGATGTATTTTACAGGCAGCACTATTTTATTGTCATTTTCCGCTTTCATCTGCTCCTGAATAGGTGACGGTATTGTACGAAATATCTTGCTGCATGTTATTAATTGGTTGCTCCTGGATCAGACTGAAGCTGGTACAACAGGTGCGGCCTGGTGTATGTGCCCTTGGGCTGCGTTCACATACATTCGTTGTGTCTGGTTAGTTATTTCATGCAGTAGCCGAGTGCAACTGATGACTTTTTGGTGCACTCTGTGCACCGGTCTGGTGCCTATAGGCGGAAAGAAAATGCTGCATGCTGCGTTTTTCTGTCTGGCGCAGGAAGACAATCAGCATTACAACTGATGAGCCGGATGCCACAGACAATCCCATGGGGGTCGATTGTGGCATCAGTTTCCATACAAGGCTTCACTCCCACACTGAATGGAAAAACGTATATAATACATATGGTATAAGTTAGTTATATATATATATCAATTCATTTCTATGGGATGCAGACAAATGCAAACCTGCACTCAGGACCATTGTTTTCACAGGACCTTTGTCTGCCCCATATTGGCATTTACTTCCTTTTTATTACAATATATTTTCTTTTAAAATAAAAAAATTCCTATCGGATTGCGGATATAATATCTCTGCCACTTGACTAATAGCACAGTTCAAAATCTGGAAGGAAAAGCCCCAGAATGGACAGAGCCCCTGTTATGTCTGTGTGAAGACAGAACCAAATTACAGATACAAAATGATATAACTGCATGCATCACTTGTCCAATAATAATAATAAAAGACCAAATAAAAGGTTACTGCCCCCAAAGGTGACATCTACATAAAATATAAGAACCATTTAGCAACCCTCTTTCTTTAGAAAAGAAAATATCTTTGTCTGGGGGGTCAGGATCTAGGGTAAAAATAATTAAGCCAAGTTTCCAGCATGAACAGACTTTTTTATATTTTGCTGTATGGTATTTTACTATTTTTATTTTTATTTTTCAACTGACAATTGATGTGTAAAATAACATCTGTTTACATCAGTCTTTTAATCTTTTTTTTAATCTTTTTCTAAAAGACACTGCATTTTTGGATCCTGTAACATGTCATTTTACATCAGTTTACTTCTTTTACAGAAATTAATAGGATGTATGAAAGGATATATTATAGCATGTTCTTAGAACATAGGCTAAACATAATAACTGACCTACACTGTATACTATCTGCCTATGTACCTACTGTATCTATCTACATCTTTCTAGGTAGATAGTTATATACATAAACTACAGAGCTGGATAGATAGATAGATAGATAGATAGATAGATAGATAGATAGATAGATAGATAGATAGATAGATAGATAGATAGATAGATAGATAGATAGAGGCTTCAGTGGACGGATAACGTATATTGTTTGTGGACTTTGTGGCTGTCTTTTTAGCAGACACAATGGAATAATAGTATTGCATCTACATGTCAATGTGCTGTTTAGCAGGCAGGATTAGGGACAGTTCTCACTGTTGTCCAACACACATCATTTATAACAGAAATCCTGGGTACACAGCAGAGCTGCTGCCTTCCTCCTGTATTATAACCTGCCTCGGGAATGTATACATCCACCTATATTGCTCTACCATTCATTGACCATGTATTACTTCTGCATCCTGCAATGATATTGAGAAAAGCGCATGAAGATATTACTGCAACCATGTCCTTTTACTTTTATTTGAATAAAATGTTTCTTTCTTTCGTTCTTTCTTTCTTTCTTTCTTTCTTTTTCTTTCTTTCATTATTTACCTACCTCATATCTATCTAAAATATATCTATCATATATATGCATTATCTATCTATCTATCTATCTATCTATCTATCTAATATCTTTCTAGAAATCATAGAACGAGGCAACACTCCAAGTAATGAAAAATGGTGGACCACTTTCATTCACCCAACTTGTCTATCTATCTTTTATTTATCTATCTCATGTCTATCTAATATGTATCTAATATGTATCTATCATATCTATCTATCTATCTATCTATCTAATATCTATCTATATATCTATCTCATATCTATCTATCTATCTATCTATCTATCTAATATCTATCTATATATCTATCTCATATCTATCTATCTATCTATCTATCTATCTATCTATCTATCATATGTTTCTTATCCATCTACTTATCATCTCTAATACCTAGATATATTTTATCTCTTCTATTACTTTGAAACTAGATATGTAATAGAAGACATTATATATATATATATTTATTTATTTATTTATTTACTATTAGTGTGTGTTGTAGCGTTTTCCAACAAAAATAAAGTTTTAAATGGTTTAAGTGCACCATCACATACTACAGCAGGTGTACTGCCACTTTCTTATGTTTTTTCTAATTTTTTTTTTATATCAATGTATAATATTTTTATGTCATTTCAAAATAATATATTTTCATCAGCAACTAAAATGCATATTACAATGAACTGCAAACGGATGTTGCTACATCATTTCCTACTGTTTTGCGGATAGTACAGGATAATATATATATACTGTACATCTAAGAATGTGATTTAAAATATTTATATGCGTATATATAAAAATACTATACATATAATAGGACAGATAGACAGATAGACATAGAAAGATAGATAGATAGATAGATAGATAGATAGATAGATAGATAGATAGATAGATAGATAGATAGATAGATAGATAGATAGATAGATAGATAGATAGATAGATAGATAGATAGATAGTCATGCACATACATGATACAGTAGATAGGTATGTCATGCAGTGATTATAATGGGATGTCACACAACCAGTATAGCTGGGGGATACTGGATACAACAAGTTGTTATGAAGTTTTCTGGTAATGAATGTGACTTACAGAATTTGGGATTTTAGGTACCAGCGTATCCTCTGCTCTTGGTCCTTTCAGATCTTGATACGTGTGTGTACTGATCTGTCTATAGCTCTACATCTTCCAGGAGCACTGAGGATACGGAGAAGAGGTGCCTGATAGGAGGTCACTCATGTCCCTGGCTCTGAAGAAGCTGAAATAAGAGAAGAAAATTCCTCCAGAGATGCTGTGTGCTTCCCCCTTCTCTGAGCTCTTTAGCTGAGGGAAGGAGAATTCTCTTTGATAAAGCAGTGTTCCCAGCTTCTGGGTTTTAAACCCTAAATCTATATTCAAATCTGGCTGAAGGTGTGTACAGGGATTTATAAAAGCCTCTTAAAGGGGTAAATTTACTAAACCGTGACAAAATCATAGCAGTCTGACTTTCCACATGCGAAGTGCAGGGAGAGTTGTTTATTTAACTAACTGTCCATCTATTGCTTCAGGTTTATTCATGACAAGATTATATAGAGAAAGTTATTAGAGGACACAGCAGAGTCAGTGACTTGCAGCCTCCTCTCTCAGCACCAAATGCAACCAGATAGTCACTGATCCGACAGCCCAGACCTCTTTGTACATGGACTTATGACTGCTCCCCCAGGTAGTGGCTATTTAGCCTGCCCTTTGAGGGGATGCTCATTACAACATTAGCAAATATTTGCTGGATGCACAGGGCATGACATGAGTTATTACGATTGGGTTTTGCTATCTATATATGTGTATATATATATATATATATATATATATATATATATATAATTATCAGAACATGTAGCAGACATGAATTTCTAATACGTTTTTATCTCTTTAAAATTAAATTCGTTATTTAATTTTAGGACACAGAAATGTGTAAAGCCCATCAGGATGAGATGAGAGAAAATCAAAACTGCTACTTACTTGCTAATATTGTATATTCTTTATGACAATCAGCCCACTTCATCGGGTGCAACAATAATAATAGTAAATAAATCATAATAATGGTCGAAAAGTTCATTCCTTAAATCTTTACTTTATAGAATGAAGTGTAAAAGAGTAATCAATTATTGGATGCAATCATAATAGCAAATAAATCATAATAATGGCCGAAAAGTTCATTCCTTAAATCTTTAGTTTATAAAATGAGGCGTAAAAGAGTAATAAATTATTATAGAAAAAAAGGTCATCATCAAAGTGTGACCTATAAAATTCTAACCAGTCCCATTTCCTTGCACCAAAACATACAAATTGTATCAGTTTGTATTGTACTCTTTGCACTGCCTTGTCCATTGATTATTTGTTTAGTCCTGTGTGCTGTATTATCCCCTCTATAGCCTTATGGAGAGGGTGCTCACATATCCCTTGTTACCGGTAATCCTAAAAAAATCCTAAAAAATCTTCTGGATTAAGATCAAACTTTTGTCATCAACCTACAATTAATTGTAAACTGATATTTCTACATAACTTCCTACATTTGTGTATATGTTATATAAATATATATATATATATATATATATATATATATATATATATATATATATATGTATTTATTCTCAAATCGTTCATTGCACAGGCAGTGATTGGAACTGCTTTGCCTGCCTGTCCTTCTGGAGCAGCAGTGGCCTTCTTCCCTCCCCCTGTTGTTGTTTTTTTCCCCCCTCTGGCTTAGAAGTGTCAATCACCTTCCTTCTGCCATTGGCTGGAGAGTTTGCGTCAAAAAGTTGCCAGTGAGGCTCCTTGTCTGCAAATGTTCTCCAGAGAGGGACAGAACCTGAGCTCTGAGCAAGTAAGACACAAGATCCTCCTCCTACTCCCCCTTTGTATGTGCTGCCTGAAGAGGGAGATCACAGCTTTTAAGCTTCTAGTTTGCTCCCAGTCCTCCTAGGAAGGGTGGAGAGAGGGGTTTGTTTTTTTCTTTCCACTAAAGCAACTTGATTCAGGATAAAGAGAAGACCCTTTGTATTTACAAAGCATTTGAAGGTAAGTCTATCTATCTATCTATCTATCGATCTATTTATCTATCCATTTGTTTATCTATCTCCTATGTACTATCAATCTTTTTCCTACCTGTCTATCTATCCATTTATCTATTTGTATATTCTATCTATCTATCTATCTATCTATCAGTCTATCAATTTATTTATCTATCTGCTATGTACCATCTGTCTCCTACCTATCTGTCTATGTATACATATATCTTTCTGTCTGTCCTATATATCTATCATCTATTAACTCTCTATCTATCATTTTATGTGTTTTACTATTATTAAATAATCGCTCATACACACAGAATATGTCTAAACTGTAATATATATATATATATATATATATATATATATATATATATATATATATAAACCACTGTACACAGGGTAGACAGTCTTGCCTTTAATTTACCAATATACATTGACATGACCTAGCCTCCACCAAAGAGCCAAAAACACATTATCCATTGTCACACGTCGGCTTTATTGTCTTCCCTAACGAATCCACAACCAGCACTCTTTGTATGTTCAATGTAAGGCAATAATTAGTTCATTCATTAAAGACCAGGAACCCAATCATCATACCAATATAAATTTACATTAAGACCCCTTCCCTCCTCCACAAACATTTAATGCATCTGTATCAAGTGCTATTAGTTTCATGAAGAAAGTAACAAAGAACACACAAGACATAATAATACTAGCACTAGGTCTACTAGTTCAATGAACCCCTTAATGCCCCCCATTGCTGAGTACTACCTGCACAGAACTGGAAGACTTGGCCATTTAGAGCTGGCAATAACCAAACGCATCCGCCAAGGAGCCTGTGCAGACTGTACATAGAAGTCCATGGAAGTCCATTCTTTTTATAAACTTAAATCTGTGTCTTCATTGAGATAATACACAAACAGTGCTAACCAGATAATTGAGGAGGCGGGGAGTCTCATCCCCTTTCCTCTCTCTCTCTCTCTCTCTCTCTCTCTTTCTGTGGGAAATAAGGGGAGGGGGGTTATTATTATTTTTTCAATTAAGGAGAAATACATTTTAGTTGCACCCTCAATTCCTAAGTGAATCGATATTAATGTAAAAAAAAGTATAAAAAATAAATGGTATTAAACCCCCAATCTCCCAGTTATCGACAAATAGATTTCTTCTTTTAGTCTCAGATCAATAGGTTGGATAAGGGGGGGAAATGTTCTGCAAAGTGGCCCATGATTTATCACAGACAGAATAGGCATCAATCATAGTTCGTTTTTGCCTTGTGTCTGTTGGTCTAACTACATATAAAATTCATTTATGTGTGTGTGTTCTGATGACAGATGTTACAGGCAAGAGCAGATGCTAGGAGATAATTAAAGAACAAATAATTACACAGCGAGTGGAGCAATGTTACTGTATGCTGGCATAATATTTAGTTTAACAAAACATATATTTTTATTTAGCACTTTGTCTATTATTAATGATAATATAGTGTGTTTATGTTATATTATTTTTTTATTTCTAATATTATATTGCATTTATTTTATTTAAAATATTCATGTTATTCGTGTATTATTCGTTAGATTTAGTCCAAAATACTTTTAAAAAATGTTCAAAATACTTCACATACAGAACCTACATATTTAAAAAAATTGGTATCAATTGTGTCTAGTCCAATAATTTGATACTAAATATTTACAATTAAAAAGTAACCTAAACTGTTTGATACCATGACAATATTAACTAGAATGCACAAAAATAATAATAATGAACAATCACCAAAAAGGGGAAAAAATAATTCTAAGTTACAGTTTTTAATACGGTGTCAGAAGACTCTATAAAATAATTCTCCAGGGGCCTGTGCACTTGGTTGTGTTATATTTGTTGTATAGAAGCAGTATATTAGGGTGTATGTGTTTTGTTTCTCAGCTATCATGCAGAAAATTAATCAGCCCCAATGCTTTGCATGGCGTCCTGTAATTAGGGAACTTGTGCCACTCAGATTATCTCGTTAATTTATCAAGAAAACATTTATTATAATTAATTCTTGGGCGAGGTAATTATTATTGAGCGACTGGTTAGGGGGAAGAAGTGACAGATTGCACTTGTGGAACCGTTTACTGAACTTTAGGCAAGTGGGGAGAAAAGGGGGAACTCACTAAACTGTGATGTCTGTACATAGAGGAGGCTGTGTGATGATGATTATGATGATTATCATTTTTTATTACTATTATTTTTATTATAATTGCCTAGTCAGAAGAATGCAGAATTAAAAGTTGTCATCTTTATGTCTACTACTGTTGATTATTAAAAAAATATAATATAATAATAACAAGAAAAATAATAATAATATATATAATAAATGCCTGTGCAGAATATTTTGTACCATTTGCGTTAAAAAAATACATTTTCAATAATCAGCTAATTTTAATGATTCTGATACAATTAAAGTGAGTTTTAATCTGAGTTTTTATACATTTCACGCTTTTTGTGTTAATTAATTTCTAACCTTCTAACCAATTCTTACCACTGGAAAATAGGACTTTCGTGCACCCACTGTTAATTGTCCCCAAATGTAAAATGATTTGAAAGCAAATATATAAATAATCACTTATTCAAATATCCAAATATTCAAATATCCATTTTTTTAAACTTAGTACTAATTTCATATATATATATTACATATATATACACACACACACAAACACACATTTCACATACAAAGATATGCAAAATAACCTTATTTCAATCTCATTTTTAAGTTCTTAATATATTTTCCTCATGATTTGAATGAATAAAAAATGTTTTAACCCTTGAAACACCAAACCCTTACTCTGGAGCAGTAAAATGAGAGAATTTACCATTGGTTCCCCTGTTGGATGAAATGTGCACACTACTTGTATGACGTCCATGATTGTCTTTTCATTGCCATTTGAAGTGATGTTTGTTTAACTTTTTCCACTTCATAATCAACATTTTTTAAAGGCAGCAATAAATCAGTTACTTACCTGTAAATCTAATTAGGAGACGTACTAATTAGGTGAAAATGGCTCCCAATGATGACCTCGCTTAAAAGTCAGATTTGTGTATTACACAAAGTTCCCCATTTCACCCACAGATCCTTCCAACTGGTAACAAAATGCATTGGATAATTAACATGAATGCATTTTCTAATAGGCAGCAGACTGGGCAGAAATTGGTTTCCTGAATTGTGTCTTTGTTTCTCACCCAAAAAGGCTTTGTTTCCCCCCATTGTTTATTTAGCCAAGGAGTCCTTTGTCTCTGCAAATGGCCCCAATCAAGTTTTTGTTTGAGACAATTAGGCAGTGCTAGCCAATGAGTCTTATGCAAATGGCTACACTGGTAATGTTGCACTGGAAGGCGTGTTGTATATATGCATGGGGAGTAACTTTTTTTTTTTTTGGACACGTTGATCTAGTCAGCATCCCCCCCTGGTCTATAGGGCAGCTGGGGGGTCTGGGAGCCCTTTAAGAGCATGAGCAATTGACTAGTAAACCTCACACATTAACAAGTCACCATAGGTAAAGGAGCTGCCTGCCCCCAAGCATACTCAACTTAATCAACCAATTCCCATTGACTTGTAGAAAACTGTATTAAAAGGAAGAGAGAATCCCTGGACTCCTCCACAACCTGCTGCTGCTGCCACCACCACCACCACGATTCCAGACTGCTCTGCCATCTGTGCTCCAAGCCAAGATACTAGCATGATGTCTTATCTCAAGCAACCACCTTATGCAGTCAATGGGCTCAGTCTTACTACCTCTGGGATGGATTTGTTGCATCCGTCCGTGGGATACCCTGGTAAGTCATGCTTCGACTTAAAGCTCAGTACCTAGATGTGGAGGGACATGCACAAATTTATTAACCAAAAAAACTAAAATTCTGTGCACTTGGTGGACTGTAATTTAATCTTGCATTTTGGGAATTGTAATATGACATCTTAAATTATTTGGTTGCTTCAAAGTGCTATATATGTGTTTGTGTGTGTGTGTGTGTGTGTTTTTATACTTATTCATTTTTATTTTTAGAATTATTTAATTAATTGCATTAAATAAATATTTTAATTATTTAAAAATGCTCAATTTTCGTTGGAAAAAAATTATGTAGCTGGATAAGAAGTGTATTTTTATAGTTAGTTATTCATTTTTATACTTATGTTTAAAAATGCTCATTTATATTTGGAATATATATATATATATATATATATATATATATATATATATATATACACACACACACAATTTTATGTTACTACTTGCCTTGATATTAAATATCTATTTTACTTTCAAATACTTGGCAATTTTATTACTGATAAATGTTAAACATTTCTTTAGCCCAGAATATTTTTTTGTTAATACAAAAACATCAAAAGATTTTAAAAAAAACTGATATGCTATACTTAATATTCAGATACCATTTATTTATGTGTTCTATACTAAACACTAGTGGGGAAAAACTGTAGCTTCTAGAAGAAGAGCTTCTGCAGTTGAGCTTCTAGGACACAGGGCGACTCACCCAAGTTGTGATCTAGTATTGTTCTTGAGCCATGTTGTATAAGGCCAAACCAATGATCAATAGCTATGTTTTCAGCTACCCCAAGAAAGCAGAGGAGGGAACGGACGACGTTTACCAGAGCTCAGCTTGATGTACTTGAAGCACTTTTTGCCAAAACTCGTTACCCTGATATCTTTATGAGAGAAGAAGTCGCTTTAAAGATCAATCTACCAGAGTCCTAGAGTGCAGGTGAGGCTCATCATCATCATCCCTATCTCCACCCTTTCTCTTCCTCTCTACCTGTACATGTATTGATCCCTTCTAAAGATAATAGATCTCCTGATCCTTGTTCAATTATTTGCAAGGTTTCCTTCTGAGATGATCCTTCAGTTTGCTTGGCAGCAGAGCCTTTTAGCCACCTGAGGCTCCATGATTGCATTTCCTTTGTAGACTTAGTTCACTGTTTGCATGTCTCTCGGCCTCAGGTGTTATTTTTTAATTAATTTCCATTGCTTTTACTTTAATTTCCAAGGTGTGGTTCAAAAACCGTAGAGCGAAATGCCGCCAGCAGCAACAGCAGCAGCAGAATGGGGGTCAGAACAAAGTAAGGCCTGCCAAGAAGAAGACATCTCCTGCTAGAGAGGTCAGCTCAGAGAGTGGCACCAGTGGTCAGTTCACCCCTCCTTGCAGTACCACTGTGCCTGTGATCTCCAGCAGTACTGTCCCAGTGTCTATATGGAGCCCAGCTTCCATATCTCCTCTTTCTGACCCTCTCTCGACATCCTCTTCCTGTATGCAAAGGTCCTACCCCATGACCTACACCCAAGCTTCAGGCTATAGTCAAGGATATGCAAGCTCAACATCTTACTTTGGGGGAATGGACTGTGGATCTTATTTGACACCTATGCACCATCAGCTCCCTGGACCTGGAGCTACACTAAGCCCCATGGGCACCAACGCAGTGGCCAGTCATCTCAATCAGTCTCCAGCTTCCCTGTCCACCCAAGCCTATGGAGCCTCCAGTTTGGGGTTCAACTCCACCGCTGACTGTTTGGATTATAAAGATCAAACAGCCTCCTGGAAGTTAAACTTCAACGCTGACTGCTTGGATTATAAAGACCAGACATCATCTTGGAAGTTCCAAGTTTTGTGAAATCCAACTAGGAACTTTTTTCGTTCTTTGTGACAAAGACACTTGGACATTCCAGATTGAGCCATGTCTTGGTTGAAGACGACAAAGACATTTTTATTCTTGTCCACAGCAGCCCCCTTTTTTCTGGATTTGGATCCCAACAAAACTTCTCAAATGAAGGACCTCTATTTATCCTGTGTCTCCATACATTGGTGATCACCATAGTTTTTAGCCAACGTGTTGGATGAAAGGTTGAAGACCATTCTCGCTCAGGCAGTTCATTATCTCTCCAAGCTCGGGGGTCCAGTCTGCACCCATGGCGGTGCCCAGTGTTAGCCAACTCATGGCATGGCCATATGGCAACTAGATGGCACTGAACGCTTCAGGGCTGAGTGAATTGTGCTTTACTGATTGTCATAGATGCACTACTTTATTTAAAAAAATAATAATGTTTATAAGGATTCATGATGTAGTTTTTAAAAGACAATCAGTGTGTGTCTTATATAAATGGTCAATCTGTGTTTCGTTTTTGTTTTTTCGGTTTTGTTTTTTTTTGTTTGTTTTTTTAATTCTGTGCTAGACTTAAAAGCTGTGATCTCCTGTATTGTATGCAACTGCGAACTCCATACCAGTAGGGGTTCAGCTATGATTTCATATAATTATATAAAAACAAAAAAATCAGAGCCAATTCCACCCTCCCCCACTCATGGTGAACTGCAACGAACACTTTTATATCGAATGACTGTTTCCAAAATCAATGAGGATCCAGTTGGAAAACAGGGAAATTAACATGCATCATGGACTGCAGAGATCCCTCAGTAATAAGGACTATGGAGAATTGCAATGAATAGTGGCCCATATGTTTGGATTTGTGAAGACCTATATTAATATATATCCCACACAGACCTTTCTTTCCTGCTCTGGATCCAGCCAATGTGTATGATTATATTAAAATGACTCTAGCACAATTTGTTGAGTTGATCTTTGCTTGTTGAGAATATTTGGGGGGTACAATATCAAGTCCTATCTATCATACCACACACGTGCTGTGAGTAGGCAGACCTGATTACTGTGCACACTCATCTACCTTAATTGCATTGCATCAACTTTTAAATGGTCGTTTGCGATAAATATAATGGCAGATTAGTGACGGCAAGGCAGGGGTTAAAGGCATGGTACTTAGCATAACCTAATTAACAAGTACATTGAGATATGACAGGAATTCCCTGTTTTTCCAGTTTTTTCCTTGCACTGCTGGTATTCCACAAACTATTTAGTTTTGTCTGACTAAAGAGGAAAGAAAAAGCCGGAGCAGATGAAGCGGAATTAACGGGGGAACAAAAGATCATTTAGAAAGTGGTAAACCTATAATTTCATGCACTGAAAAGAAGGCGCCCTGCACTATTTTTTTTAGGTGTTTTTTATGGGTAAATGTTTGCACCATATGTTTTCTCCCTGCGGCTAATACATACCATCTCCTCCACTGCTGAGAAATATATGTGTCTACATCCATATCCATCTCTATAGACGGATAACTATTGAATACATGTTTAATTCAAGTTTCAAACCGTGACATTTCATTTCTATAGTTTTCTCCTTTTTATATATAAATATATATTTATAGCTAATAGGTATATAGAGATTTATCTAGTTGGTGTGAATGAAAGGTAGGTAGAAAGAAACAAACAAACAAACAAACAAAGAAAAAGGAAGGAAGGAATATTAGATGTACGACAGAAAGATAGATAAATAGATAGAAAAAAAGAAATAAATAATATTAGATGTACAGAAGATAGATAGATAGGATAGATATATTAAATAAATAGAAGATGAATAGAATATGAGAGAAAGAAAGAAAGAAAGAAAGAAAGAAAGAAAGAAAGAAAGAAAGAAAGAAAGAAAGAAAAAAGAAAGAATAATATTAGAAGAAAGAATATTAGATAGACAGACGGTAGAGATAGATTAGATTGATATGGGGTAGATAGATAGATAGATAGATAGATAGATAGATAGATAGATAGATAGATAGATAGACTCCACCTTCTAAACTGACTTATATAATGTAAAGATAACTAAGCCTCCCTGATATTCTTATCTAATAGTGTAGAATCAGATACAAATATTTAACCTTAATGCCAGAGAACATTGCAGAATTTCCTAAAAAGATTTTTTTTTCACTTCTGTCATCAGAACTATATAGAAACATAACTATTCTGAATTTTCAGTTGATACATTGGTTTCCGGTTGGAAATAAGAGGGGATATCTGTGGAGGTGAAGCCTGCTGCAGGGGGTGAGTGTGGGGTTTTGTTGGTGCCTTCAGGTCATTGTCCACTAGAAAGAGGACATTTGATATCCCGATTTTTTTAACCCTTTGTGTTAATTACATGTGTTCAACGTTCATATGTGATTTTTTTTTTAAGCTCCAATAACACTGATTATCCATGAGCAGTATATTAGAAAAATGATCTCCTGCAAAACTAGTTTCCGTTTTCTACACACATGCCCCCAAAAAATCACAATACCCACTATTATGGTTTATTATACAGCACATCATAGTCACACTAATTATCATGTTAATAATTATTATTATTTACATAACATGCAAGCACAATTTAGTGTAACATTATTATTAGTAGTAATAGGTATATTAATAATTCATATAAATGGCGTGTCCGGAGAAATTGCCCTGAGTATTTATACCTTCAACCTACTAGGGAGATATATGTTCAGAAAATAGGGGGGTCTTGCAAAGTATTACAATTTGCAAAATGTTTCAATATTCAATATTGAGTTGTTTTTAAAACACTATTAAGTTATCATTAGGGTATAAACATCCCTAAAAACGCTATACTCTGGTATTCTTCCTAATAATAATAACAACAATAATAATAATAATAATAATAATACTATAATATATATATATATATATATATATATATATATATATACTACTATAATATATATATATATATATATATTACATTATTCTAATTATATAATAATTATATCTGTATTATTCAAATAGTAATGTAAAATTTGAAGCAATACAAAGATGTCAAGATTAAAAAAAATCATGTTATTTTTATTAGTATTATTAATAATAAAATAGTAACAATATCAAATTTGTAGTGAGACAAAGGTGTGAAAAAAAAATTAGGTCATTATTTTTATTTTCATTATTGTTATTATTATTAATAAAATAGTAATAATATAAAATTTGTAGTGATACAAAGGTGTCAAGAAAATAAATAAGGATATTATTTTTATTATCTATATTATTATATTATTTTCTTAATATAATAATAATAATAATAATAATAATAATAATATACAATTTGTAGTGATACAAAGGTATTAAGGCAAAAAAAAATATTTGTCCCAGTTTTGCAGCTTGCTAGAAATGCAGAGAAGTAATACAGATGAGGGATATTTCCGGGTGGAAGTGGCCTGAATGGGTCTTGAGAAGGATGAAAACCCCGGGAGCCTGTGGGATGCATCTGCCTCCACAGAGGCCCCACCCGAGCAGAAGGAGGTGGCAGCTCGCCAAGGGCTGCACCAGCCCAATTCCCAACCACCACCAGCTTTTGTCTTCTTTTAAAACGCACCCCATTGTCCGGGCTCTCCCCTCACATTTAGCTGAGGTGTGAGAACATGTCAACAGGAGTTTAGTATTGATCAGAATAGTCTTCCAAATGCAAGTCTTCATTCCTAGCAAGTGCCTGTGTGATGATGGGAGACAGCAGCCAGTTATGGCTCTATGAAATAAACAGCTTTTATTTAGTATTAATTAAGCTGATTTCTGTGAAAATCCATTGGAATAATGGCTCTTTTTAGAACACAAGAAAAGCCCAATAAGGTGGCAAAATGGGGCCTATTAAGGGCCCCATTGCGGTACTGTATTAGTCCCAAGGAGACTGTCAGAGGATGTGAATGGCATTCTGGGGGAGGCACATTCAGACCATCTGAGTTGGTGCAATTATTGTGTTAATAGAAAAGTGGAGCCCTTGTATGAACCCTAAAGAGAAAATGCTGAAGACTCGTTAACTTTCTATTAGGATTTTGGAAGGGAGGGAGTGGAAGCATTTGGGGAACAGGTACAAAAGCAGCTCTGGTGACTGATACTTTACCAAGGTGGGCATGGTGCCCCAGCAGAGGCATGCAGATACCACATGGAACCATTCTTCTAATTTATGTATTTATTTATCATTTATTTATTTATTTAATGCACTTATATAGTGCACGCAATCCTTAGCTATGTACCCTGTTAACAATTTATACCCAGGAGATAGATTGTTAACAGTTTGGTGATAATTAACCCTTTATGTGACAAGTACAGGCAGACACTGCACATAGGTCACAACTTTGGCCCATGGATCCGTGGCTGTGCCCAGCGCTTGCGTTTCTGCATCTATTTTAAAAAACAGTGTCATGGGTCCTTCATTGATTTCTAGGGGATTTATTCGTTTCTATGGGATACAAACTTATTGAACATCCTCAGTTTCTGTGTGTATACGGCTGTGGGTCCTGGATGTAGAAAGTGTATTGTAGCAAAAATAAAATTACATTATTTTTTTTATTAAAAAGAAAAGTTAAGCGAAGTGAAATCCCATTCATTGGTATTTGGTGAAATAAGTACAAAAAAAGCATCAGTTTTCGGAGGTGGTGATCCAGCATATTTTTTACAGGATCCAAAACTAGGGATCAGGAAAAAACGGAGAAACTGAGAAAAACAGATCCGAATAAATGACAGGACTTTGTTTTCAAATAAAATAAGAATAATATTAATGCAAAAACTCACCAAACTGTATCAGGTTTTTGTTTTATTTGCTAATGCATAGAATTAATCATACCAGCTTGCAGCAGTATTTCATATATTTTTTTCTTCATATGGGGCAATTTTCATGACCTACTAGTGTGTGATTTTCCAGCATGTCCTCTGGTTATGGCTCCGGATGCATTCTGGCAGCAGTTGTCCCACAGATTTGAATAGGAATTAATATGATTTTTTTCTTTCACAATGCCTTTTGCCTGCACCAGTCTGAATCTCAAAGATTCAATAATTTAAAAAAGTACGGAGAATCTAGTGCAAATTAGGTCAAGATTGGGCTCCCACAAGACACTTTTTGCCCGAATTTTCTTTCTTTCTTTCTTTCTTTTCTTTCTTTCTTTCTTTCTTTCTTTCTTTCTTTCTTCTTTCTTTCTTTTCTTTCTTTCTTTCTTTTCTCGTGTCTATCTATCTATCTATCTATCTATCTATCTATCTATCTATCTATCTCATAATCTATCTATCGTCTGTACACCTAGTACCCATAACTATAATATTTTCTTTCTTTCTTTCTTTCTTTCTTTCTTTCTTTCTTTCTTTCTTTCTTTCTTTCTTTCTTTCTTTCTTTCTTTCTTTCTTTCTTTCTTTCTTTCTTTCTTTCTTTCTTTCTTTCTTTCTTTCTTTCTTTCTTCTTGCCTTCTTTCTACTTTTGTTGTTTAGTTGATTCAAAATGACGCATATCCTGAAATAAAACGTTCATGACTGATGCAGAATAATTGTACACTGGTTTGCATCCTGGTACAGTAATGAAAACTGTCAACCATGGCCAGTTTTATTATATCTGTGGTTTCTATCTCACTTTTGATCCATAGCGATCGGACACCTAATGCATGAACACAAAAAGATGTAACCATAAATACAAAGTTATGAGATAGACAGATAGATATTAGATAGAGAGAAAGTTATGAGATAGATAGAGATAGAAGAGGGATAGATATTAGATAGATAGACAATAGATAGATAGATAGATAGATAGATAGAGCGATAGATGTGATAAAGATAAATATGATATAAATAGAGAGTGATAGACAGATAGATAATAGATAGATACTAGATACATACGAGAGATAGATGATAGATAGATAGAAAGATAGATAGATAGATAGATAGATAGATAGATAGATAGATAGATATGTAGATAGATAGATAGATAGATAGATATGTAGATAGATAGATAGATAGATAGATAGATAGATAGATAGATAGATTTGGGATTTTGGACAGCCTTGATACATTTGTCTGATCTGATTACATTTGTTATGGAAAGCCCTGGCTGTTAAAATCTGTATCAGGAGTCAATTTCCAGTGACTTTTAGGCTCATGATCCATTAATAAAAATCTCCTTATATCCTAACAGCACTCAGAGGCTGTGATAGCAGATTAGACTCTCTTAATGGATGCATGATGCCTCCCCCCACCTCTAATGTCTGAAGAATTGGGGTCCTGATGATCAGATTATCAGACAGGATGGCTCTTTGGGGCTGATGCTCTTATGGGGATCTTGTGTAATGGGATACATCCAGACACATCACTTTGCAGAATGGGCTTGTAGCTACATCATATGGTCAAAGAGTGAAAATAAATCTTAATATTATCTACTTAAATATCCTGGTATTGGGGGATGTGTGGGGGCCATATGTCATAAACAACAGGATCACCATGATAGAGGACAGAAATACAATGGATGCGCATTGTATAGCAATATAATATTATCTATCTATCTATCTATCTATCTATCTATCTATCTATCTATCTATCTATCTATCTACTGTATCTACTGTATCTCTATATAACCACTCATAATCATAGATTATTATCGCCTCCTTGATCGGCTACCTATTACCGTACGATCATATCCTGAGTAATACAACCACCATGGTCTATGGTCCTCATAGCCATTAAAAAATATATATATTTGTAGTACATTCCAAATTTACTAAAGTGAGGGGTATATTTTGGAGGCAAGGTAGGGGAATGTGTCTGCCGAGTATCACACACAATATAACACACAGTTGTAGTGTATGACAGTTTTAAAGTACAGAAAATTGAATTTGCGAATCTAAAAAAGTCAAAGGTTAATGTAAAAAAGAACGGGGTGGGGGTGTCCATAGAAGTAGGGTGGGGGTGTCATAGGTAAAAGGCAATTATTGCTACATTTCGAATCGTGAACAACAGCGCTCCAGGCGACCAGAGACATGAACTACACCACCAAGTAGTAAGTAGGTGAAATAGGGTATGGTAGATTAGATGGATAGAAGGATAGATGGATGAGTGGATGGATGATAGAAATGAGATAGATAATTAGATAAATAGATAGAGGAATATAATATAGATGATAGACCAATATAGATAGATAGAAGATAGATCTGAGATAGGTAGATAGATTGATATGATATAGATATATATGATAGATAAATATTATATAGATAGATATTAGATAAATTAATACATAGAGATCATAGACAGATATATATATATATATATATATATATATATATATATATATATATATATATATTTTATAGATAACTATAAATATACATAGGTAGATAATATGTGGATAGATGACAGCTCTTATTACATGTATCTATGAGGACAGGTCTCTTCGCCGCCCTACCTATGTACTATTCCTCCCAGTCCAGTAGTGCACAGCCCCCTCCTAATGATGTATGACGGGGCTGTCTGCGGCACACACATGTACGTGTACACAACTCACATGTACAGTATACAGGATACAACACACAGTACACAGCACACATGTACAGTACACATCTACAATACACAGTACACAGTACACAGCACACACATTCACACACATATACACAGCACACAAATGTACACAGCACACGGCTCACAGTACACTGTATACTGTACACAGCACACACATGTACACAGCACACATGTACATATACACAGACTCACAGCACACACATGAACACAGTGCACAGTACATAGCTCACAGTACACACATGTACACAGACTCACAGCACACACATGTACACAGAACACACATGAACACAGTAGAGTACATAGCTCACAGCACACACATGTACAGTACACAGACTCACAGACTGACAATCCTTTTCCCCAAGGTCTGCAGAACTCCGGGGTTTATAGAACAAAATGTGCTTAATAGGCGAGGAAGGGCTTTAATGGAGGCTCTCCCCGGCTTCCAGATTAATTCCACTTTTATTACACTCCAGCCACTGTACATCCACCGGAATGTGTACGGGACTCGGATTTGTTCAATATTCTTTATTAACCGCAGGAAATAATTACTTTCAAATTTCACTTCAAATAAGCATAATAAACGCGTGCGACACAATGCGGACTCTATGCAGACCCAGCAACACAGAAACGAGGGGAAGAAAACTTTTAACCTCCATTTGTGTAAAGCAGACACTTAAATAATAATAAAAAAATCCAAGCTGCGACTATTTGTCTGCCTGTAATTGGTAACTGAAAGACACTGATCTATTAGGAAAAATACTAATGCTAAAAATAAATAAATAAACACATATACGTGTGTGTGTGTGTATATATATATATATATATATATATATATATATGTGTGTGTGTGTGTGTGTGTGTGTATTTTGTATTAGTATGTTATTCATGTATTTAGTATTGCAATTGTTTTTTAAAGAATTGATCAGTTCAACAAAGACATCAACCTGTTTTAACAATTATCAATGTTATTACCAATGGCCAACTTCCCTGTAATAAAACAAAATAAATAAATAATGACAAGTGCAGAAAAATATTGACATTGTTTTTTATGGATTTAGGTTGTAGTTTTTTTTTTCAGGACAATATGTGTAGAAACAAAATTCCAGCTTATATTTTCATTTGCTTATTTGTATTTCTATATTCATTCTTTTTTTCATTAATTTTTATTTTCTTAAATAAATAATAAATACATAAATAAATAAATAAATAATACTATTTATAGCATTTCCAAAATAAATGAATATATATATATATATATATATATACATACATACACACACACATATATACAGAGACATTAAAAAATAATATATATATATAAACACACAATTACATATACACACACACAATTACATATACACACATATGTACACACACATATATACAGACATATTAAAAACATTTTGTGTATATATATATATATACACACACACACACACACACATATACAAACACACATATATATACACACACACACATCAAAAATGTATATATATATATATACACACACATAATATATATATATAAAACAAACACACATATATATTACACACACATAAATAAAAAAAAAAAAAAATATATATATATATATAATATATATATATATATATATATGTTTATGGCAAAAATTAAAACAAATACACTGTGTCAATGTGAATATAAAGGGTGCAGAACCTGCTTTGTGCCCCTTGCTGTACTATACAGTAGGCATCAAACCATTGCACCTTTAATCTTTAAAATCACAGCAGAAAGGGTGAAATTATGACAGCAGCAGCTGAGCACCCGGATGATGAAAATTAACAGGTATTCTGTAATCATAGGAATTCTGGATGAAAAAAAAATCCCTGGATTTTATTTTACAAATATAATCAGGAAACACTTCATTTTATTGATTTAAATAGCAAATAAGCAAATAAAAAAACAGCAGTAATAGGTAGAGAAGAAGGTATAATGTAGTAGGAGGCAAGCAGTAAAGCTAGAAGCCATATTCAGGTCTCCAATGTGATTTCATAAGGTGATGAGGTTTCTGCCCTCTTGCTAGTAATAGTAAATCCCCCTGCAAGATGAATTCCTGAGCAGATATTAGGAGTGTTTATAGGAGGCCAGTGGGGAGCAGGGCATCTCGGATCTCAGACTGGCCTATTAACACAGAAAATGTGAAAGGATCCCATGTGTATGAAAGATCACTTACTGTATAAAATCACAGATTGTAAAAGAGACAGATCTATTGAATGGACTCATATTTCCAGGACAAGCTGATACATGGTTTTCATCACTATTTTAGATTTTACTTTCTTCAGTTTATATTGGTATCCCTTTGGTTTTTGGCACTTTTTGACAGACATGCTACTGTAGCTTGCTGCTGCGGGAGTCCATCCAGTGAAGAAAAACGGAAACCTGATGACGGATCACAAACTAAGACATCATGTCCGTCATTGAAATGGAAGCTATCGCACCAGTGTGAACAGAGGCACACAGCGAATGACCAATTTTCATCCTGGAACCACTGGGATGAAGCTGTCCATACCTCTATAAATTCCCCGTTATTTATATATATAGCGCCAACGCAGTATGCAGCGCCATATCATCACTAATGGATCCAGTATAAAATTTATCATTTGGGGTCAGTTTTAAAGGGAATGATTAACTGAATTTATTTTTTTAAAACCAGATAGCAACAGATATAATTTTTTCTAATCTGTTTTTATTTTCTGATTGTAGGTTTTTTAATTCTATTTCCTGGACATGATTATGGGGGCGGCCATCTTGCCTATGCTGTTCTTAACGGCATTTGAAGAATTGCTTTACAGCAGCCCCATGGGCCATAGACACAATGGTCAGGAGGGGACCTCATTGACTTCTATGGGAGAGTTTTCTAGGCATGCTCTCTGAGCTGGGCATAGGTGAGGAGGGAGTAGATAAGCTGTGATATCGCCTATTGTAAATGGTGGATCCTGTCTTATCTGTACACATAGGTGATACCATTACAGGCAGGATTACTATGACAGATAAGCAGATAACTGCAGTACAGTGATCTGTATAGACCAAACAATGGCGCCTATTATTGCCTTAGCGGCCGGTGCGAAAACTGCAGGATTTTATGGGATTTTGTTTAAATATAGATATTGACATAGAAAATTAAAAACATCATCAAAAAAGTGATTTAAACATTAGGTCATTTTCTGATGACATATTCCCTTTAGGTCTGTCCAAATTTATTAAATGGTGCACAGTGATAATATATTTAGTGCAAGTGCAATGCGGAGTACGCCTGTGTCTGTAAAAGTCTGTAAAAGTGACATGCAGATGCAACTTTTTTAAACAGTCGATCTACTTTTCACCCCACTGCAAAAATATGCACCAAACGTCACACGCAGGCACCACTTACGACATTTTAACATGCAAGTAGCAGATTTGATAAATGTCCCTTTAAAAGTTAAAAGTCTATATTATCTACAATTGCTATGCAGCTGGTTGAATACAGTCTATTGTCCTCTGTAAGCAGCCAGGCGGGGGCGTCTCATTCTTCAACGTGATTACTGAGAATAATTAAAGTCCTGCCCCCTCTCATCTCCCATATCTCCAGTTCTGAGAATGTATTTTCTATAATATTTGGGGGGATGATATTAAACACTGGTCCTAATGTTCCTTTAATTGCTGACAGTCAGACGTCATTGTGTACAGCGGGCACTGCCTGGATCTCACCCTAGGTTGTAAGAACTAAATAAGCGGCGCCATCCTCTCCGGGACACGCTTAACATATCTGTGTAGTGGATCCACAGACACTTAAGTTCATCCTAGTTCATTAAAATGAAAGTCCCCGCCTGAATTCAACACACACTTGCACAGTCTTGCAGAAATTTGTATTTCTTTGAAAAGTTAATCCAGTTCTGAGCTGGATTAACTGACAAGGATCCTTCTGATTGTCAGTCGGGTGCTTGGCCAAGGCTGGCAAAACTGTCTATTTAGTTTTTTTTCCCCCCTCGATACTTATTTTAAAGCAGTGGGTGTCCTGCTCCAATCCATGAAGGACAATATGCCCTTGATCAACATTTTTTTCCCTCATATTATATATACTTTTTGTTGGCTGAAAGGACATTTTTTTGCTTCAAAGCGTTGCCACAGCTGGCTGCCTGTCAATCAGTCTCAGAGATGCCCCCCCACCCTTTATCTTGGACTAAATTGCTTGCTCAATATATCATCATCTCTATAATTCCTTTTGCTATATATAACATGTCTTTTTTTATTTATTTATTTTTTGTATAGATTCCTCGTTTGGTAAATAGAAGGAAAATACACACATGTATAGTATAATAGTGATAAATTACATAAAAGTCAGCCATAGTCCAACCCAAGACAGGCCAGCCGTTCAATGGATGGGCATAGGCCAATGGAAAATTACATTAGGGGTAGTTTGGGCTATTACTTGGGATAAATGCCAGGTAGCACACCCCAGATTAAATTTATAGCTTAGAAAATCACTTCCAGGGTTGGTTAACCACAGGGCAGGTTCATGTAAGCCTATTACAATACCGTGTGTGCATCTATAGTAGGCTTTGGTCTACTGTATGCACTGGGGAACATTATAATCCTATAATTTTACAAACACTGGATAACTATGATTATTGAAATATCTTTATAGATTTACAGTTAAAGGGGGGTTTCCAGGCTTCCGATATTGAGGATTTATCTTCATGTCACCGATCAGGCTTTGGCGCTGAAACTAGCTCTCGAATGGAGCAGGAAGAACAGCGCCATTCAAAGTGTAGTGGGCGTGCCGGGTTACTGCAGTTCAGTTCATCTCCCATTGGGAATGGGAGCTGAGCTGTAGCACCCAGCATGGCCACTACAGTTTGAACGGCGCTGTTCTTTCTGATCCATTCAAACACCAATTCCAGTGCCAAAGGCTGAATGGTGGGGGTGCGGGGTGCCCGGGCACCGCACCCTCACCGATCGGATATTCATGACCTATTCTGTGGAAAACCCCTATAACATCAGGCACAATTAATAGGTCAAAACAAGAAGAATGGATACAACTGGGAAATTAGAATGAAACTCCTTCTTCAGGCTGGGGGACCCTGACCGGCCACCTTATGCACCCAACGTGGCACTCCTATAGCTGATAAGGCTTAATCAGTTTCATATCATTGTGCAGACTCAGGACAAGCCCAGTGGATGATAGTAGATGGTGGACATATGGTCGAATATGTAGTTAGAAGATGGTCCGAGACATCCCTGCTTTACAAAATACTTGTATTCCCCAATAAATAACAAATCTGGAGCCTCTTTTCATAAAAAAAATGCTCAGTTGTATCGTTCTTCTGTTGTTTCCTGCTGGAAATGTATTAATAAATTGACAACTGGGTGTTCCCCTTGTCAAAAGGGCGTGACCATGCATAGTATGACTCTCCTGGACTATTTCTAACTCATGGCATAGCACATAGGTACTCTGTACCCATGTACTATGCCAGGATTAGCGGAGCGGGCTCCTGCTTCTCCCTGCTCTACTCAGCTAAGAGATCCGCTCAGCTCATTTAAGAATTATGGAGGCCACTGTGCTCTTGGCAACTTTCAGTGTACCATAGATTTTTGTACCCTTCTCCAGATCTGTGCCTCCACACAATCTGCTCTATGAGATCTACAGGCAGTTTTTTTCCTCTCATGAGGATATGCATTGTCAGCTGTGAGGTCTTTCTAAATCATGTCCGATCAACTGAATTTACCACAGGTGGACTCCAATATCTCAGAGGGGAGTCTCAGAGACATAGAGGGCCCCCAGAGCTAGATTTCAAGTGTCACAGCAAAGGCTCTGAATACTTATGTCTATTAGAGATGAGCGAATCATGCAAAATTTTATTCGCCGAACATTCGCCGAACTTTTCCTAAGATTCGTATATTCGACGAATAGATTCGTTGAATTTGCGTACAAAATATACGTAATTATATGGCTTTTAGCAAACATTCGCTCACTAATAACGAACGTTCAGGTAAAAAGGTACGCAACCTCTTTGAACACGTAGGCATAAGCGTACAAAGTGCGTACGAATATGACGGGCTTTACTGGAGAGGAATGGTGGAGCAGGAGGAACGCTCTGAGTCTGACCCCTGGCTTCTTATGGATACTGTATCAGCAGATGACAGCAGATCAACTGGCTGAGACTGAGATGAGCGTGCCATCCATTCTACTACCTCATCCACTTTCTCCTCCACTACAATTTTGCGCCTTGGTGCGTCTGGTGGAACAACGGCCAAGTATTGCGAATACTACTAGTAGAAGCTTCGGCTACAGGTCCTTTGGCACTTCTGCCCTGTGCCACCGTCTCCTTTTTTTTTTTAGAGCTCGAGGTCTGGCTGGAACTGAACCCCTTTTGCTTATCCATTCCAGACATTTTTCAATTCACTCTGTGGCCCTGCAGCTGGTCTTTGTCCCTGTACCTCCCTGTCTCTCCCTATCTCTCCCTGCCTGATTAATTACTAGCCCTGAACTGGCGCTGTACTTGCCCTGCAGTATCCCTGATATGCGTAATATGGATTCCCAGAGCAATTACACCTCAATTTTCACAAAACAGGTCTCAGAGTCTCAGAACTTCACACACAGTGCTTCTGCTCGTCTCAGCAGTCGCAGCAAAAGTGATGCGTCACTGGCTTATGGAGCCTGAGCCAATCAGAGCAAGCCCTGCCCACTAGGTCAGGTGACCGCTTTCTTCCCGGGCTTTTGCACACGATAAACGAACTAAAAGTAAAATTTTGCTAATTAATTGAATTCGTACGCAACAGTAACTTATACGTAGCAATAGCGTATAATTTATAGGACAAACTACGTAGCGAATGCGCTCAAAGCTGAAGCGAATCACCTAATATTCGGACTCTCTTCGCAGCTAAAAATTTCCAAGATTCGATACGAATCAATGAATCGGCGAATAGATTCGCTCATCTCTAATGTCTATGCAAAATTTTAGTTTTCCTTTTTAGTAATTTTGCAAAAAAGTGTAAAGTTCAGTTTTTCACTTTCTCATTATGGGGTATTGAGTGCAGATAGATGGGGTCAAAGGTGATTTTTTTTTTTAATTTTAGCTCAAGGGAGCAACATAACAAAATGTATAAAAAGTGAAAGGGTCTGCGGACTTTCCGAATGCATTGTACCATAGAGACATACACGGCGGCTGCAATGGGGGTCCATGAAGGATGGGGGGGGGACTGAAATGAGATTTCCCCTTTATTCTTCGTGATTGGTAGTATGAAGTTACACAAGGCTTATTCTCTAAAGTGACTTCCAGATAAGCAAATAAGGGAAGTGAAAATTATAGTTTTTTTCTTTAATCAACACAGTAGGATAATAGGTTACATTTTGATGGACCTATGTCTTTTTTCAACCTTACCAACTGGGAAAAAAAACAAGCCATGGACCACAAGTCCCTTTTGTTAAGTAGGGGTGGGTGAGGGAATCAACGTTATGCTGTCTGGTTAGAAGAGGGCCATGGTTTTTCTCTCACTCTTACCCCTTATGGTAACATAGATATCATCTCCTGAACATAATTTTTCTGTATACTCTTGTCTTGATGCATTTTATAGATGCAGATATATTCATTGCAGGTATCCTCACCTTATTTCTGAGAAAGTTTCCATGAGCTCATCTAGTTGAAGAACGTCCAACCTCCTAACCAATGGAGAATACATATATAAAGGTCAGCATCAGTACAAGAGAAAGGTTATTCCAAAATACAATGAGATAAAGTTGTAAGAAAACAACACAGGATCCAAGACGTACAAGATATTGGCTCTCTCTCACCTCAAGCCCTAGAGATTAGGTTAAAGGGTTTTTCTGACGGTTTCCACTCATCAGTTATCTGATCAGTGAGGGTTCTACCACCAGGACCCCTGCTGATCACCTCACCTGTGAGTACTGCAGCCTTCTCTGAGCTTATCTTAGGTAAGTAACATCACATTCATCGGTCATCATCATTCAAGTGACTAGGGTTAAGCTGCAATACCAAGCACAGCCGCTATACTATATATGGCGCTTGGTGAACTGTGAGGAGGCCACGGCTCTCACCGGTGTGCCGCAGCCTCCTCAAACAGCAGATCACAGGGGAACCCAGGTGTGGGATGCCCACCTATCAGAGGATAGGTCATCAGTATAAAAAAGTGAAGAAACCCCTTTAGAGAAATGTGCAGAGTTACAGGTAAACAAAAGGTGTAAGTAAGGCTAGTTTCACACTAGCGGCAGCACGGATCCGGCACCTAAAGGGTGCCGACGGATCCGTACTGCCGCTGATACATGTGTGGAGCTGGAGCAGCGCTCCGGCCCCGCACATGTTGACACACACATTGGAACAAGACACAGACAAACATACATACATACACACACATACATACATACATACTTACATACTCCAGCCAGGACGCTGGCAGAACGTCTTCACGCGCCTCCTGCGCGCAGTGATGACGATTCCCCACAGCGCCCTCTGCTGGGCGCAGTGGGGAAACGTCATAGCTGCGCGCAGGAGGCGCGTGAAGACATGCTGCCGGCGTCCCTGGAGTATGTGAGTATGTATGTGTGTATGTATGTATGTATGTATGTATGTCTGTCTGTATGTATGTATCTATGTAGCCGGATCCGGAATGACCCCCCATTGCAAGTCAATGGAGGACAGATCCGGATTACTGGTGTGTCCACACCAAACGGATCCGTCCCCATTGACTTGCATTGGGGGTCATTCCGGATCCTGCCGCATGCTGCGGTTTGTTCTCCGGTCTGAAGACGGAACGGAATGCTTTCAGGAACATTCCGTTGTCTTCAGTTCAGTTTTGTCCCCATTGACAATGAATGGGGACAAAACTGAAGCGTTTTTTTCCGGTATTGAGCCCCTATGACGGAACTCAATACCGGAATTTAAAAACGCTAATGTGAAAGTAGCCTAAGTGGATTCACCAGGAAGAAGAAATATAAATCCTTCCTTTATATTTCTGATTCATTTCGAATCCACTTCTGACTTTGGTAGAAAATCCTGCAGGCAGATCTAAGCCTCATCCAAAACACTCTGTGTGGCCATACCCTAAGGATGACATTACCCAAAACATGACAGTTCATTTACATAGTACATTAGTCATGTGTTGTTTTGTTTTTTCTTTGCCAGACAAGAAGGGAGAAGCCATCAGAAGCTTTAGATAATGATAATTATTACACAATAACCATGCAGAACACTTTGGGCCTGCTTGTCCCACATACATCTCTACTGGGCCTGAACTTGGTTCTGAACAGGGTTCATTCTGGAGATCCTCCACTGTCCTCTACTTGGTCACAGAAGAAGATGAGCTGGCAATGAACCTAGGGAGTGTGTGTAGAAAATCATACAATATAGTTTGGTAACAGCAATTTTGTCACAATCCACCCAGGACACCACAGATATTGGGTGAGATTTACTAAATGTGCCACAATTTTATCTCAATTTCTGCCAAAAAAGCTGGTGTACGTGCCATGAAACACCTTTATTTTGTGTTTTAGACACTTTTGTGCCTCACTAGAAACAGGGGAGTGACTTAAAAGGAAAGGTCATGGCTTAATGTTCACCATCTATTTTGGTAAGCTATCCAGTAGGTGAGCCTCAATATGAGCCTTTTTGATAAGTTTGCCTGGTCTCAGTTTTTTGCTGTTTAAATATTAGACAGGATTATTAAATATGTCCCACGGTGCCTCTGCTAATTTCATCCTATTAGCATATGCATAGGGGCTGTCATTGTGAGACAATCCCTTTAAGGCTGAATTAAAAAAACATTTACAGACTTTAGATTTTAAGGCATGGTGGTTGAAAAAAAAACTTGTGTGAACACTGCCCAACATATAAATGGGATTTCACACTAGGGCAAGGGTGTCAAACTCACGGCCCTCCAGCCGTTGCAAAATTATAACTCCCAGGATGCCCTGATATCTGTAGGATATCCAGGCATGATGGGAGTTGTAGTTTTGAAACAGCTGGAGGGTCACGAGTTTGACACCCCTGTACTAGGGGATGGAATATCGCTAGAAAATGCCTTTATTTCAATGGGGGTCCAGCTGGCGAGAGGGCCCACAGTGATTTTCCCTTCACAGTCAGGGGCGTAGCTATAGGGGGTGCAGAGGTAGCAGTTGCTACCGGGCCCAGGAGTCTGAGGGGGCCCAAAGACCCTTGTGCTGCATAAGAAGACACACAAAGCACTGAGGGAAGGGGGGCCCAAGCAGGACTCTTGCACAAGGGCCCATGAGCCTTTAAGACAAACTCAGCTGCACATGGAGCTAAAACACAACCATATCCACTTGAATTAAGGTCGGTCCTTGCTAATTGCACAGCAGATGTCCAAAAAGGCTTTTCTGTGGGGATAAGGTATCGTAATGAATGTACTGATCTGAACATATATTATGAAGATGCCGTAAATTAGCTCTCCTCCACAAAGAAGAAAAGTACCACATAGCAGCCAAATCAGAAATTCTTCCAAAAGGAACTGTAACATCCTGGTTTTAGCCCCTATACAGGGATCTGGTCTTTGCTGCGGGGAACCCACCAGGCTGCTACCTCTTGGAGTATGTCTTTGTGTAGTTGGCTGCTGAACCACAAAGGTCAAGAGACACCAGTGCATAGCACCGATGGGATGACCAAACTCATTGTCACAAACAGGTCTGAGGTCAGGGCAGGCAGCAAGGGTCAATATGGTAATCAGGCACAGGTCAGGCAGCAGAGGATCGGGTGGAAATCAGTACATGGACTATCAGATAATCAGATACAGCACACCTTAGCAGGAACTAGCACACTAGTGAACCTATTGCTAAGGCAGAGAAAGAGACAAAGAGCACGGCATATATAGCAGAAGCTGATTAACACATTAGAAACAGCCTAGCAGCTGGACACAGAACTAAAGGAAGATTTAACCCTTGCAATACTGCAAAATGAGGTTCAGTGAAGAATATCTCTAATAGACACACAGGACACCAGCAACTGGGCGCATTGCAGACACAGGGCGAGTGGAGCAGCGCCCGTGCTCACTCGAAGTAGCTTAAAGTAATACTCTGATCTGCAGACAGTTCTGTTCTGACAAGCATTGTTTCTTCCTTTTGGAGGAATCTCTAGTTTATCTGGTATAAGGCAGTTTTCTTCCTTTTGGAGGAGAGATAATATACATATTATTTCTCATGTAGCATTAATTATAGAGCCATTGTTATTCAAATAGAGAACTTCATTGTAAAACGGCCTTGATGAGGTCAGAGGTGACTGATCGTGGAGCTCCAGTTAGGACCTCGACAGTACCACTTTGATTCGCTCTGAAATACATCCAATAGTACAGTCCATTTGCTAGTCTGACGCATTTATGTCCTAAACTTTTACACTTATGGCTGCTTGTTCAGTGGATCAATGCAATACTTAGAAATATCCCATATTCCTTTAAGATGGAATTTACTTACTACATCCATTATCTACCAGTTCTACATCCCCTTTCCTTCTCTGTTTCAAGACAAACACTCACAGGTGCAGGTGTCCCCTATCTGGTTACATTTGGCAGGAAGCATAGTTTGTATGAGCAGAGGTCATTCGGGTGAATGCATTGAAACAAAAAAACAAGGAAATCACATTTTATGGCTATTGGTTGAAATGAGTGCATCAGTATGGATTGTAAGGATGGTACTGTGCTAAGTCAAGCCAGCACACAAACTCATGTGAAAGAAACAGTCTGAATTCTCAGACTTTATATCTAATATTGATAATTTGATCATTTACAACAATATCTAATACCTTACCTTTATAATGGTTGAAATACTATATGTATCACTAAGGGGTTCACACTAAAGGTCCCTTTACATGGGACTATTATTGGGTAGATTATCAGGAGCAAACATTCCCAATAATTGCTCATTCATAGGGCGAATAATTGCTTTCACTGATACCAAAATCATTGTTTCTGGGAAGCAGATCGTCCAGTATAAACAGTAACCTGCTGCCCAGAAACAATGATTCTGTATGAGGACGAGTGATGGCAGCAATGAGCGCTGATCCCTATATTGGACGAGCAGGCAATAATCAGGAAGGAACTGTTCCTTCCCAATAATTGCCTGCTCAGTCGGATCATGTAAATTCACCATAACTGAAACTTGTACATCATAAAATTATACATAACTTAGGTATAAAATATCATGTGTCAGCTTCAACAAAAAATACATAAAAGGTTTATATGTCTAGGTTAATATCTCGATAGTATGTGTCCAACTTCTGAGATTGATCCAAAGGATGAAGGAGCTTGGGTCTTTTTTTCTCAACAACAATGCCTAGTGCTGAGGGACCTTGGTTCTAGGAATCTGTAGGGGTTTCTGGAGGAAAACCCCCTTTTATATGAATAAAAAGGGAAAGGGTTAAGACTTTATCATCATCCTTATTATGATCCATTCTTGCCAATAAACTGCAATATGTGGCCAAGGAGGTACACACCATAGAGGCAAGTCTTATTAATGTTGTAGGCCTCCTGTAAAGAAGGAACTTGACCTTCCTTGGTCTAATCTCTTTACTGGGTGGCAAGAATATGAGCAGGATTCCCTCTTCTGCAGATTAACTGGATTTTTAGGAAACAAGGGGCGGGGAATTGAATCAAAATGGAATGGTTTGGAAGGAGAAACAAACAGTAGGCTCTTCTGTCCAGTATGGCAAATCCCAGCACCATAATGTCTTGTTCTGTGGAATGGGACCTCTCTCTGTGATGTATTAGCCCCCCCCCCAAGATTCAGTCATGGAGTGGTGATGGGTTGCTATGGCATGAAGGGGCTTAACAATGGCCCCCAGGTCTGCAATCTTAGTACACTTATTAGGCACTGCTCAAAAAGAGTGACTATTAGGTTATTTGCCACCTTTCTTACCAAGGCCCTTCTCCCCCCCATTAACTTCTTCCATCTAAGAATCATGGACTTCTTTGTGCTCTTAAGAACTTTTAGCATAGCAGAAATTTTTTATACCCTTCTCCACATCTGTGCCTCCTCACAATCCTGTGTCTGAGCTCTACAGGCAGTTCTTTCCTCCTCATGGCTTGGTTTTTGCACTGATATGCATTTTCAGCTGTGAAACCTTATATAGACAGGGATGTGACTTTCCAAATCATTTCCAAATTACTACGGGTGGACTCCAGTAGGGTGTAGATGCTCAAAGATGCTCAAGAGAAATGGGAGGCCCCCAGAGCTAAATTTCAAGTGTCAATGCACGGGGTCTGAATATTTTTATATATATATATATATATATATATATATATATATATATATATATATTTATGCAAAATTTTTCTAAACTAGCAAACACTTTTTAAATTCTGTTTTCACTTCGTCATTATGGTGCATATTGAGTGCAGATTGATGGGTGAACAATTGAATTTTTTTTCGATTTTAGCACAAGGCCGCAACATAACAAAATGCAAAAAAAGGGAAAGGATCTGAAGTCTTTCTGAATGCATTGTATACAGACTTTCCAGACCTTAAGCCTAGAAGGTACAAGGTATATGAATGCAGAGATATGTCTGGACATTGTACCCTGTACATTTATTCTCCAGGCAAGTTGCCATAATTATGGCTGAACTTTCAATTATCCCAACAGGTCAGATAACAATATTTAAAAAATGTCTCTGTAGTAGCGTTGGCCGGTGGCCATCATGACTCACCCCTATTAAACAGAATTTAATGAGTACACGCTAGAACATTAAATGAGTTAATAAGGTATTACTTCCAAACATGGTGACATGGAAAATCTCATTATCCCTGTGAACATGTAACAATTGGATCTTACACTTGTAGTTTCAGTTTTCAAAGTGAATGGAAACAAAACTCGGTTCACGTCCAAATCTTCTTGTATAATCCATGTAGGACGGCCATCTATAAAGTTATTGCTTAGTAACACATATATGCAATTCAAGGGACATAGGAGTGGTCATTGCAAAGATAGGGGCAATAGGAGTGGTTTTTGCAGATATGGCCAATGAGACAAATACATGACGAAGAATGGGCACATATCCTAATCCTAGAGTTCAATCCCAGGCTAGCAGGTCTAAAGAACTGGGTATTTATGTTAAGGAGTTGAATGTGAATAGAAAAGGGTTTTGGTTTGCTTTTTCCAGAAAAAGAGCCACTCTTTTCTTAGAGCTGTGTCTGGTATTGTAGTTCAATCATGTTCCCTTAAAGGGGTTGGTCCATCTAGGACATTGATGGCATATCACTAGGATCACAAGTGCGGGCCCCAGAGGTGGTTAGTTGATAGGCAGCTCCTTTCTATGGGAGTTCCAAAAATAACCAAGCAAGCTCGGCTGTTTTTGGAAGTCCGAATGGAGTGGCGAACAGAGAGAGCACCATGCAAGCGCGCCCACTGCTTACTATCACAGCTATCGGACTGCCGGAAATACATGAGCCAGCAATCAAATATTTTCGGGACTCCCATAGCGGTCAACGGAGGGTGAGAAGCTGCTCTCCGTTTACACTGCTGAGATTAGAAAAAGGACTGGCTTTTTTTCCCCAGAAACAACAGCATTCTTGTCTAAGGCCTGGGTCTGACATTGTAACTCAACCCAAATTAAAGGGGTTGGCCTCTCTGGGACATTGATGATATTTCACTAGGATATTCCATCAATGTCAGATAGATGAGGGTTCCACCTCTGGCACCCACTCCTATCTTTAGAACTGGGCTCTTGAAGTGAACAGAGAGCAGCTGCGCAACCTCTGTTGACTGCTGTAGGAGTTCCGAAAATATTTGATTGCTGGCCGTGCATGGATGGGGATCTTTCCATTCACCACTATGGGGCTTCCAAAAACAGCCGAGCTCGCTTTGTTACTTTTGGAACTCCCATGGAGATAGGAGCTGCCTAACGACCTCTGAGACCAGCACCTATCTAACATTGATGGCAGGTCCTAGTGACATATCATCAATGTCCCAGAGGGGCCTACCCCTTTAATTTGGGTTGAGTTACAATGTCAGACCCAGCCCTTAGACAAGAATGCTGCTGTTTCTGGAAATAAAAGCCAGTCTTTTTTTCTAATCTCATAAAACCCGTTACCTTAATTGACCAGTTCTTTAGCCTTGCTAGTCTGGCATTGAGCACTAAGATTAGGACACGTGCCCATTTTCAATTTCCATTCATCTCATAACCCCATCGTAAGGCCTTGTCACTTCTATGACCCTTTAACATAGTACATTCAAGTTTAATAGGTGAGTGAATTTGGGTGCTGAATATGTACCAAAATTTGCGTGACATATGTTGAGATGCCCTAAAAGTCCACATTTATAAACTGTGGATTTTAGGCTTATAGGCTATGGACAGCTGTTTTCAATTGTTTGTCCAGCATCTTTTCACATATATATACGCCAGGCTGATGTTCCTCCTTCACGTTGAAATCTGTCTGTTACCCTTTTCTCTGCCTTTAAGTTGAATTCTTATTAAATTGATAAGCATTTACGCGGTGGCACTCACATGGACTCACTACGCTATATGATTTTGTTATCTATGGTAAACTAATAACAATCTCTTATTTTAACACTCACTACCAACCTCCATCTGAAGAGTGGTGGAGAAAACAACAGATTTTCCACTTTTTATCGACCTTAACAAGCTCATCCACTAAATTAGAGCTAAATACGATGGAATCCATATGCAAATATCATCCCACCTCTTCGGGTACCATATCTCAGTTATACAGAGAATTAATGGATACCATCATTGAGATAAATTACCTTTCATGTTGCAATGGGAGGCTGATGAGGGTGCCACCATGTCGCTGGCACCATTGTTGCACCCTTCTGAGCAAGAATAACTGGCAACTCACATTAACGGAAACATCTTTGAAAGTTTTGCATAGAGCATACATGGTCCCTACTAGACTGCACACAATCGATCCTAATGTTTCTGACCTATGTTTCAGAGGCTGTTCGGAGAGAGGTACACATCTTCACATTTGGTGGTGTTGTCCGATAGTACATCGGTTTTGGAATGAGATCCGCCATCTTGTTCACTCTATTATAGCGATCCAGACAAACCTAACGTTGTCCGCACTACTATAAGGGGACAAACCTCCTAAACTCAAAAATGCCTCTTTTAAACTCCTCCAGCATATCCTTATGGCCGCCCGTATTCATATAGCACAACAATGGAAGCAACCGACTCTCCATCTTGAAGCAGTTATTAGACGGATCAATAAAATAATACTCTATGAAAAACTTATAGCCATCCATCTAGATAGGGTAATACTTTTTGACAACATATGGTCCCCTGGATATCATATTATGCAGTGCCAAATCTACAGTACTATATCCACTTGTAGTTAAGGTAGAAGTCGTAAATATTCATCTAGACTCTTATCTAACCAGTACGATTATTACTGAGGCCTGTACACCCTTCTTTTAATTAATCCATGTTTGGAATGTCTTATTTCTATATGTTACTTCTTGTTATTTCTCGCCCCCTGCGTGGGGTAATTTGGCAGTATGTTGCCGACATCCTTTGTATCAAAAATCCAATAAATTCTTCTTGAAACTAAATTGATAAGCATTCAGCTTAAAGAAGAACTCCCGACAAAAATTTTATTCCCTGTCCTGCTAGAAATGTACATGATATAATCTGTAGTAAATGCCATTTTCTTACCAGTGTCTGAATTTTTGACTTATATCATCCTGAAGTTTCTTATCTGTGTCATGTGACCAGCAATTAGACCCACCAACTCACACAGCACCTTATGTGTGGACAGGAAGTCTAATTCTCTATGTATTCCTATGAGACTGAAAGTGAGGCTCCCATAAGAATGAATAGAGCAGTTACTGGCTTTCTGTCCTGGGTCAGTTGGAGGTCAGGGAGTTGGTAACATGACCTAGCTACAATAAGAAGAGAGGTTTTTACTCACAGAAACGGTCACTGATAAGAAAATTACAATCACTACAGATTATATCATGCACCTTTCTAACAGGTCAGAGAATAAAAATTTTTGCGGGAGTTCTTCTTTAAGTAAGCATTTTTGGTCATAAGAGATAAGGGCTACATACCCAGCTGTCAGACAGCTCCTCTCAGCTCCAGCTGAGATTTCATTGTGAAGGAGAAAGAGCAGCCTGGAGTACATATGGAAGGATGCTGACTGAAGAAAACAAAATGGTTGTAAATTTTTAAAGGGGTTTCCAGGATTACTACTGATGACCTATCCTCAGAACAGGTCATCAGAATCTGATCGGTGGGGGTCCAACACCCGGGACCCCCGCCGATCAGCTGTTTGAGAAGGTACAGGCGCTCCTGTGAGTGCCTCTACCTTCTCCTCGCTCCCCAAGCACAGCACTGGACATTATATAGCGGCTGTGCTTGGTATTGTGCTCAGCCCCATGCACTTGAATGGGGCTGAGCAGCTCCTAGGCCACGTGACCAATAAACGTGACGTCACTGGCCTAGGAAAAGCTAAGAGAAGGCAGCAGCGCTTACGGGAGCACCAGTATCTTCTCAAACAGCTGATCGGTGGGGGTGCTGGGTGACGGACCCCCACCGATCAGATACTGATTACCTTTCCTGAGGATAGGTCATCAGTAGTAAAATCCCAGAAAACCCATTTAATAAAGGTCTATTGGGAACATATTTTTTAGTCCAAAATAAGTACACTGGATTAATAAAAATGCATTGAAACGTGCCCATATCCTTTAAGTTTCTTTCAAAGCCCTGACAGTTGATAACATATTCAGCCGTTCACAAACTATTTTCTCTTGTGATGTCGAGCAGAGTAAAGGAGCTCTGCTATACCCCTGTGTTCAATCTTTGTAGCACTTGTGAGCTTGTAGACATAATGTTAAGGTCTACAGAGATCTGAATAGCTAGCTGCATTAGCAGTAGGCCCACAGAGATGCTTCATTAACCCAATTAAGCAGGTGGATGGAGAGGGCCTCACTTATAATTTACACCTTACTAATGAAGTGTATGACTCTTAATCTCTTCCAAACAAGACGCACTCGTGAAACATTGGAGCAGGCAAGGGGGGAATTAATTAGGTGAAAAAACTGCAAGATTAAAGCAAAGGGAATCCTTCACAGCAACTGTAACCTGGCAGGTTATCCATTTTAAGTTACAATACAATCCTGTCATGCAAACAAGTCATTAAGATTTTTTTTTTTCCAGCTACATCTGAATAGTTGGTAATGATGTGCCGTCGTCTTAATGCATCTACGAATCGTATTGTATAGTGGTAAGTGGTTTCTGCTGGTAAAGCATACATGGGTGGCCCAAGGGTTGCGAATATTAACCAGATCTCATTCCATGATTTGTTTCATTATAAAGCATTGGTCAGCATGATCACCTCTAGTAAACCAGGCATATTGCCTGGTAGGCTTGATCAAGCTGATTTTAAAAGATACCTTAGTTATCTTTGTACGTAGAAGCTTTGCCAAGATATCTGCTTTTTTATTATTATGCAGATTAGCTCTTTCGAGAACCTGCAGCAAACCCAGAGGAGGAGAGAAGGAGAGGAGTAATAGTAGCAAAAATAGTGGTTGTAGTCTATACTTACTTTGACGCTCCGCTAGGCTGTACAGTGATGGAAAAGGCGCACCTTTAACAACATTCGAGGGACACATCTTGACCTTTAGGTTCTTCTGCCTGATGGTGGTTCAGGCTGCCCTTGGTAATGATGAGTTATGAGGTGCAAGGCAGGGTTCCTTGCAGCCAGGGGAAGACTGGGAACTAAAAGCAGCCCTGAAAAAAAAATGAAAAGTGGTCCCAAGTTGTAGGCAGGTCCAAATTGACAGAAGGGGGGAGCAATGCAAATAGGCAGGGCCAACAGAAGTAGGAGGCACCTACAATATCAAAGTGTGCAGCATAAAATACCACCCTAGCAGAACCAAATACCATTTTGGTAAAATAAATAAGGTAAGTAGGCACACTCAAATACCATTTTGTAGCACAAAATACTGCAGAACCAAATAACACAGTGCAGCCAGACAAGTGCATAAGTACCTGATGCTCAGAAATTAATTAATGCTGAGAGCATCAGATAGTTATGTACTCGGATGTGAACACGGCTTGGGCGACCCCCTGGGCATTAGCCCACCAAGAAAGGGTGTAGATTATATGGCCAGTCCATCCTTGCTTGGAGCAGTGGAGACAGGCAATCATGAGGCAGTTTTGCAGCAGAACAGTTCTTTACTGAAGATTCATGTTTAAGCACATCAGTTACAGTTCTCAGCATGCATGGACCGGCAGAGGTTACACAGATGCACATTTCACAGTTCTCTTCACAAGTGACATGTCTACAAAGGTAATTAATATGCCAATATGTCTCTTTAAAACAACCCTCCTTACACTGCACTTCTGTAGCTGAATCTTGCAGAAGCAGCCAGGCATAGGGTACAACACTTCTGTGTCTGCCATGCAACCCCAGGGCAGACCCTAACATTAGACTATGCTCTGCATCTTTTTCGATAGGTTGCCATACCTACAATGTACTCTTTCACAATGTCCTCTTCAGGATGTGGATAGTTTCTCCTATGCAGGTGATCAATCTGCTTCTAAAATGGGTCTAGGCACCATAAGACTTTAAACTCCTTGACAAGTGGTCCTTTTCACACAGTAATTCTCCAAAGAACTTCTCTCTACACCACCTCCTTTACATTTGGCCTGCTTTCTGAGTATGCCTTGCTCTGCCCAGGGCTGGCTTCTGTTTCAGCGCTTACTCTTAACATGTGCTCACTCTTCAAAATCTGAACTCATAGTACTCTAGGTCTGAGTTTAGCTGGCGCCTCTATTTCTGGGTGGAATGACATGTCCTCGGCACATGGACAGTCGGAATCTGAGCTGTCTGGGCTGCAGCAGCAGATTGAGTGCGCAAGTGCTGTGTCACTGAGCCACAGTGCGGGCATGGCAATACAAGGCTAGACAAGCTTTCTCGCCTCGTCAATCACAGGGGATGGAGGAGTGCACAGAGGAGATAGAAATTACAATTGCGGTGCTCCAAGTCTTCTGGTCGGCTCCTTGGTGCTCAAAAGAGCTAAACGTAAAAAAGCAGATATCTCGGTAATTCTTCTATGTAAAAAGATAACTAAGGTACCATTTTGATCAGCTTTATCAATGATACCAGGCAATATGCCTGGTTTATTAGAGTTGATGATACTGACAGATGCTCATTAAAGAAGAACTCCTGCAAAAATGTTTATTCTCTGACCTGTTAGAAAGGTGCATGATATAATCTGTAGTGAATGTCATTTTCTTATCAGAGGCTGAAATTGAGAGTTTCCACTCTCTTCTTATTGTAGCTGTGTCATGTGACCAACTCCCTGACCTCCAACTGACCCAGGACAGCAAGCCAGTCACTTCTCTATTCATTCCTATTAGACTGAAAGTGAGGCTCCCATAGGAATGCATAGAAAATTAGACTTCCGTCCACACATAAGTCTCTGTGTGAGTTGGTGGGTCTAATTCCTAGTCACATGACACAGATAAGAAACTTCAGGATGACATAACTCAAAAATTCAGCTACTGGTAAGAAAATGACATTCACTACAGATTACATCATGTACATTTCTAGCAGGACATGGAATATTTTTTTTTGCCGGAGTTCTTCTTTAAACTAAATCTTATTCTGTTACATATTCTTTAGCTGTAATTTGCAAGGGTCAATTTCCCCTGCAAAGCCTTTGCAGGAGAAATGAAGAATTGTATAGTTTTCACTGAAATCAATGGGCTGTATAAAGCTAGGATGTGCAGGGTCCCCCAGGGCAGGAAATTGTAGCCATGTCATAATCCAGACAAATTAAGGACCCAGTATTATTCCTAATTAAAGTTTATGAACAGTCAGCAATGAAGGTCCAGATGATTGGATGTGTATCCCTGCACACTCTGACACTGACCAATCAGTGCTGCCAGTGTCAGACCCCAAATTGGTAACACCCAGATGGACCTTTATTGCATATAACCAACAAGTAATTTAGAAACTTTGGTAGGAATAACAGAGGAATGGCACATCACAGTCATAAGAATAGATGCTCCAGAATTATCATTACAGGTTGTATTCAAATAGTTCCTAAAAGAGACAGATCAGAAGAGGCTGCAGGTCCTCTATAAAGCTGTAAACACTGAAAAAGATCCTTCAGCAAAGTCAAGGGACCTGAAGGAAAATGTAATATTTAAATTGTTTTTTATTTTTAATTAAAGTGCATACATTTTGCTGTGTTATTCTGGAGTATTGTGTATAGATAGTATATGTCAGGTGGGAAGGGGGGCATAGCTTTTTTTAGATTTTGCTTTGGGACTTGGGGCCAAGGAGCTTCAAGTTATGTCTCTGGATCATGTGTAAACAGTTCAAATGACAATGGCATTCACTGAGGCCATACCAGATGTAACCAGTAACAACCAATAAGATTTCTGCTTTGATCATTCCAACTAATTTCGGCAAACATCTCATTGGTTGCTACGGGCATCAAAGCAAGAAGTTGTTTGCCTTGCATGTTTGAAGTCCATAATGAGTTCACCTACTAAATCTAGATTAGTAGACCATCGTCAACCCAAACTCATGAAGCCTGTTCTCTGGCTGCTCATCTTCAGCATGTTATTACAATTTAATGATTGATAAAGGTCAAATTGACAGAATAACATGAGAAAAAGAAGAGGATGGGAAGCTGCCATTTTCTGCTTCTCTGATTAAAGTCTTTTTTGGCTTTCTGTTATTTGTTTCATTACATGGAAAGAGAAGCTGTAATGTTGTCGCAGGTGATTTTTTAACAATACAGGACTAGAAACTTTGGTGAACTATGTCATAGACCAATGACTGAAGGCTATGGATTACCATGAGATTACAGGGATATTATACAATTTTTTTCTGGTTACCTTAAAGTTGTGGAATGGTCAATCATTTCGCTATTTTACCACAACTTGGAGAAAATGTCCTAAGCCTTAGGCCTCATGTACGTGAAGATATTATGTAGTGTTAGAATAATGTACCCAGAGACTTCTACAGAGCCATACAGTCCCTCCACCATCATATATTTTCCCTTACTCAGGGAGAATAATCCTGTATTATGGTAACATAGGGAGCATCATATGGTGACACATGGGACTCTGTGTATCTGTGTATCTTCCAAAGACACGTAAGACTAAAGCCGTATCCATTTTGCAGTCCGCAAATCGCAGATCTGCAAAATATGGATGCAGTCCTTGTGCATCCCACACTTTTCGCCGGCCCTTATTGTAAAAATGACTGTTCTTGTGCGCAAAACAGATAAGAATAGGACATGTTCTATACGTTGCAGAACAGGCACATGGATGCAGACAGCACACTGATGAGATCCATATTTTTTGTGGCTACATAGAAATGAATGGGTCCACGTGTGATCCACACAAAATACCGTTGTGTGAATGTAGTCTAATAGGAAATGTCTCAACTATGCAAAATATACATAAATTGTACATATACAGAAAATATCTCACCAAATACTTTCTATCAAGCTTATATAAGCACAACGACAACTACAACTCAATGTTTTCCCCTGGACACAAATTGTAGTTTAGTGGGTAAAGACAGTAATCTCACCCCATCGTGGAATATCTCTAGGATATTCCATAACGATTATTGGTAATGATTATTATGATCAGGGGGGTCCAACCTCTGGGATTCCTACCAGTGCGGAGAATGAAGGGACCAGAACTGATGTTTTTTCCAGCACAGCACCACTCCTTCCACTAGCCCTTTTGTGTAGGAAACCGCAGCTGGCCCTTTTCCCTTGCTGGGGCATGGCTGTGCAGGGAAGAACAAAGAAGAGGATGCAAGTGGTGTGGCCCCTTAACTCTCAGGATCGGTGGGGACCCAGAGGTTGAACCCATGGCAGTCATAAAGTGATGGTATATGCAAGCAATGTTCCCTCACTCTGTACGTTGGGAATTACCCTATAAAATTAAAAAATGGGGCACCAAAAAGTCTCCATGTAGAACACACCTAGGGCAACTCCTACAATAGTTGTGTTCCATAGGAATACATTGAGTAGAGCACTATGTTCAAGACTTCAGTCTCCAAAAATTGCATTTTTTTCTGTAATCTTGAACTGCTCTCAACAAATGAGATCAGTGGAAAATATTACAACTTAAAAGAGTTATGCCATGACTGATGTAAAAAATGAAAATCGAACATAAAGTACATGACAACCTCTTTCGAACAAAGCTAGAACCAGCCCTGTACCTCACATAGATCCAGGGATCTCCACATTCCTTTCTCCAATTGCTCTATTGAATTTATTTTTGAGTTGGCAGCTCGGAAGGTGTGTCTTTTCTCAGGAGGCGTGTCCTTTGTCAGGGTGTTTGTCCTTTCTCAGAGGATGTGTCCTTTCTGCTGTAGCTCTCTCCCTGTAACTGTCAAAGCTTCTAACAGTAGGTATAGCTGGTGGCAGCTGAAGTATGAAACTGAGCATGTACGACCACCTCAGTAGGTGGACATACACATTACTATACAGATTGAAGCACCAGGGGGCGCTATTAGAAAGAAGCATAGAGAATATTTCACAACTGGAACATTTTTGTAACAGAAAGTAAATTACAAAACTAACTAGTTTTTCATGCTGAATTATATTAAAACAGCATTTGATGGTGGCACAACCCCTTTAGTCATGGAACTCAGATCTCCTCCCAAATTAAACTATAGTAATATATTTGCTAAGACAGAATAATATGCCTAACTCCAATAGATAACAATGCCTTTCATTACCAGGCTTCTAGAAGAAGAAACACACTCCCAAGGACCATGGAAAGCTTCTGCACTCTTCCGTCCACCTAATTACTGACCTTGTTAAAATAAGTGGCTTGATTTTAATGGTATGATGTGAAGATCTGGAGAGGAGATAGATGCTGTTTTCTTCTCAATACAAAACCAGTGTCTTTTTGATCCTATGCTATCAGCCTTATCCAAGAGTTTCATGAAGGAGAAAGGATCAGGATTTCTGTCTAGTGTCCATAATTAATCCTGGAGACTCTGCGGATTTAGGACCATTGTAACTGCTTTCAAATTAAACAGTCACTATTAGCGTGTGAAAGAGACACCATATGTTTATGTATTATTGCAATTGTCTCCTAGAGCCCGGGCTGCTGCATGCGAGATCCATGGGAAAAAAAAGGAAGAAAAAAATAATCAACTTTTTGTTTTAAAAAGTACAATTATACTTCAATGTACTTAGCATTGATATGCACTTGCCTGGGGCACCCATTATTATTAGTTTATTTTGTTAGCATGTGTTGCAACATAGCATTACATGTCAGGTCTTCAAAAGAATGACTAGTCAGGTAAGACATGAACGTGCCAGGCCTCCCAGAGACATATAGATACTTTTCGCTCTGATTTATAGATGAGGTGCAGAATGCGGGATCTCCTTCTCTTTGATGTCTTCACAGACAATAAAGAAAGGGGATGCCAAGATATGATAACCTGAAAGACGACATAAGTGAATAGGCAGTGTCATACAGTAGAAGGGAGCAGTGTCGTGCATAGAGAAGTAAGAAACCCCATAGCAAGGATCAAACCAGGCCCCCCACACAGGACAGAAGGGTTTCTGCCTAAATCCTTTTCAATGACCCCCAGGCCATTTTTTCACTGCTTCATTTGATAAGAGTTGTTCCTTTAGAGGGTAGAGTCCTGACCTAGTTTTCATCTCCAGTAGAAGAGGAGATAATCCCAACTAAGGCCTCTTTCACACCAGCGCCAGCACAGATCCGGCGGGTGAAGGGTGCCGCCGGATCCGTGCTGCCGCATGAACACATGTGGGTCCGGAGCAGCGCATACACATGCACACACATACACACACACAGACACTTACCTGTTCCAGCAGCTCCGGACCTGACCAGCAACGAGGAGGACGGCGCGCACAAGGGTAAGTTTACCCACAGCGCCACCTGCTGGAGGGAGGGGAAATTGCAGGGAGACGGATCCGTCATGAACGCCATTGAAAGTCAATGGAGGACGGATCCGTTTACCATTATGTCACACCAAACGGATCCGTCCCCATTGACTTGCATTGGGGGTCATGACGGATCCGTCTTGGTGCGGATGCCCAGACCGGAGAGCAAACCGCATCATGTTGCGGTTTGCTCTCCGGTATGGAGACGGAACGGAATGCTTCTAGGAGCATTCCGTTGTCTTCAGTTCAGTTTTGTCCCCATTGATAACGAATGGGGACAAAACTGAAGCCTTTTATTCCGGGAATTGAGCCCCTATGATGGAACTCAATACCGGAATATATAAACACTAGTGTGAAAGTAGCCTAAGACTGTGCCTCCTCTTGCCCTGGGCCCCATAGCATTCGCATGGTCTGCCGCTATGGTAGTTACGCCCCTGGAAGGGAGCTGACCCCATAGTAAATATCACAAGGGGCCCCTCTTATGGTGAGCAGGTTTGCCACCCAGGATCTCAGGTCCCCCTTCCATGCTCTTTCCATGACTCTTCTTTCCAGATACACTTTCTCTGAAGAGTACAGGTCTGCACAGGTACTTGTCACCCAACAGATATCAACCAGAGCTAGGACCCTTTCTCTGAGGGTCCCCTAGCAGCTGCACTGTCTTCTTCTATGGTATGTATGAATTTGATGGCATCTTGCCATCTGCACTATGAGTAAATCATGGTAGATGGAACTATCTTACTGGATAACCCGGGTTCTCCTGTTTCATAGAATGACCACAAACCAAATGACAAAAAACTAAAAAGTAGTAAGGCCTGGAACTAAGACATTAGGCACCTATCCAAATTTCATAGCTTGAGGTGAGCTCATGATCATATCAGGATGCTTCTCCTTGACAGCAGTGCAGCAAGAGTGGAATCGGAAAGAAGGACCAGGTAAGTTCCGGTATGTTGTTGAGGGATTGAGCAAGGTATGGAGATATTCATCTGAGCACTCTATGAGCAGTCCATGTTGGCACTGTGTGCCACTATCTGGGCAATGTATGACACTATTAATCACTGCACCTTATGCGCTATTTATCTGGATACTGAATACATTTTTTATCTGGACACTGTATGCTTATCTGGACATTGGTTTATACTATCCTGAGTACTGTGTGGAATTATCTGAGAAATGTTTGCACTACTTATCTCAAAACTGTATGGCAGTGCTTATCTGGACGGTGTATGACAACGCTTATCTGGACACTGTAGCTCATTAGCGTTAGCATAAATACTGGCATATGAGAGCTGTCATGGATTTAATTAAACTTCAATGACACAAAACCTAGAACATGCAAAAATAAGACACACACCAAAATGATTCAAGTTCTGAATTTTATTGGGTCAATTTAAAAACAATTACACAAGAAACAGGAGGTCCCAAAATAAATATTGGGAAACTCTTCCCCCACAGCACAGTATTCTGAAAAATATATACAATATGAACTAAAGATAGAAGATCAAATATTATAACGTGGCATGAATTAACCTTATCCTAAAAAAACATCCAATCTGCAAACATTGTATAATATAAAGTGCCAGTGCAAGCAATAATATAAAGTGCAAAGAATGTATACAACCTGAAAAAGTGCCTTGAAAGATATACAGACCTCTTCAAAATGATGCAAAGCTAAGCCCCATGTGTATCGCCGCCATAGCTCATGTGCGTCTTCATCAGGGGTGGCCTATGGCTGCGATACATATGGGGCTTTTATCATCGTAGCATTTTGAAGAGGTCCGCATATCTTTCAAGGCACTTTTTAAGTGTTATACATTCTTTGCAATTTATATTATTGAGCAACCAAACCAAAAACACACTATGTATGCCCAGATTATTGACAGTGCAACAAATCATAATTTCACAAAACTTTATTAGTACATCCCAAATTGATAAAAAGACATCAAGGTCCACATAGCACAATAAAAACTAAGAGCCACAGAGGGACACTGGAGTAGAGGTTAATGGTCGAGCCGAAACACCCATATATTGGGCAAAAAAGTATGTACAAACAGTAAAAGGAATATGCATAGAACCACAAGTGTGGATCTCAATTATCCATACAAAAATGTCTAAAGTATACACCCAACCTGTGCCACCCGCCTCCCTACCATACCAGTGTCCCTCTCTTATCCAACGCGTATCGCAATGGCACTTTATATTATACTATGTTTGCACATTGGATGTCACATCATGTATTTTTAGGATAAGGTTCAATCATGCTACATTGTAATATTAGATCTTCTATCTTTAGTTCATATTGTATATATTTTTCAGAATACTCAGGATCATTACTGAGACCTCTATGGTTATAATCAGAATTTTAATTACTTCAGTGTGTGTGTCTTATTTTTGCACGTACTAGCTTTTGTGTCTTAATATGGAAACTGTATGACAACGCTTATCTGAACATTGGATGATACCATCTGGGTACTGCATGGAATCATCTGGGAAATGTGTGCACTATTTGCCTGGACGCTGTATGGCAACGCTAATCTGGACACTATATGATTATGCTTATCTGGACATTGGAGTGAGCCCCTGAGGAGCCGCTGCAGAGCATGAAAGTGGTAGTGACCCTGGTGAGGTGATGTGTCACGGTGTACTCCCTCAGGCCATTTCTCCCTGGGGATTAGTACAGTAAAAAGGTGCAAAATGGGAGTTGTAGTACATCCAGAAGTTGCTTGTAGACAGTGCAGTTCCTCTCCCCAGAGGTGTGAGGTATGGAGGCTGGCAAAATGACAGATAGTGTGACACCATTGGTATGCTGTCTTACTATGTTTTTCTCCTGAACTTCTGGCTAACAGCTGAAAGCTGGCACTTGTGGCTGCAGGAGTCCACGGTGTAATGCATGCTTTTTGAGTTGATCTGGCCTGCATATGACATAAAATGATGGGCGTTTGATCTATAGTCTCTCGCCTACAGCAAAGTATGGATAGCTATGGTTGCTGGTCACTTTTTTGGTTGCTTTTGAGCAAAAGCCAGGTGGGATCCAACAGTAAGGAGAAGTAGAAGTCCTTCCTTTATATTTCTTATTCCTTTCCAACCAACTTCTGACTTTGGCTCAAAAACTGCTTAAAGAACTGCCACAAAAAGCTGTGTGTGATACCACCCTAAGAGTTATCACTTTTCAAAGATCACAAATGGCTTCTACTCTTCCACTGATTCACCTGTGTGTTACAGTTCTGGTATTATATTCATGAACCAAAAAACTCAAGATGAAGACATTGATAGGTCCTTCCCGATTAGAAGATGGCTTCCGCAGACAGAATAGCTGTGATCACACTGATTTTAAATAGTATGATGATATTATATCACTTACAAGCACTGCCGTGGCTGCCATCGGCGCCGAGCTTCTGGAATAACCTGTAAAATATTTTGACAGAAGGAAAACATTGAGCTGTAATTGTTTTTTTGATGTTATTCCCTGTGACACCTCCGTGCAGTTGTGACAAGGTGACTAGTTTCACACCTCAATTATAAACCTGGTTCTTCACGATTCTCCGCTGGGGAATCGGGAGCTTGGGATTTTTGATTAAGATTGTAACAGTGCCGAGAACTACTTATCTAATGCCACATTTCTCAACAGGTCTGTCAGAAAGCCTTTATTTCCAATGGTTTGTGTTGTTTTACTAACACAAATTGTATTTAAATGCCCTTTGGATCATCGGCTGAAGTCTGTTGTTTCTCCTGAAGGAAACAATAGACCTCAGATCAGGACTGCATATTATGGACCTGGGAGCACAGCAGGTTCTTGGTTTATGTACAAATCCTATCAAATGTTGGCATCGTTCCTCCTTTACTCCTGGTAATTAATCTTTTCATGAATGCTGTCAAATTTGGAACCTTTTCATTAAACAAAACAAAAATTTTCACGAACTCATTGGAATATTCAATAGTGCTCAATTTTAAGGAAAATTCTACGATGCAAGATATATTAGTAACATACTTCTAAGGCTCTGGTTGCACTTGTATTTTATGCTTTTTATCGCGGCTGTAGTATTTCTGATAGCTATATTATTACCTGAACCCCAACATAAAGATCCATCAGAATTTGTCAAGATTGTTAGAAAATGGATCCAGGATAGTTGTGATGGTTTCATTTTGAACAGAAATTATGTTACTGAAAATAAAGCCTCCTGGCAGCCATATACCTTAGACAAACATCAGGTGAATCCACCGATTTTGCCAGGCCTGGCCAACCATCTACTGTGCATGTGTGTGTCCTGATTCTCCCCTGATGGCATGGATTTCCTATTGCCTGCACTATGGATAGTGTTCCACACCGGCAGCTTCTAAGATACATTTTGCTATTGCATGGTGCCTAAAAGACTGTTGCACTGGTGGCTCAGGCCCACTGGGGGTGAGCGGGGCAACGTTGGAGATGGGCCACCAGCGCAAAGGTCTTCTATGGCAGTGTTCCTCAACTCCGGTCCTCAGGACCCACCTGCCGGTCGTGTTTTCAGGATTTCCTTAGTATTGAGCAGGTGATAGAATTGGTGTCCATGAATCCAGACTTACCCCAGGTATTCATTCTGTGGGATATTCTCAAATCATGACCGGTAGGTGGGCCCTGAGGACTGGAGTTGAGGAACCCTGTTCTGGAGCCCAACAGGAACTCACAGCAGGCAATAATTTACTGTCTCCCTATGGACACAAAACTGGTGCACGCTTTAGTTATCAATTGGGACCGGCTCATGCATAATCCGAGTATATATGTGAATCCAGCCTAAAAATGCAAAGCAATGTCACTTTGCAATAGCAAAATGTACCTTAGAAGCTGCTGTTGTGAAACATTGTCCATAGTATAGTCAATGAGAATTTCATGAACATGGGGATCTGTAGTAAAATCAGATGCACTAAGATTAGTAGGTTTATCCCACTGAGCCATCCTGCTGTGAAGCAACCTCAAGATCTATGAAGGGGAAAATCTAGTTATTCATAGCCTAGGTTGTTATATATGTTTAAGGCCTCTTTCACACTATCGTTAGTACGGATCCGGCGGGTGAAGGGACCCGCCGGATCCGTACTGATAATACAACCTTGTGGATCCGTAATTCCGGATCCGGTTGTATTAGCTTTTAAACGGATCCGGAATAACCTCTATTGAAAGTCAATGGAGGACGGATCCGTTTACAAGTGTGTCCACACCAAACGGATCCGTCCCCATTGACTTGCATTGGGGGTCATTCCGGATCCGTCTTGGTGCGGTTGCCCAGACCGGAGAGCAAACCGCAGCATGTTGCGGTTTGCTCTCCGGTCTGAAGACTGAACGGAATGCTTTCAGGAGCATTCCGTTGTCTTCAGTTCAGTTTTGTCCCCATTGACAATGAATGGGGACAAAACTGAAGCGTTTTATTCCGGTATTGAGCCCCTATGACGGAGCTCAATACCGGAATATATAAACGCTAGTGTGAAAGTAGCCTAAAAGGGTTCTCCAGGAGAGTATAATACTCCACAAGAGACATACTCTAATATCTCATATATTATTAGTCAGTCACAATTCAGTCCTTAGGGATTGCAGCTTCAGGGGAATTAAATATAGCTTCTTCATGGAATAGGTCAGATCTATATGGATCTACGTGCAGTGAGCCCCGGAGGAGCCGGTGCAGAGGATGTGATTGGTAGTGGCCCTGATGAGGTGTTGTGTTACAGCGTACTCCCTCAGGCCATTGCTTCCTGGGGATCGGAACAGTGGAAATGTAGAATTGAAGAATGAGACCAGAATTAAATGTAACAAAGTATTTTTACCAGGTGCAAATGCATTCAGTAGCAGCAGATTTTAAGTGCAAAACTTATCTGGCACCAGCAAAGAAGAAGGAGGCAGGTTGGATGGCTGCAGTTTAGCACTTAAAGGGAACCTATCATCTCCGAAACACCCCCTGAACTAGAGTAAGAGATGTATAGTGTAAGTGATGCTGAATCCGAATATGTAATTTTTATCTTCATACTCACTTCCATTCCGACGCTGTGCTCCCACAAACCAGCAGTAAAATGCACTCACTGGACTCCGGTGTTCACTCATATAATGGAGAGGACTCAAAGAAGAGTCCTCTCAATGCATTTTACTGCCGGTTTGTGGGAGCACAGCGTCAGAATGGAAAGGAGTATGAAAATAAAAATTACATAGTCGGATTCACCATCACTTGCGCTATACATCGCTTACTCTAGTTCAGGGGGTGTTTCGGAGATGACAGGTTCCCTTTAAGTTGTATTGTCTTAGATACATTCTTGGTGAATGGTGTATTTCCTGTAATCCCTCACTTGCAGTAGTGTCTTTAATGCTGGTTGCAATAGTTCACTCTGCTGTCTAGCATCTCAGGACTTCACTTGAGGCTTGGAATAAGTAGTTCTCTCTGAAGAATTCTATTTGGGAGCAGGAGCTCAGGCTTATACTTCCTCTCCTTCCCCTGTCACAGGAGGAACCCCCCCTCCTTCCTGGCAGGAAGCACAACCAGCCCACCCTTACCAAGAAGGGAGGAAGAGGATGGTTTGACCTGTTCATAGCCATCTTTTGCCATCTATACCTTAAAGAGGACCTTTCATGGGTTTATGAATGGGTGGACTGGGAACTTAAAGTGGCCCTGAAAAAATACTAAAAGGGTCCCCGTTTTGTAGTTGGGTCCATATTGATGGAAGGCAGGGCTAGCAATACCATATTGTGGCATGTTATACCACCCCAACAGAGCCAAATACCACAGTCCATCACAAAATACTGCCAGCAGCACAAAATACAACCTCAAAAACTTCCACTGGCCGGCCCCCTGGGCATCGGCCCACCGGAAAAATTTCCCTGTAAAGTCTATGGCCAATCCGCCATTGGGTTTATGTGTTAGAAACAGGTTTCTAAAATACCCCTCCGTTCCGGCGCTGTGTCCCCCTCTGTTTTTAGTACCTGATATGTTAATTTAGAGTATTGGTACAGGGAGGAGGAGACGGCTGAGTTTCTCAATGGGCGTCTCCTTCTCCCTGGCTGTGAGGCTCTCCGCTGTGATTGGACTGCTCTACAGCCAGGGAGAAGGAGACACCCATTGAGAAACCTGGCTGTCTCCTCCCTGTACCGATACTCTAAATTACAATATCAGGTGCCAAAAACAGCAGGGACACCGGAGGGGTATTTTTAGAAAAAAACAAACAGACTGCTGTCTGTAGGGGGCACCCTATCTGGGCATACCAATTTCTAACACATAAACCCATGAAAGATCTTCTTTAACTGAAAGATGCGGTCATAATATACCATATTTTTTGCTTCATAACACCTAAAGTCGGGGAAAATAGCTGTAGCTTTAAAGCGATCACTAGTGAGCGCTTCCATTATGGAAGCTATCACTAGTATCCATTAGGTGCCGGGAGCGGAGAGCTAAGCTGTGCAAGTGCTTGTGATACTCACCTTCCCCGGTCTTCATTCCTGGGGCCGGCGCTTCACTGTCCTGACCACGTACAGTGTCAGGCTGTAGTGCGCGCACTATGACCTGAGGCTGCAAGCAGTCATGTGACAGAGCAGTGCAGGCCAGAAAGACGGGGAGCGCGACTTCTGTCGGAGGTGGAGAGGAGCTGCGGCGCAGGAGAGCTAAGACAAGGTTTTTTTATTTGAATCTGATTTGAGGTCTGATGGGGGTCTGACATTGTGGGCTGATCTGAGGTCTGATGGAGGTCTGACAAGGTGGGATGATCTGAGGTCTGATGGGGGTCTGACAAGGTAAGATGATCTGAGTTCTGATGGGGTCTGACAAGGTGGGCTGATCTGAGGTCTGATGGGGGTCTGACAAGGTGGGCTGATCTGAGGTCTGATGGGGGTCTGACAAGGTGGGCTGATCTGAGGTCTGATGGGGGTCTGACAAGGTGGGATAATCTGAGGTCTGAAGGGGGTCTGACAAGGTGGGCTGATCTGAGGTCTGATGGGGGTCTGACATGGAGGGCTGATGTGATGTCCTGATAAGGGGGTGAAATGTGATGTCCTGATATGGGGGTCTGATCTGATGTCCTGATATTTAAGGGGGTCTGATCTGAGGATCTGATATGAGGTCTGATCAAAAATATTTATTTCTTATTTTCCTCCTCTTAAACCTGGGGTGCGTCTTATCATCGGGTGCGTCTTATAAAGCGAAAAATATGGTAACTATATACAATTGTAGTAGCCCCAGGTCTGGTGTAAACAATGTCCTATGTTGCAGCCATGGTCACTGAATAATCTTTTACAAAGAGTATATTAGAAAAGTGAAGTATGCCCTTGAGAAACTGTCTCTTCAGAATCATCATTTCACGAAACAATGTGCTAAAAAACATCTTATTTTTTATATGGATCTTAAAACTGCACCAAAAAAAATTCATGCACCCAGAACTTAACGTCGCAGAACAGATTGTGTGATTGTTGCACAACAGCAAACTTCTGTAAGTGTGTCACTCATTTCATTTTATTGTATGGGCTTGTGTAAGATGCTCCAGCTGTCAAGCGCCCATCATCTGTCAGAGAGCGATCACTAAGCCATGCCGGGCTAAGACAGGATTATAAAATGAACTGCCATGTGCTTTAAATCTTCTTATTTGACCGTTCTGCAAGGAACACGCCCCACAAAAAATTTCAATCGGCGCAGTGTGCCATCCTGCCGCACTCGACAGGCCGCGTCCCTCTATTGGTCCTATCTGGGCCAGATCAGTCTGTCTGTATTGACTGACACCTGCTGAACCTAGCACGTGCCTGACCTCCCAACCCCGCTGCTTTCCCCTCTTGTTCAGTACGGGCGTTGCAGACAGTGTCACATTAATGGCACGTGCAAACCCACAGGGGCATATGGACGACTTGTGCTTTTGCAGAATAGGCACGACCCAAGCCAAGCAGTCACAACACTGTCATTACAGCAGATGGGAGAAGCGTGGCATTTAATATTTAGACAGATGCCACCTCCTACTTCCACCTGCCTTGAACTTGGATATTGTACAGCATGAATCGTCTGCTTAATAATTAAGCACAAAGAGGCCATTGATAAGGAGCTTCGGAGCGGCAGTACCTCGCCGTACAAGTCTTGTTATCCACAACAATGCACAAGTAGCGCTGATTAAACCGCACAGGACACTTAATGAGCGCTCGCCACTGATTGTTCATTTTTACATGTGTACTTAATTGCTGTTACATTGTGCTCCGAAAAGGTCGAATTTGGAGGATACAATGGAGCCTTCATTATCAGCTCTTATAATAAGGCACATGGTAACAGTTAGAAGCTACGCACCGCAAACACTACAAAACCGCGTATCTGTCACCGGGGGCCTGGTCGTTCAGAGCATGATGATATTTCTCACTATGATCACTTAGGAATATTTGGTGCGTAAATAAGTGCGCATACTTTTTTTATGTTGCAATGTATACAAATTTATAGATCCCAGCATTGAGCGCACATGTTTGCATGTTTCCCTTGCAGAAAAAAAGTGTGCAATTTTTTGGGCCAAAATGTAATTGTTTTGTCATTTTTGCTGGTGTAGTAACGAGACGTGTTGGTAAGTGGGAAGTTATGAAAATGAACATATTTCATTAGTCTCTTCTGAAATTTTGTGACAATTTCAGAGTATCCTGGCCCTCTTTTTTATAAAGAGTATGTCCGGTTAAATGGGTTGTCTCACTTCAGCAAATGGCGTTTATCATGTAGGCAAAGTTAAAGGGGTTGTCTCATCTCAGACAATGGGAGCATATCAATAGAATACATCCCATTGTCTGTTAAGTGTGGGTCCCACCACTGGGACCCTCACCTATATCGAGAATGGAGCCCCGAAAGTGGTGGCGGCCGCCCTCAATTCATTTCTATGGGGCTGCCGAAAATAGCTGAGCACTGGCTTGGCTATTTCTGTCCGGCCCATAGAAGTGAATGGGAGCGGTGGCTGGTCGGTGCCCTCCCATTCATTTCTATGGGGAGAGCGCTTGGTGGAGTCTACCAGCCACCACTTTGCGGGGCTCTGTTTAGGAGATAGGTGCGGTGGGACCCACACTTATCAGACAATGGGGGCAAATCGGGTGTAGAGGAGCAGTCACACCCGGTCCTGGTGTCTAAGGGAGCTCAAAGTAGAAAGCACTAGAATTATATAAGATACATGCTACAGATTTAGCATCGGTGGGACAGGAACCTTAAATGGGGTTGTTCAGTTCTGGGGACCTTTTCTACAGACCCCCCTTCATGGACGAACCTGTGGTGGTGATCATACTTACCTGATTCTTGCTGCTATGTTCCAGATCCGTCAACATCCGGTTGGTTGCAGGTCACATGACCACTGCAGCCAATGACTGACCACAGCAGTAACTTGTCACCCATGCATCATGTGACGTTAAATTGGATGTTGACGGAACCGGAATGCAGAGGCAGGGATCAGGGAAGTCATTGGCTTCAGTGGTCTTGTCAACTGTGTCATACTGGATGTTGATGTGGGGAGATCCAGGACCTGCAGAGTTGATGAGGTAGCGATGCAGTCAGATGGCGAACGGTGGGGATCTGGGCAGATGGTCCCTATTCTCGTAATTGTAGGAGTCCCAGCAGTAGGACCCCCACCAATCTATAACTTTATATTACTGGAATACCTCTTTAGCTTGACACATTAGTTTGAAGGACACATGTTTATTAGTCTATTGAAACTTTTTCTGCAAATTCTATTACCATTCTAAAAAGCCAAAGAAGTCCAAACTGAAGAATGAAAGACATATCAAAGGAATGTGAAGAATTTGTTCCATCGGGTGAATTCCAAAAAAAACGAAGTCTGATAAGAAGCTACATTATACTGAGGCCATATAGTAGGTAGGTTATGAGAAGAACAAGGATGGAAAGAGGTCTTCAGATCTCCAGGATTTTGAGAAGAAAACCACGCATTTCTATATGTATATATCTATATGTTGTCTCCTTTATTAGACAGATGTACTGTGTGTGGAAGGAGAATGCACGCAACCGTGCACACAGCTAATTGAACAGTCCAGGATTCTTGAGGTTAATTAGGATATCACTGCTTCTATTCTACAACTCCTTGGCCTCCTGAAGCCTCCAGATTCCGATTGACCTCGCTCCAACAAAAAGACCCTCTTTAACCCATTAACTAATTGATAACTGTGAGTGTCTTGAAGGAGTCTAATTAAATCATTGAATTGCGCAGTAGCCGCTTCATCAGGTTCTTCAAAAACTCCTCTTTAACAAAGTTTAGAAGTTACTTTACAAGGGAAAAGGATTCAAAAACATTGTCGTAGGCGAAGACCTTCACCTCCTTAACACCCCAGAGCGTTACTAAGAGTACTCTTCTACCATTCTCCTAAATTATCAAGTCCAGGACTATAATATTTAGACAGTTTTAAAGTTATGAGCCTAGAACTGAGAATATAAGAGTATAAAAAGAGTAGTTGAAACCAGCTGCATGCCTTCAATGGAGGCAGAACAGAGGACTGCTATGGGGTCTGGTGAGGGGAACCTGGCACTTCTCGATGTGAAAACACTATATTTTCATGTAATCAACACCAGGGAGGAAATCAGTGCAAACAGATTAGTACAGCTTCTAATTCAGTCACTTGTAACTGCATACATTCCTGTGCACTGAGCTCCCCCTAGTGGTGGCTGCAGAAGGCCAGTTTTGTAATACAATTGGGAAGCCTTAAGCTTTATCAATGTATTTATGCCAGTCGTCTGGTATGAAAAACAGACAATGGTCATCATTTTTGAGCTCCTAGAAAACCCCTTTAATTACAATTTCTTTTGTCCTCTATCATGTACAACATTTTGTGCTTGTCTGTTCTTCACATGTGACTGCTAGATCAAGTGTCTGGACAGTGATCATCTGACCGCATCGGTATCAGTGTAGGCAAAATGAATTGTGCACCACGTCATTCAAAAATCCACTTGCACAAAATTTGTGCACCAATTATATACTGATCAAAATTACATCCCTTTAAAATGATTCTGCTCACATTCCTTTTGCATTCCCTGTATAGGAAATTATAGGATTTTTCCAGTTCCTATTCTACAGTGTGAAATATATTAGTTTTTTTTCAGTTTGCATCATCCTATAAAATAATCATTTATGAAGGCATGTTATGTTATTTTGCAATTTATTTATTTTACTTTTATTCCTCCTATCCTCCGTTCTGGGCTGTGGTCACATGACTATGTCCATGTAGCACTTCCTTATTTCCTTTGATGTTATGTCCAGGGGCGGGGCAGTGATAGGGAAGTGTCTATGTGACTAGCTGGGTGGGAGGAGCTGTTAGGGGGTGGGGCTGGAGCTGTGGCAGAGAAAGGAGAAGTGTATCATGGGTTTGGCTGCACACAGCAACAGGAAATGCTACGTACAAAATGGAAACAAATCAGAGGGATTGGTTTACATGGCAGAAATGGTGAAAAGGAGAAAAGGAGTGTCCAAATTGAAAAAAATAAAAGCATGATGAAGATTTACAGGAGGTAAGCAACAACATGAACCTATCTGCAATACCCAAGACCAGGGGGTATCTGCAAATGTTTTATTCTATCAGCAAGAAGAGGTATGGCTGGCCAAAACAGGACTAACCACCTTCTTCCTCCCCTCTTGGTGGGAGTGAGCTGGTCCTGCTTCCTGCCAAGAAGGGGAGTTCAAGTCCAGACAGAGTGGAAGTAGGAAGCACATGCCAGAGCTCTTACTCCAAGGGAACTTGACCAGTTTGTCTGTCAGGCTATCACTCGAGGAAAATTGGAAGAATCAAGAACACTGCTTCCAAAAGCCTAGAAAGCAGAGTGATCAGCTAAATCAGACCCTGCTGCAGGTGAGGGACTATGTCTCAGACACCCATCACTGAGAACAACCACCAACCAACTTCAAGCCTGTATCACACAGTGGACACCTACATCCACAGGTTCCTGCAGGTGCCATTCATTTCCACACAACCAGCCACCATACCTCCTCTTCTGGTGCCAGAAATTGCACTTAATATTGCTCAATGTGCCACCAGTTACATCTTGTGCTAAGTAAAGAGAGAATGTTAGGAAGTACACCATGGCACAACTTCTCATCAGGGCCAGTACCACTCCCATCCTCTGCACCGGCTCCTCGGGGACTCACTGCATATCTGATAAAAACCATAGTTATGCCATAGTCAAAACCTCTTTGAGTAGAAGTCTCCCACCAATACATCTTTTTTGAAGCAGTAGTTTTACTACCACAGTTACTGGTGCTGGTTATCATCCACATTTTTGTGCGTCTATGATCTACAACGTCAGGAATCCAGAGCTGCATCCACTACCGGAGCTGGATTCTGTGCCATATAATGGATGTGATTGGAAGACTATAGTGCCACCTCCAGCAGGGTTATTATTGGCCTGACAGTTGCCAAATGCCAAAATGCCCATCAGTCCTGCCATTCAAAATCAGACCTAAATTGAATTTATTTTTGTTTTTCAGCAAGGATTCTGACATTTTTCAAGGGTTAATGCCCTAGAAGAACACGATAAATGCTTCGGTTTTGACACATCAGCTGCTTCGCTGCCAGCAGACTAAAGGTTACACGACCATTAAGAACCACTTAACGGGGCCGAAGACAAAAGAAAGTTGTGTTAGCTTTTGTTGTGAGTCAGCAACCTCATTTGCCGTGAATGCCATTGTCTACAGTCCGAGTCACTTAAAATCCAATAGTCGAGTCTTGTTTCCACCTCAGTGCCTCAACTGAACGACAGGCTGTTTGTTCCATCTGCCACAATGAGGGGGCTGAGGCGCAATGAGGCAAGGGACATGTAGACACCTCGTTTGACCAGTGTCGTTAAATAAACTGTCCTATGCCCTAATGAGAGATGGCCCATGTGACAGCTTACAACCAGCAAAATTAACAAATCGAGATTTTGGCATCTGGGCCAAGCTATTTCCGTGCAAGTCGAGGACCATTTGTATGGCGCGTTTACTAATGCTTTGTGTTCACTGGGCAAATGACTGAATGATGAGCGTCAAAATAATATAAAATGACTATTATCATTTGTGCAATTGTAATTCGCCTCATACCAGCAAGATACATCGATAATGTCTAAGAACATAGTACACGTAGACAAACGCCTCATGCACACGAACGTATTTTCTTTCCGTGTCCGTTCCGTTTTTTTGCGGTTTGTATGCAGAACAATTCATTTTAATGGGTCTGCAAAAAAAAACGGAAGGTACTCCGTGTGCATTCCTTTTCCATATGTCCATATTTCCGTTCCGCAAAAAAATAAAACATGTCCTATTATTGTCCGCATTACAGACAAGGATGGTAGTGTTCTATAGGGGCCAGCTGTTCCGTTCCGCATAATACGGAATGCACACGTATTATACATACGGTCGTGTGCATGAGCCCTTATACAAATAATTTTCAATATCTAGGCAGCTGAAAAAAACACCAGAGGGCAGACTAATAACAATACGCCTAATTCATCAACTGGTGTGCGACTTTTAATAAATACTCGGTTAAAGAAAGACAGCCGAATCAAATACACCTAATTGTACGCCTTAAAAACAGGCGAGCCTGATAAATGGTCCCCAGAATATTTTGGTGTCTAATGTGTAAAAAAGGCACACCTACATAACAAGGCTGAAAAAAATGCACAAAAAAAGGGTCCATGCACACGTCCTGTTTTTCTTTCCTGATCCGATCCGCATCCGATCCGCAAATCATGCGGATAGGATGCGGATCCATTCATTTCAATGGGTCCTGAAAAAATGCGGACAGCACTCCGTATACTGTCCGCATCCGTTGTTGTGTTCCGTTCCGTTATGCGGATCCGCAAATAAGATAAAGCTTGTCCTACTTTTGTCCGCATATGCGGTCCGTGGTCCCATTATAGTCAATGGGTCCGCAAAAAATTTGGATGATATGCGGAATGCATCAATATTTCATCCGCATATCATGCGCAATTGCGGATCCGTTTCCAGGAAATAGAAAGAAATACCCTACCAACATATATTCCTCCTTCCTTTTTTTTACGGAAAAACGGAACGGATGCGGATGTACAATTGGTAAAAACGGAAGGTTTTTGCAGAAACATGGATCCGCAAAAAACGGACCGAACATATGGAAAAGAAAAATACAGACGTGTGAATGGAGCCTTAGGCTCTATCTTATTTGCGGATCCGCATAACGGAACGGAACAACGGATGCGGACCGTATACGGTGTGCTGTCCGCATTTTTTCAGGACCCATTGAAATGAATGGATCCACATCCTATCCACATGATTTGCGGATCGGATGCGGATCGGATCAGGAAAGAAAAACAGGACGTGTGAATGGACCCTAAGGCCTCATGCACACGGCCATTCCGTGCATTGGGGACCACAATTTGCGGGCACCATCCGTGCAACATGTTCTATTTTTTTGTGGTATGAAGGCACGGAGAGAAACCCCACGGAAACTCCATGGAAACCCCAAGTGAATGGGTCCGCATCCATGTGCCCGGTGCATACGGCCGGGGCCTCTATATTGCGGACTTGCTGTTTGCAGCCCGCAATATGGGCACGACTATGTGCAAGAGACCTAAGGCCTCTTTCACACGGTCAGTATGTGGTCAATATTTTGCATCGGTATTTGTAAGCCAAAAAAAGGAGTGGGTCCAAAACACACAAATACTGATGCTAAATACTGACCAAATACTGACCGTGTGAAACAGGCCTAAGGGCTCATGTACACAAACCTATTTTGTTTTTGTGTCTGTACCGTTTTTTTTATTTTTGTAGACTGTATGTTGAACCATTCATTTTAATGGGTCTGCGAAAAAAAACGGAAGTTACTTCATGTGCATTCCGTTTCCGTATGTCCCTTTCACAAAAAAATAGAAAATGTCCTATTATTGTCCGCATTATGGACAAGGATAGGATGTTCTATTAGGGGCCAGCTGATCTATTCCACAAAATATGGAATGCACCAGACCTCATCAGTATTTTTTGCGGATCCGTTTTTTGCAAACAGCAAAATACATACAGTCGTGTGCATGAGCTTTCGTACAACCATATTGAAATCCGTCAGTATTCTGGATCTGGAATACGAATGGATTCCTGATAATATACGATCAGTATTGTCATCAGTATGGCTTTGGAATTAAGTGCATTTTCCTTCTTTCCTCATTTTTTATGCACTCCAATAGACTATAATGTACGTATTTGGAAACACGCACAAAACTCGGACATGCTGCGGATTTTAAATAATGACGGGAATTATACGCTCATGTGAATAACTCTGTTCATTAACACTAGCAGCGAATTCCGGTACATAAAATCCGGGCCATACACAGATAGGAAATACACTCGTGTAAAAGAAACCTATAAAAGGTGCAAAACACTATAATAAATGACCCCCATTGTCTGTTTGTCTGGAGAGGGATTAAAGTTTTCTGCAAAGGTTAAAAAAAAAAAAAAACTACCTGGTGTTAGAACACTTCACCTGTGACCTGATTGCTGCCTGAGCTTCAAGCCCCTGAAACTACAAGCGAGATGTGCTGTCTGGAGCAAGACACTGATAAGTGCCCACAAGGACATAGGAACCAAGGTTTGATAGATTTTCCTTGTGCATTGTTTGCTTCATTCCAGAAAGTTCCCCAATTACAGCAGTGAGGGGTTTCAATTTAAATTCATATTTTCCCCTTTACTGTTCATCCCCATTTAAACATTTGCTCTATGGACAATGCTACTAAGGGGTCCGCAATAAATGGGCACCGGCCGTGTGCACACCATATCAGCGGACCCATTCACTGTGGAGCACTTCCGCGGTTTTCTGTTTGGTTCTATTTTTTACGGTGCAGACGGATCACGGACCCATTTAAGTTAAATTGGTCTCGATTAGAGATGAGCGAACGTGCTCGTAATAAGCACTTTACCGCTCGGCTCTCCTGCGCTCGCATGGGCGCAGGCAGCCGCTTCCGTACTCCTCACCCGACGGAAGCGGCTGCCTGCGCCCATGCGAGCGCAGGGGGGCTGAGCGGTACAGTGCTCGTTACGAGCACGTTCGCTCATCTCTAGTCTCGATCCGTCTGCGGCAGCCGCACGGATGTTGTCCGTGCATTGAGGTCCGTGCAAATTGTAGGACCGGACGGCACACGTTTGCATGAGCCCTAAGCATGTGTCCTGTGCAATGTATGCATGCCTAGAACAGCCGTTTGAGGGGGAGTACATTGGCACTAGATGCAAGCATGTTGCATATTTGGATCTAAGGGGGTCATTTATTAAATCCGGCCTTTTAGACACTGGTCTTAATAACCCCTCTTTCTGGTGGTGGATGCGCCGAAGTTATGAAGAAGCATCGGCCTCTTCATAACTTCGGCGCATCCAGCGCCAGTGTAAATGTAAGCCGGCTTCCTAGCTGTCGCACCACAATCTGCAACTGAAATACGCCTAATATAGGCGTATTTCAGAATAATAAATACACACAGATCCGTTGCAAACCTGGAGAGACGCTTAGACCTCACTGTGCAGGCACTGGATAGGGTCAGTGAATTGGAGGTGAGTGGAGGAGGGCAACATCAGCAGCTGGATAACAGTTAGGCCTCGTCCACACCTCCATTTTTCACAGACATTTGCTTTCCGCATTTTCCACGGAGAGCACGCATACCCATTGTTTTAAATGTGTCTGTTCACGGTGGGTCAGTAAAAAAAAAACGAACGCAGAGACATGCACTACTTTGATCCGTGATGCGGACCAAGCCCACCCATTGAAGTCTATGGGTCTGTGAAAATCATGGAGAAAACGCGGATGGCATCTGTGGTGCATCCGTTTTTCACTGAAGACAGAAAATGCTCTCTGAAATTAATTTTCAGCTGAGCAACATCCTTGAATTACGGATGACACATGGAGGGAAAAAACACACACAAACCCATCACAGATGATAGACGCTTTTTTTTTTTTTTTTTTTTTCTTCACGGACGTGACACTGGAACGGAAATATGGATGAGACCTTATGAGAGGGGGAGGGGGAAAAGTCCCAGGGAGACTTGTCTTGAGCTGGAACGCCCATCTGTCTGGTTGATATTAGGGATGCAAGCCAAGGGCCAGCAGGGTATTGCTCCTAGCACCCAGAAGAATGACTGCTGTAGGAAGGATGAGAAGAGGAGTGCAGCATTCGTTAGGCAGATGCTAGGGATGATAGGCGGGTCAGGGTCATCTGTCGTGGAAACTGCAAATGCAGAACAATGGGGCACAATTATCAAGGTCGTTTTTTGGCCATAAAATTAGACTGGCGTATTTCATGCGTCTTTCTATTGAGTCTTTATTAAAAGTCGCACACTAGATGATGAATTAGACTAGGCGTATTGTTATTAGACTGCCCCCTGATGGATGTTTATTTTACAGGTTCATATTCACTTAGACTGGTCTCATTTATTTTCGCATGAAAAAAGTTGCATCTTTGCGGAGAAAAGTCGCACGTCTCCCAGAAAAATGTAACTTTTAATGCAAAAAATAAGTCACATTTCACTTCTCAAAAACAGACTAAGAAAAGTATGTCAGTCCTGGAGTGGAGGAGAAATTAGACTGTTTTTGTGACAACTTCAGGCACAAAAAAGGTGCAGCTATGTAAACAGGTCTTAAAAAAGTCGCAAAAGTTAGAAAACTTCTGAATTGGTGTAAAATAGTCGAAAAATGCACAAACTCCCCCAAAACGGGCATAATTTCAGTAGTAAATATGACAGTCTTAGGCTACATTCATCTGCAAAATACGGATAACCGGCCGTGGGTGTTCTGCAATTGCGGACAAGAATAGGACATGCTCTATGTTTTTTGTGGGGCCGTGGAACGGAGCTATGGATGCGACCACACACGGCGCACTGTCTGCATCTTTTGCAGCCCCATTGAAACACGGGAGGGATCATAGATCCGAATTCTATTCGCACAAACAGTTTGTTTTAATACCGTACGGAGACATTTCTGCATACAGTATCAAAATGTATTTCCTCCGTCGAGACAAAATTAGCTTCTCCCAAAGTCGTGCGAGACTTCACTGAATGAATTCGGTAATTATTTCTACATTTTTAAAAACCATTCAAATTAGGAATCCAAAGTCGGGTTAGGTACCAGCTGGTACCTCCGAACAGTATTAAAACAAAGTGTTTGAGCGAATAGAATTCCGACCTATGATCCAACGGTTGATTTTGTTCAAGCTTAAAATGGAGTAATAGGGTGCTCATTTTTCCTGTAGAATTCGGAATGCAGCTCTGGATGTGACTAGAGTATAATATTGACATTTGAATGGAAATAAAATTAAGAAAAAATGGCGCATTACACAACTTTTTATATACATTTGAATTGTGAAAGATTATTAATTAGTGTTTCTGATGGACATGATGATGAGTGGAGTAGTCCCTTAATATCCACTCTCTTATACATGGAGCCCTCTTCCTTGTATTGCTGATCTGTTCTCTAAACCCTCTCCTGCATGATCCTTGCACTTTTACAATGATCTCCCACTTCACTTCCACTCATGACCTCTTCACTCTCATCTCTCCCATATCTCTACAACCTCTTCATGTCTGCATTTTGTCTTTGGGGCTTATGAGTCTGAATTGTTACATCTCTTCCTTAACCAATAGGATAGGTTCACTGTTGGTAGCAAAAGGGTTTGGATCATATACAGAACCGTAGTCCCTTGGTTTTCATATCTCTGTGCTATTTTCTGACATTTAACTATGAATTTAACTTTAAAATTGAATTCTTACAGGACTCAGAGCTTGTACGGGTGCAGTGACCCAGAGGATCACTGCAAAAGGGTTAAAGTAATCAGGGATTATTGCTAAAGAATTAACTTCATGTTAAGGAGTTAAATGGGTATTCTGGTTGCTAGAAGTTATCTCCTATCCACAGGATAACTATTAGATTGGTGGGGGTCCTACCACTGGGACCCCCATCACGAGAACGGGGTCCCAGTACCCTCTGCAGCCCCCCCTGAAATGAGCGGAGCAGTTAGATGGGCATGCGCCCTGCTGCTCGATTCATTTCTAAGGGAGATAGCCGAGTACTCAAATTCCGGAATTCTCATAGAAATTAATGGAGCGGCCACGCGCATGTACGACCGGCCCCTCTGTTCAATTCAGGGTAGGCTGCAGCGGGTACAGGGGGGTCCCAGTGGTAGGATCCCTACTGATCTAGTAGTTATCCCCGACTACACTGATTTGGAAGCAATATAAATCAGTCGGCACCACGGTGTGAGTAGCGGTGCACGTGTCCTAGGGATGGCGTCTCGTACTTAAATAATGAAGAAAGGACTAGCACTCTTGCGTAGTTGCTTTTTTTGGATGCTCTTTTATTGCCACATGTCTCAGTGACGCGTTTCGGCACAAACAGTGCCTTCCTCAGACAGTCTGAGTGTCTGTCTGAGGAAGGCACTGTTTGTGCTGAAACGCGTCACAGAGATATGTGGCAATAAAAGAGCATCCAAAAAAAGCAACTACGCAAGAGTGCCGGTCCTTTCTGCACTGATTTGGAAGTGATTTTCAAGCTACTTCATGCATTTCCACTGGACAGCGACTTAACAGCAATTTTTCGTAGTGTGACAAAAAGTCTACGTTTAACCCTTGCTTTATAATGTTTATTTAAAGCATGCAAATGGACAAAGCAGTGTGTATGGAGCCTGTATGGCAGTGCACGGAGTAGTAGGGATCAAGACAGCCTCTGTGTGCATTCTCTTAAATGAGAGCCCTTGTCATCACTGCACTTCATCCGGGGTGCGCATGAGTGTCGCATCACTCTCCCTGCTGCTGGCCCTCTTCTGCCCTTCAGTAGCAGGGTTAGCTGCCTGAGTTTTTTGTCACCAGCTGGAGGCTGCGGCCTGTGCCTGGCTGTTAGGCCTCTTCTTCTGCATGTGCCTCCCAGGTCGCAAAAGGGTCAGTGCACTCTTACACCAATCTTTACCATCCAATGGCTGGACACCTGGATGTACTTAAAGCGCCTTTCCCTAGGGAGAGGTGCCTGATCAATTGTCTAGCTTGCTAGTTCCTTGCAAAGGTGTACTGCTTTGTTTGTCTGACTGTGTACCGGCCTCTGCCCATTTCCTGACTCCGATCTCCAACTGCCTGACCTGATTGTACCTGATTACCGTATTGACCCTCTGCTACTTGCCCTGACCTCTGCCTTGTTTTACGGATTTGCACAACCTCTGCCTGCCTTGAGCTTTGCATGTCCCTTACTATGGTTTTGCCTTATACCCCAGTGCTCCATTCCGGTGTTTCTGACGCCTGGATCATCTGTCAACCACACTGGGACTACTCCAGGTGGTAGCAACCAGATGGTTCTACTGCACTAAAGTCCAGATCCCTTTATAGGGGTTAAAGGATGAATACCAGGGAACTGCCAAGATAACTCCCTCAAGTGTAGCAAAAGTCAAATCGGTTGATTGACACAGTGGTTCCACACCCATGGACCATTATAGCCCTATTAAAAATGGAGCTATAATTACTGTCCTGTAACTGGGGCAAAGATTTGGTTTACTTGGTGGCTTGTTGGTTCTCCCTCGGACACCCAGCCTTTACCTTTACCCTTGAATGACTGTCTCAACAGCAAGATTGCATGGGGGGGAGAACTATTTCTTTAATTGACAAATTCTGTATTAGATGTTAAATAAAATAATCTGAACAATATAAATATAATAAAATACATTACAACTGTACTACTAATAGTCCTTTTTTTATTATTGAGAGTAATTGGGTTCTAAAGGAACAGCTAGAAGACTGAGGGAATAGCAAGCGATTGATTTAAATGCATGTTGTCCCTTGTCTTAGATCATAAGATTTAATGTTCTGCTTCGTTTATCTTAATCAGCAGAGATGTATCAAAGCTAATTAAGAAATTCCTCACATTTCTCAACTTTTCACCTTCCATTTTATTGATACAATTAAAAGCTTATCATAAGACTCTCATTTGTATGAGATGAAATTCAGAGTACACGGAGTGTCAATACATGACACTCAACGCTGCCGGAAGAATATGTTAAAGCCCAGCTGAAATATTCCTTTCTACCATATTCCTAAGCAACTAGCCAGATATCAAGAAAGACTCTTAAAGGGGCTGTCTAGTCTACAAAACCCAATTTCAAATACCTATTTAAAGAAGAACTCCCTCAAAAAAAATGTATTCCATGTCCTGCTAGAAAGGTACATGATGTAATCTGTAGCAAATGTAATTTTCTTAATAGTGGCTGTATTTTTGAGTTATATCTCCTTGATGTTTCTCATCTGTGTCATGTGACCAGCAATCAGACTCACCAACTGACACAGCATTTCATGTGTGGACAAGAAGTCTAATTCTCTATGCATTCCTATGGGAGCCTCACTTTCAGTCTCATTGGAATGAATAGAGCAGTAACTGGCTTCCTGTCCTGGGTCAGTTGGAGGTCAGGGAGTTGGTCACATGACCCAGCTACAATAAGAAGAGAGTGGATAACTCTCAATTACAGTCTCTGATAAGAAGATGACATTCACTACAGATTATATCATGCACCTTTCTAACAGGTCAGGGAATAAAAAATTTTGCGGGAGTTCTTCTTTAATAGGAGTACCTTAGCTAAGAAGCTCATCAGTGATTCAACGATAATAATTGCAAGGGTGAGACTGCGACTGGTCCCAGAGGGGGAGAGGACCCACCCCGTTCCCCAGTGAAGTGCCACTTTCACCAGTATTGGCATCCTCAAAATGCTTTTCCAGTTTAAAGCTGTTGTGGAGCAGAGAGCATTTAGCGCCGTACCCACCACATACTCCTGCCTTAGGTCCAGGAGGTCGAGAGCGTACAAATGATGTCAGGCAAAACAATGACATCACTGTATTACATAGGCAGGAAGTTCGCAGCGAATAAGTTGGCCACTCACTGTTGGAATGAGGTTAGATGTGTATCAGCTTTTTTGTTTTTAAGGTGCAAAGGGGGAGACCATGGGAGACAATACTATTTTAACAGGGCACAGTGAAGAACATTACTAGTCTAATGGGGCACACTGGGGGACATCACCAGTTTAATGAGGCACACTGGGGGACATAACTATTCTAATGAGGCACACTGGGGGACATAACTATTCTAATGAGGCACAGTAGGGGACATTACTAGCCTAACAGGGCTCACTGGGGTACATAACCATTCTAATGGGGCATAGTGGGTTACCAAATTATTCTAATGGGACACAGTGGGGTAACATAGTTTACATAGTAACATAGTTTATAAGGCTGAAAAAAGACATCTGTCCATCCAGTTCGGCCTGTTTTCCTATAAGTTGATCCAGAGGAAGGCAAAAAACCCCTGTGAGGTAGAAGCCAATTTCCCCCACTTTAGGGGAAAAAAAATTCCTTCCTGACTCCAATCAGGCAATTAGAATTACTCCCTGGATCAACGACCCATCTCTAGTAACTATAACCTATAATATTATTACCCTCCAGAAATACATCCAGGCCTCTCTTGAACTCTTTTAGGTGAACTTACCATCACCACCTCCTCAGGCAGAGAGTTCCATAGTCTCACTGCTCTTACCGTAAAGAATCCTCTTCTATGTTTGTGTACAAACCTTCTTTCCTCCAGACGCAGAGGATGGCCCCTCGTCACAGTCACAGTCCTGGGGATAAATAGATCATGGGAGAGATCTCTGTACTGACCTCTGATATATTTATACATAGTTATTAGATCTCCCCTCAGTCGTCTTTTTTCTAAAGTGAATAACCCTAATTTTGATAATCTTTCTGGGTACTGTAGTCCACCCATTCCAGTTATTACTTTAGTTGCCCTCCTCTGAACCCTCTCCAGCTCTGCTATGTCATGTCATGTACATTACTATTCTAATGTGGTACAGTAGGATACATTACTAGTCTAACAGGGCACAGTAGGGGGAAATTACTAGCCTAATGTGACTTGGTAGGATATATTACTGTTCTAATGGGGCACAGTGGGGTAAATTGCTATTCTAATGTGGCTCAGGGAGTTTACTACTACTGGATCACTAACCTTTGTCGGTGTCTTTGACATTGCCTCTGATTACGTGACCTTCTGATATTTGACTGATGTTTGTTTGTGACTTAGCGTGCTGACTTTGTTTCTGATGTTTTCTCCTGGTTTCTCTCTGCTGTGTATTTGTATATTATTTTGAATCTTGATCCAGTCCTCATTTTGCCTGTCTTGTTTTCACGACTACTCTGTTCCCATTTTGGTTTAGGCCCTTGCACGTAGCTAAGAAGGGACCATCGTCCAGTTGTGGGCCATCTCTTAGGATGGATCGTGCAAGTAGGTAGGAGCAGTGGTGCAGGTGGAGCACAGGGCTATCGCCTTGAACGGATATTCCGGTTTTTTACAGCAAGGCACAAAACATTCTGCAAAGTACCAGTAAATACACATTCAAAAATAGGAGTGTTACTAGTTTAACATTTATTCTCCAGCAGGACAATGACCTTAGACACACAACCAATGTCAGTAAGAACCAGCTTCAGTGTAAAGAAGAACAAGGAGTCGTGAAAGTAATTATATGGCCCCACAGAGTCCTGATCTCAACATCACCTAGTCTGTCTCGAATAGAAGAGATGAAGGGATAGAAGGATTTTAGCAAGCCTAATGCACAGAAGATATATGGTTAGTTTTCCCCAAGATCATTGGAGCTACCTTCTTGCTGAGTGCCTTCAAAAACTGTGTGCAAGTGTATAATGGCCTGGTGGTTCACTGCTTAATTGTACCTTATGCGCGTTGCATCACAAAGGCTAAGTATATGAGGAGAAGGGGTTAAATTTTCCAGCCACTTAGATACAGTTGCTGGGTGGGGGCTGGACCCAGCTCTCCCTGTTGGTTGAAGGCAGTAGTGTGTATGGTGTGGAAGAGGAGCAAAGAGAAGCAGCAAACTGAGATGCAACAGTCTCATCAGACCTGAAAAAGTTCCAGCCTCTGAGGGAGAGAAGATTTGAGTGTGACAGCAGCCATTTCAAAGGGCAGCACATGGACAGAAAGTCAGTAAAGGTAAATCATGTATTTTGGATGTGGACTTCACTGCATTTGGTTAGGCTAGTAGCTTCAGGCACCCTTTTTAATACTCAAGCGACACACTGACCAACTGTTAAAGAACTACACCCCACAGCTGGGGATTTCAGAATTATTCATTGATGGAGAGAATTTGCTAATTTTTGGCTGAATTGGGAAGATTGCTTTGCTATCAGAAGAGGGACTCAGAGAAGTCCTTAATATTACCTCTTCAGTCTACCAGATACACAGCCTTTTGCGAGAACTGTTTGGTACAATCTAAATAGACTGTGCCTAGCCTTGCTAATGTGTTTATCCATGAACTACCAACATTTCCAGTACAACTGTTCATTAGTGGCATTTCTATTTTTTAGAAAGCATTCTTGCTTTGCAGCATTTTTTGACACTTGCCTAAAACTTTTGCAAGGTACTGTATATTAATGATGACCTATCCTCAAGATAAGGGTGCATTCAGAAGAATGTGTTTCTAGGTCCGCATCCTTTCTGCAAAATTTGCTGAAAGCATGCAGACCCAATCATTTCAATGGGGCCACAAAAGATGCGGAACGCACGTGGGTGGTATCCGTGTTTTGTGGATCCGCAATTTGTTGACTTAAAACGCATACAGTCGTCTGAATGTAGCCTAAGTGATCAATATCAGATCAGTGGGGTCCAATTCCCGGCACCCCCGCTGATTAGCTGTCTCAGGCGGTTGCCAGCACCAAAAACTAAACAGTGGATGAGCCAGAGGCAGAAGACATTTTTGAATGGGAGCTGAACTGCAGTACATCGGCACTGCCAGTATACGGTGGTTGTAGCCGCCTTCTTACTGGCTCCTTGGGCCATGGATGAAGTGGAGGGAATGCCACACCCTTTCTTCCCCTTGGGGAGCATCCTGGTGAGAAGTCTCCTGCTTGGCGGTGATTTGAGGTTCCGTTGGTGGTGAAAGATTATGAGTGCAAGTCAAGAGTCCCAAGCTGTTTCCAGCGCCGATGCCTGTTGGAACAGTAGACGTGTCATGTTTCGGACCCCCACCATTCTGATATTGATGACCTATCTTGAGGATAGTCATCAATATCAAAAATCTGGAATACCCCTTTAAATAATGTAATATATTTAGGTTGTTATGGAGCATGCCCTAACAATAAGCATTATGAAAAGTCAACCTTTAGGACTCATGCACACGAACATGTGCCAGCAGTGCCCATGCTGTGGACTGCAATTTGCGGTCCGCAATGCACAGGCACTGACTGTGGGGCCGCCGCATTCGGATGGCGGACTCGTTCACTTGAATGGGCTCTGTGATCCGCATCTCACCATCCGCACCGCAAAAAATGTAGTGCATAGGCACGGGCAGAAACACCATGGAAGCACTCTGTAGTGCTTCCGTGGGGTTCCGATCCGTGCCTCTGTTCCGCATCTCTGGGATTGCGGACCCGTTCAAGTTAATGGGTCCATGATGCGGGATGCACATGGCCGGTGCCCGTGTATTGCAGACACGCAGTATGCGGACCGAGCAACGGTCGTGTGCATGACCCCCTTAGGGTCGGCCAATGGGGGTGGGCTGACTACCCACATATGGTAAAACTCCTTTAGCTTTCATCAGGTATACGGGTGCCTATAGGGTGCTATTAGAATACCTCATGGGACGGATCTGGCAAAGCCTTTATTTTTATTTTTCTGTTCCTATAGTAAGGAAGAGGCCTAAGGTTCCTTCTATCACGTAACAAAGCATCACCATTATAAATGGCCCAAGGCAGGTGGGGGGATGCTATACATTCTTAATCTGACTCCACAAGTTTCACTTGTGGTTATCTCTGCAAAATAAAACATTTTTGTCACCCAGTGCACAAGCGATTGGCTCCATGGAGGGACTAAATCGTCACTCGTGCATTGGATGATTAAAGTCACTATTTTGACTTGAAGATTTGGAGTGCTGCTTCCTCCATTAGAATGGCTATTGTGAACATAAGGTTTGGAGTCCGTTCAAGGATTTTGGCTTTAATTGTGCTGCTCCATGGTCATGACATATGTGGTTCTACCATGTTTTACTCAATGCCTCTTAATTTTATGGGACCAAACCAGACTGTAGAAGATTTATACCTTTTGGATAATAATTAAAAAAAAAAAACTCAATAAAATATTTTTAAAATTTTTATTTTTGTAACAATCCAGCAAGATGTTATAGCACAAGTTAGAGGTGATTTGATGGTATCCTCTTTATCCTCTTATCCTGAACATCTTGGAGTCTTTTCAGGGTGCACCACATTGACCCCCAGGTGTGAGAGGTTCCCACTGTGCCTCTGCAGTGTTGGTTTTGCTGCAGGTTGGAATTGATAGGTTGGTGGCCTCCTCTTCTTCTTCCTGGACAGGTTCTGGATCTTTTCAGGGTGCAACGCTTTGACCAGTGATAAGGGTCTTGTCCAGGCTTGAGGGATTCTCACTGTGCTTCTGCAGGATTGTTTTTTTTTTTTTTGGGTGGGGGGGTAGGAAAGGTTTGGGGTAAGGAATATTTTTTTTTTTTTTTTTTGGGCGTAAGGGATTGGAAAGGTTTGGGGTAAGGATAGTTTTTTTTTGTTTTTTTTGGGAGGGGTAAGGGATAGGAAAGGTTTGGGGTCAGGAATAGTTTTTTTGGAGGATAAGGAATAGGAAAGGTTTCGGGTAAGGATAATTTTTTTTTTTTTGGGGGGGGTAAGGGATAGGAAAGGTTTGGGGTAAGGTTAGTTTTTTGGGGGGTAAGGGATAGGAAAGGTTTGGGGTAAGGATAGTTTTTTTTGTAGTTTTTTGTTTTTCTGCAGAGATGGTTGGCTGCAGGTGAGGGGTAGTTGGTTGATGATACCCCTTGGGAGTCTGTTGTTGTTGACTCCAGATGGCTGATTTGTTCTACGGCAGGTAGTGTTCTGGTGGGAAGCTGGTTCTTGGTCCTGTTTTTTTCGACCAGTCCACATTCAGGGCATGATGCCACAGGAACCCGACCAATAAGGTGACAATTAGACAGCAGACGGCAGCGTAGATGACATAGCTGACATGGCTCTGGAGGAATGTGAGGATGTTGTCTTTAGTGGAGGGACCATGTTCAATCCTCTCCTCCTCTTCCTCTTGGGTGGGAAGTTTTTCTGACAGAGCTCGATGGAATTCAGCTTCTATTTGTTCCACTGTCTTTGATTTAGTCTGCGTCACTGAAAAACAGAAGAGAATACAAGTAAATAAGGTGATGAGGAGAACGTTGTCTTCTGCAGTGCTGAATGAAAGACAGAGAAGTTATCAGAAAGAGTTCTTTACTGTAAGAGCAGAGACCGGAGGGGCTTCTTATCGTGTATATATTTATGTGAATGGTGTAGAAAAGAGAATTTTTGAGAGTGGAAACTAAGTCTTACCATCGAGATAATAGAATCTTCGGAGTACGATGTCATCATCCTCATCCGTTATCTCGCAGGCATAGGTTCCTTTATGGCTGACTCTGGTCGGCTTGATGACAACAAACAGGTCATCCCCACTGTAGATGTCTTTAAAGTAACTTAAATCAGTTTTTCTGATCTGAAAGTGAAAACATTGATGACATCGTAAGAGACATTTGTCCTATGGGAAGTATGTATAGCATTGGGGTGGGGAGGGGGGCGGTCGGTTGTTACTAATTTTATTTTGCACTGTAATAGAATGGTATAAGCGACTTACGTTTTTGGCGTACTTCCAGACAACCTTCAGATTATATGGAAGGATAAAGGACGCCGTGCAGGGGATGATGGTCTTTTCCAGCTCTTCCACCTTCATGTCCTCAACTGAAATGAAAGAAAAGGTAAACCATGGTCTAAGACAAGCAGCAATGAGCTGACAGATTAATAAGAGGTTCACAAACTAATGGTAGAAATGATCTTACGAGGACAGGTCACAGGGATCTTGCAGTCCTCCTCAGCACATCGGCTGCATGAAAAGGTACGGGCAGATTTTTGAAGCCCTAGGGAGAGAAATAGAGAGAAGGGTCTAATGTCTGAGGTAAATGATGACCCCACCATGTATATAATGGAGGCCACTCATCAAATTGTCTTATCTAATGACATTACTCACCACATGGAGGTCTGCATTCCACCGGTGGATGACCTAATGGAGGGAATCAAATATGGTTAAGGATGGATGTTGTGGGGGGAAGCAGGGTCACAGATAGACGATTATAGAGACTATACAGAATATGTCTACTGTCTGTTTATGAGGATCTTTAGTCACTTACTTGCGACACGATCTTTCACGCCTTTCACAAATTCAGCCATCTTTATATCGAACTGTTCCACCCAAGCTGGTGGGAAGACTAAAAGAACGGAGATAGAAATTTTAGAACATTTTAATATACTATTGATGATTCAAAAGAAATTGGGGAGATTCTTAAGATTTCAGGAACTTACATAGTTTGTCGATTTTCTTCACCTCTTTTTCAAAGGTCTTCAGATACTTTCTGATGTTTTGTATCTGGTTAAAGGCTGTAAGGAGAAGACACATGAGATTTATGATGGGTCCCGCAGACATTGTATACAGGGCTCTATGATGGATATCTGAATATTATGTGAGATAAGAAATAGAAGCAGATAATAGTTACCTATCGTGATGTTATTCAGGGGGTCAAAGCCCCAGTGTAGCCTCTGGAGACATTCTTCAGCCCCCATTTTGTCCAGCGAGACCGCATGGTGACAAATGCCGGCCCTGTCCGCTGGAGTGGTGAAGCATTTCAGGCAAGATGTTGCTACCTGTGCTCCACATAGAAGTACTATTATCTGCAGCAGCAGATAATAGGAATTAAAGAATCGCATGACGTTTAGTCACAAAATCCCTTCAGCCTGCGAACCTGAGAAAACACAGAGAAGTCAGCCTAAGATTTTTATTGGTGGGAAATAGGATCCATTGTCCCTGCCTGCTTCTTCTATATGGTCATGATATGGGGGTGACATGACGTCAACGTATAGCCCCTAGGACTACGGATGAGCAAACTTCGGTTTCAAGTTCGGTATACAAGGGTACAGATTATCTAAGAATTCCGTTACCTAAGTTTTATGGTTCTTGGTAGCAGAATGCATAACTGAATACTTAGATAACCTGAACCTTGTACGCCGGACTTGAAAACACAAGTTCTATCATCCATACCTATAACCCCTCCAATTACAGAATACAGACACCTGATCTTATGGGATCATTCCAGGATATAAGAGGAATGTGACCCCCTACACTTGACAATAGAGAAGTGCTGATAATGGAATCCTCTACCCATCAGAACAGCCTTACCTTACATAGCTCATTATGGATTTAGTATATAGTACAATATATATAGATATATATTATAGTCAGGCTTCACATGTCATAAACCTACACTCATTTATTCTGCTGATTTCCAGAAATATAACTTAAAGCTTCACGGCCCCAAGAAAAAAAATATAAAAAAAGAGTTTTCCAACTGTAGCATGTCATTTGGACTTTTTTGGCCAAGAGTAACTACATCCCCTGAAGCCTCTATCTTTACACCCCTGAGAATCTGGCTAAAAAACAAAAGCTAATTTTGGAGTCCCATTTTGGACCAAAATTTGCAACTCTTACACCTTTTGCTCCACTTTTCTAAAAAGAGAGAGACCCCATTCATTTCTATAGCAGCCCTGCTACGCTGAGATACTTGGGGGCAACAGCTGTCACAGCCAAAATCACTGTGTAGACGTAACCGTAATGTAAGACACTAGTTTTTAAAAAAGTCTGAAGAAAGCAAGAAGAAATTTGGGAAGGGGGCACTTATTTATCAGCTACAGGTACAGACATGGTAATGACGGAGTACTCACGTGTCACATCCAACTGATGAGTGGCTGCTCTGTGTCCAGCGCCTCCTTATATACCCACGATGACATCACAATAGAGATTACTGCTGGGTGACATCACAATGCACAGGTATGGTGCTGGGCGGCCATCTTTTCTTACAAAAATACCATCCAGCAAATAATAATTGTTTTATGATTTGGCTTCATAGGAATAGTGACTCGAATAAACTTAAAGGAAATCTGTCACATGGATTATCACTATTAAAGTAAAACTATTACCATGTAGAACATAACGCCTCCTTCTCTGATGTACCTTCCATTTGGCATTTCTGGTTTTCAATCTTGTGAAAATCATCTTTGCATGATATACAAATTAGGCAGTGAGGTGCCCAGAGGCGTGTTATTTTTTTTTTTCAATTATGCCCAGGAACGCCCCCAACCAGTGCCCAGGTCCTGCCCTCCAGCAGAGACCAAGCACGCCTCACCTGGGCTGAGACTCCACTCCCCCCACCAGCACCATTGAGACCCACCAAGATAATGCCGCCTACACTTGCCTTCAGCTTTGCTAAGAATATATTGCAAAGGCGCAGTACCGAAGACTGCCTGTGCCTGCATGCCTTATGTCCTACTGAGGACGTCAGCCTAAAATGTGTCACTAAATGTGTCATAAACACTCACAGCATTTATCATGTAGAGAAAGTTAATACAAGGCACTTACTAATGTATTGTGATTGTCCATAATGCTTCCCTCACATTATACACTGTTCGTTTCCATGGTTACGACCATCTTGTAATCCAGCAGTGGTGGCCTTGCTTGCACACTATAGGAAAAAGTGCCAACCTCTCTAGTGGTCAGAACCGTGGGAGCACACATAGATTGGCGCTTTTTCCTATAGTGTGCAAGCACGACCACCACTGCTGGATTACAAGATGGTCGTAACCATGGAAACGAACAGTGTATAATGTGATAGAAAAATGAAATCAGCCAGCAAAGGAAGGAATATGGACAATCACAATACATTAGTAAGTGCCTGGTGTTAACTTTCTCTACATGATAAATGCTATTTGCTGAAGTGTGACAACCCCTTTAAGGAGCACATTTTGGGATTCCAAAAATAACAGTCAAGGATTTCAGGTGCATGTACTATAGAAGAGAAAAGCAATACTATAAACACATGACTATTGGCGGGAACCAGACTGCTCAGGATGGACATTTATATACATTTGTATTATCCTGTAGTCCTGGATTATGCATCTATCACCATAATCTAAAATGTTTAACTCTGCAGCTAAGTATGGAGGGTTTCTCCGGTCACAAATCCATCCACGCCGTATAGTAGCGGGCACTTCACTGTGCATGAGCAGAGGCGATTCATATATCCGTGTATTCTTGCTTTGTGCAACAGAGGGAAAATGGTCCCAGATGGATTGGGCAGGGGCTTAGTTCCGGGATTAAGATGAGACAGTGGGTAATTATTGAGTGGCGTTGCCTCAGCGCTGATTAATATCTGCAAGGTTTTTCCTTCCTTCAGAGGAAAGCATTGATAAAGATGAAGCATGCTGCTCCATGTCCTCTATGCGGCATAAAAAAACAACACATTTCAATCTAACAGGATCAGATCCCTCTTTGATCACAATCTGTTACCTAGATGTCTTTTCAAATTAATCAGTCCTGTTTGTTTAGCTGCAGCCAGTTTGTACTTGGAAATTAATAAATGTACCGGGAGCCCTGGAATACATAATTACATTGTACAGTTTAATCTCGACATAATAATAATTTTGACCTTAGACTGCAGTCTCTGTTACAGCCGAACAATCCACCTTTAGTGATTTACTCGGGAGCATTGCTACTAAAGACTGCGCTAAAAGCAGAGCAATTACCTGCCAAAATGATATCGCCGTGCCGAATATTACTGTCATTTACAAATCCAGTTCAGGGGCCAACAGCAATATTGTGAACGTAGCGTTAAAGGGCATCGGGGCGTACGTTGTAATCATGCAGGATATTTCATTGCTGGTATGCTCCTGGAATAAAAAAAAAATCTCCTATTAAAAAAACAAAAAAAATCTCCTATAAAAAAAAAAAAACCCCAAAAAAAACAGGTTGCTATAAGTTTTGATTATTTTGCAATGCACAGTCCATGGGGTATGGCGGCGATGCCCCTGTACCCTGCATGCCAGGTTCCATTTCTTGTAGGATAGGTAAATCTTTTTATTATAACAATAAATAAATTTAAAAAAAGCAATTTTGCATTCATTAAAAAATTCTACTGTTTTGTTTCTGCTGTTTCTGTGCATCTCCATGGTAACAGACTACAAACAAGCTCTTTGTAGTCTGATCCTGCAGTCCTATTTTCTTTTATCTGTCGCCTACTTCCAGCTAACCTACCAAATCTATGTTAACACAAAGTAGGGGACAAAGGGAAGAACATTCGTGACTACGAGACTGCAGGATTAAGCTATACAGAATTTCTTTGTCGTCTGTTACCATGGAGATGCATAGACTGCATAGGAGGTGCAGAAAGTTTTTTAAATTAAGATGTCATGTAACACGTGAGGACTGTGGTGGTGATGTCATGTAATGCATGAGGACTGTGACTCTGATGTCACGTAGCAAATGAGGACTCTGGCAGTGATGTCATGTATCACATGAGGACTCCGGTGGGTATACCATATAACACATGAGGGCTGTGGCGGTGATGTCATGTAACACATGAGGGCTGTGGCGGTGATGTCATGTAACACATGAGGGCTGTGGCGGTGATGTCATGTAACACATGAGGGCTGTGGCGGTGATGTCATGTAACACATGAGGGCTCTGGCGGTGATGTCATGTAACGCATGAGGGCTCTGTCGGTGATGTCATGTAACGCATGAGGACTCTGGCGGTGATGTCATGTAGGGCTAGATAGTAATGCCCATGGTGGTGATATCATGGTATACATGAGGACTTGATGTCATAGCAGACATAAAAGCTGGGATGGTGATGGGGTCACGTATTACATGAGAACTGACTGTATGTTATACCTTTTCTGTACAATAACCCTCATATTCCTATAATGTATTCCGGGCACTGTACTTTATGATACTGCAAATTTAGATGAGAACAGATGACATTACATCTCAGATGACATTACATCTCATTATGTGGTCATTAAGTTATTGGCTGTATTGATCAGGTATCCTATAGGGAACCTCATTAAGCGTCTGACTCAATTGTCATTGGTTTCATTAACTTAAAAAAAAAATCTAATTACACTTTGCATTATAACTAGGGATGAGCGAGCAGTGCTCGTTACGAGCACTGTAACGCTCGGGTCCCGTGTGCAATGCCCGCAGGCATTGCGGATCCGTCCTCAACTGCATGTAAGTCAATGAGGACGGATCGTTTGGTATGACACTCATACCAAACAGTTCCGTCCTCACCCGTCTTAAAGTCAGTGGGGACGGAACCGTTTGGTATGAGTGTCATACCAAACGATCCGTCCTCATTGACTTACATGCAGATGAGGACGGATCCGCAATGCCTGCGGGCATTGCACACGGGACCCGAGCGTTACAGTGCTCGTAACGAGCACTGCTCGCTCATCTCTAATTATAACATAATTGTAAAGGGAATTGTGTATAGCCACAACAGGCTATGACTGGTATTGCAGCCCGGCCCCATCCTGTAGAATGTGGATGAGTTGCAATACTAAGCACAGTTATGAACTTTAGCATGGAAGCGACATTAATGTGACTTTAACATCTGTTTTAGTAAATACTTGAATAAAAATTACAGCGCCTCTTTTTTCATAACTCTGCATTATGCTGTTCCTCTGTTATTCATCCTGAATTTTTATGAAAAAATTGTCAGCTGTGTGTTACAATACCATTGTCAAAGGGGTGTGTTCCTAGACAATATGACACTCTCAGCACTGATTTCACAGCCCAGCTGGTAACACCCAGTAACCAGTCATATGGCCTCGGTGCAGCTCAGTCCCCTTCAAGTGAATGGTCCTGAGATGCAATACCAAACCCAACCAGACCCCACTGCTGAGGATACTCCATCAATATTAAACTCCCAGAAAACCCTTCTAAGTCACGTTGAAAATTTTTTCCCTATGAGGATAAAAAAATGCAAAAAAAAAAACTTGCATCTACCTCAAATTCTTGTAATTTTTGTGATAGTCTTGAGTTGGCGTCAGTGGTGTAAATATAGAAGTAAGGACCCCTTAGCAAGGATCAAACCAGGCCCCACACAGGACAGAAGGGATTCCGCCAAAACCCCTTTCAATGACCCTTGGGCATTTTTTTTTTTTTTTACTGCCTTGTTTGCTAAAAGTTGTTTCTATAGAGGGTAGAGTCCTGGCCAAGTTTATACCCCCAGTAGAAGAGGAGATGGTCCTAACTGGGCCCCATAGCAGTCGCATGGTAGTTACACCCCTGGTTGGCGTGCATTTTTTCCCCCAGAATGAACAAAGTCACATTGTCAGCGTGATTTTCTTGCGATTCTTGTTCAATTTGCTGTTCACCAAAATTTATTTTTATTATAATCACTTTTTTAATCTCAGAAACCTATTTAAGCAGGGGTGGAACTATTGCCATAGTCAGGGACAGACCGGCCCACCAGAGCACCAGAGGATCCTCTGGTGGGCCCAAGCTCTGACAATAATAGACCCCTATTAAAAACACGGCGCATAAGGTCCTATATACACAGAGGGTGGGCCCTCAGAATCACTTCCTCTGGTGGGCCCAAGGGGCTTCAGTCTGATATTGGCCATAGTAGCCTTAAAGACTGATACAGGGCCCACAGAACCAGGGGAATGAGCCTCGGCTGTCACTACACAACATTAATGATGTGTCTCCTGCTGCTGTCTCTGTCATTCATTACGACCTGGGCCTCATCCCTAGCCTGTGCTCTCCCCAGCATCAGGTGTGATTGCCGTGACATCATCACACCTGCTGGGCTGAGTAGGAGAGCGTACAGGCCTAGGATCTTCCTGTACGCTCTCCTGCCAAGCTCGGCAAGCGTAATGACATCACTGGATCAAGCCTGCTGCTGGTTAGAGTGTGATGTGCTCCGTTTATCGGGGGAACTGGGCTAGGTATTACTTTTTTAATACTACAGAGGCTTCACTAGTAAAAGGAGGGCACTAAGTGGGCATAACTACTGTGTTGAGGCATCACTACTGTGAAGAGGGCACTAAGGAAAATTCTACTGTAAGAAGGAATAACTATCGTGCTGGGCACTAAGGTGGCATATGGGACCGGATTTCATACTGTATGGTTGACTCCCCCCTCCTATCTTACTATAGTGAGTGTTTAATTTTTATATTTTTTACATGACTAAGTAGGTGGTTTTTTTTTATTGTGATCGTAGGTGGTCTTAACTAGCTGGGGCCTGTGAGGAAGTTGCTCTAGGAGCAGTTCAAAAATTTGCTATGGGGCCCAGGCTTTTCTGTTTATTCCCCTGCCCCTGTTCATGTCCCAGATTACTAATATTTTTTTTTTTATTGACATAAATGGATCATTAACAAAAAAAAGTGCATAGGAAGCAATTAATTATTTTTTATGTATACTGGATGCCAATATCCATCCATGGACAACACCAATCTTTTTCTTCGCACTAATTTTGCAATGCTCTCCACTCTTCAAAAATGTCACTTTTTATGCCACTTATTTGAATAAAATGAAGACCTAGAGCTTTGTGATTGCGCGGTTCAGAGGTGAGCCTCATTAGGTTGTCTTTTTATTATAGTCTCATTGTGTTGCCAAGAGCTGGTGATTTTTTGTTTGCTAGGATGACCTAATGCTACATTCAAGTCAGGAGCCTTCACATGCTATGGAATCACTAATAACCAGCAAGTGGTACATTGGCTGTGAAATACATTCACACGATGTTAAGATAGTGTGAGAAAAGGTGACGGCGGGTGACACCAGTAATAGGAGCCGTCACTGAAGTGGGAAGCAAGCGGCGCACATTATGAGCCTATAGAGAAGGGTGAAGGCCAGAGACACTTCAATGTCCTCCTTAGTATACAATACATTTGGAAAGTCTTTAGACCCTTTCACGTTTTTTTCTGAAAAAGAAATCAAGTTTTCCATCCTCAATCTGCACTCAATACCCCTTAATGATAAAGTGAAAAAAGAATTTTAGAAATATTTGCTAAATTTTTTAAAAAGAAAAAACTTAAATATCACATTGGACATAAGTATTCATATCCTTTGTTATGACGCTTGAAATTTACCTCTGCGGGGCCTCCCATTTCTCTTGATCCTCTTTGAGATGTTTCCACCCCTTGACTGAAGTCTATCTGTGGTACATCCAGTTGATTAGATATGATATGTAAAGACACCGTCCTGTCTATATAAGATCTTACAGCTGACAATGCATATCGGAGCAAAAAACAAGGCATAAGGAGGAGCTCAGAGACATGATTGTGTGGAGGCACAGATCTAGAGAAGAGTAAAAAAAAAACTTTCTCCTGCACTGAAAGCTCCCAAGAGCACAGTGTCCTCCATAATTCTTAAATGGATGAAGTTTGAAACAACCAGGACTCTTCCTAGTTGTAATCAGAGATGAAGGGCCTTGGTAAGAGAGGTGATGAAGCACCCAATTGTCACTCTGGCCGAGCTCCAAAGATCCTGTGTTTAGAGAAACTTACAGAAGGTCAACCATCACTACAGCACTCCACAAATCTGGGATTTACGGCAGAGTGGCCAGAAAGAAGCCACTCCTCAGTAAAAGACACATGAAAGTTTGCAAAAAAGCACAGGAAGGACTCTCTGACTGTGTACCATCCCTACAGTGAAGAATGGTGGTGGAAGCATCATGCTATGGGGGTGTTTTATCAACGGCTGGGACAGGGAGACTGGTCGGGGTTGAGGGAAAGCTGAATGGAATAAAGTACAGAGATGTCCTTAGGAAAGCCTGATCCAGAGTGTTCTGGATCTCCGACTGAGCTGAAGGTTCACTTTCCAATAAGACAATGACCCTAAGCACGCAACCAAGACAACACAGGAGTGTCTTAGGGACAACTCTGTGAATGTTCTTGAGTGGTCCAGCCAGAGCCCTGACTTAAACCCAATTGAACATCCTTGGAGAGGCCTGAAAATGGCTGTCCACCGATGATCTCCATCCAAACTGTCAGAGCTTTAGAGGATCTGCAGAGAAGAATGGCAGAAAATCCCCACATTCAGGTGTGCTAACCTTGTGGCACCATACCCAAGAAGACTGGAGGCTGTAATCGCTGCCAAAGGTGCAGTGAAGCGTCTGAATATTTAAGTGAATGTAAGATTTTAGTTTTTCATTTTCAATAAGTTAGTAAAGATTTCAGACATTCTGTTTTCACTTTGTCATTATGGGGTATTGAGAGGAGAATGATGAGGAAAATGTGAAAAAAGTGAATGAGTTGGAGAATTTTCCGAATACCCTGTATTGTCGTAGTCTGAATGAGGAGATGAAAATTAAGGCCTTCTTTAACAGAAACGTCGTACAATATTCAAAGTGAATGTACATGATTGATTTAACAGAGTGTTTAATAAGTCACGGCAGGATCATCTGTCAATGTCTGGTGACAGCGGGATTTGATGGGTTGTTAAGTGGACATTAGAAGTGAGTTCTACTGAACGACTTCTAAGAAAAACACCTGAAGCTACAAAATAGAGGCAACAATATATCAGCTGGGGATCAGGGTTGCCAACCATCCGAAGATTCACGGACAGTCCATAAAAACAAGGTGTTTTCTTCTGCCATCCATGTCCGGCAGAAAAAAAGCGTGTCTGTGAATTACCTTCAGTATTCATGGCGCTTTCACCGTGAATACTGTGGATCCATGCAGATGCTGGCTGTGATGAACAATAGGCCACAGGCCTCTTGCAGGCCAGCCTGCAGCCTAATGTTACAGCGCAGGTGGCACACAGCGTGATGATGTCATCACATCTGCATGTTCATGATGACCTCATTGCACAGCGCACTTCCTGCGTCAACTGAGGCTGCAGGCTGGCTATAATAGGCCTGTGAGCTGCGGCCTAGATCACAGACAGCGACATGGAGAAGCAATCAGAAAACCTGATCCAGAGTGTTCTAGACCTCAGACTGAGTTGAAGGTTCACTTTCCAACAAGAAAATGACCCTAAGGACACAACCAAGAGAACACAGGAGTGTTCCCCATACAGGATATCCAAAGACACTTGGACTTTAGATATATTGTGGTTTTACCCTTTTTTATTTTATTTTCATTTTTATAAAGATATAAGTTAATATTTGTATTGAATACATTTTTTAATATTATTAATAAGAGTAAACTATAATTCTAAGCCTTATCATCGTAAATACATAAAATTCCCAAATTAGAGGGTGCCCACCATTTCATACTCAGATTTATATTTAGCCTATTACGATCGTTCTCCCAAGTAGGGTGAGCCACTATCTTCCAATAATAACTACCAATACCATCCCCTACTTGCTGTTCCTGGGCGACTGCAGATGTTCCTGTGATGTCTATTGCTGTTATTTTGGGTGGCTGTTTTGCTGGAGGTCTATACATTAGTTTGTGTCCTCTGTTTAGGGCTGATGATAGAAAGTAGACAGCCCCATCTGCAATACTCACCGGATGTTCTGTGGCAGTAGAAGCACATGGCGCCACTACCAAGCTCTTCAAGGACAGAATGTGGCAGCTAGCGCTGGCTACCACAGAGAAACATCTTCTGGGGCATTATTTTGTGATGCACTGTGGTATATGACTGTGCTGGTATTTTGGTCCATGATATGGATATGGTATGGCTGCCCTACCTACTTGTGTTAGCCTGGCCTTCTGTCAGTGTGGATCCTCCTATAACATGGGGCCACTTTCAGCTCCTTATGTAGACTGTATACACAATGCCCTAAATAGGTACTTAGAGAGAGGGTGCCCTAATGGAACAACCCCTTTTAATGGCAATGACAGCCAATGCAAAAAATAAAATAAAATAAGAGGTATAACTTACCGAGTAGATCCAGTAATGCCACTCCGGGTCTCTCCAGTCGAGCTTTGATTACCTGGCCTGGTATCGATCATGTTACGTTGACGACATTTTAACTTGAAACCAGACATTTTAACCCCTTTAAGGACATTTTTGTAATTGGATATGTTTTCCAATAACATTATTCTGATTAGTACAATATAAATAATTGTTCAAATGTAATAATCCAGTCAATGGACAATATTGGTATATTAGACCGCCCTGAAGCGCTTACAGCTAAAATCAATATATTCTATTTTTTTTTTCCATGGAAAAACGTGAACTCTTTAAAATGCAATTTGCAGGGCGTGCAGTATCCAGTGTATCTTTAGGAAGCAGACCTTGTCCTAATATTTATCAGACACTTGCTGTCCATCTGTTGGAGCTAGATCCAGAAGGATTTTCTGTTAATCCTTCAGGCCCATCTGTAGGGGGTTCGTACCACTGACCAGAAATCTAGACTAGATGAGGTTTATTTAATTAAAAAATACATGCTGCAGAGGTTACTGGAAGCGGCGGCTAGGGTGTATCTGCCTATACTACTGCTGATACTGATATTCCATATCCATGCACTGAGCTCTGTTCTCCTGCGATGATTAAAATACCGATCTTCAGTAAATCATATTCCATAAAAAGAGAGGATTCATTTTTATTCTTGCCACGGATGTTTCTTAGCAACTTGCTCAGACGACTATTGAATTTACAGGTTTAAAGGGGTTTTCCAACATTTTCCAACATAAGTAGAATGGCTAGAATATACCATCACTTTATGATCAACTGCCAGGACCCCCCCCCCCCCCGACCCAGAGAATGTTGATGAATCTTCAGTTTCTTCCTACAAAATGGTTCCTGCTCAGTTTTTGCCTTCACAACCGGTGCTACGGTACTGTGAGCCGTTATAATTTGATCAATGGGGGGCCCAGCAGTTAGACCCCCAGTGATCAGAAAGTGATAGCATATCCTAGTGATGTGTCCTCACATTTATTTTGTGTGACCACAAGACTGGCTCCGTACTGACATCATCACCACATCAACGTAGATCATGGACCATGGAACCAGAAAGATGGGGTTAAGGTGGGGGGGGGGATTTGAAAGGTGAAAGCATAACTTTTTTTTTTTGTTTTTAGCCTTATAAAGGGATTTCCTAAAAGGTCTGAAAAATTCTTTAACCTATTCAGGACCTTCGCCATACAGTACATGTGTGGTGGAAGTCTGCACTTTAAAGATGGCGTCCGCCCAGCTCCTTTTAACAAGCATTGTCCTTATAACAGGACTGACTTTTAATTGCTCAGATGCCATGGTCCGTTGTGACCATGTTATCTTAGCAGTGAAACCCTGCCGCGCTCCTGGGGCCTAAACGGCTCCCCCTTGCGCCAAGATTGAGGGTGCCATTCAGTTGCTATGGCAGCCTCAGGCCCTTTTGAAGGCTCCAGGCCCTGCCATAGCAAAGTTCCTATGGAGCCCTGTCTGTGTAGGGTGTCGTAAAAGTAACCCCTCACAGCATTAAAGTCTGTATTGCCCTCAGTGGTGATCACCCTACTGACTGACTCTTTTCACTTGACTATACAGATTCCAAGTTTTCCTTTCTCTCGCTCTATACTTTCTTGCTGTTGATCTTACAGTAATTAAACAGAGATCTGTAAGTCTATGAATTCTGAGGCCCCAAGGCAAATTTTTTTTATATGTCCTACGCACACTATACCCCATTCTGAAGCTGTGTGCTGCTAGGACTTAGTGCAGTGCAAATGCCTAAAGAAGAAGAACAGGGAACGGTGAGTGATACCAGTGCTAGGGCTAGAAGCACTATACTCACTGCTCTCCCAGGCCCCTTCTTGAGTTTGGGCCCGACCGCTGCCACTTCCCTTGCTTCCATGGTAGGTTCTCCCCTGGCTAGGGGTGGAGCCAACCACTACCTTGCTACCTCCTCCAAAGGGCTGAACCAGAGTTAGTTAACTCTGTCACTGCCATACAGAGCTATGCTGGGAGTATACAAGGCATAACAGTACATGACATATCATTAAATTACATTAGCATTAAGAACAAACCGTTTGTAGATACCGCATGCTCTGGGGTACTACATATGCATTCTAGGGTTATGGGTCATCAGTGGTTCACAGACCAGGAGGCATCTGAGGCACTGTAAGGATCATCTATAGCGGTTACTCTGAGGGACAATTGTAGCTGGCACTTTGGGGGCATCTATGACAGAAACTGGGGGGACATCTAAAGTCATGTATCGGACATCTGTGGCTCGCACATGTTAAGGGATTCATGGAATATAAAAAAGAAGAAAAATCTGCATCATGTGCTTGGTGCTACTGGGGGAGGGGGACAACTAATGGTTTGGTTTTAAATGCCCCGAATTTGTTTTTCTCTATGGCTGCACGTAGATTACACGGCAGATTCAGATCTGATGCTTCCAGCTGTTCCTCGTGTGTCGGACTTGAAAGCAAAGGGCGTCAGGGCAGGTCAGCCACAGTGTTTGTGGGCTTGTAGGAATGTGTGATCACAGGGAATGGCAGCAGCTTAGGCTCTCTGATGAAGTAGCGTATTTGCCTCTCCGTAAAGCAAACACTTTCATGTCAAATCAGCTGCACCTTGGTGGAGATAACGTTTGCGGTGAGCTTTCTTGGATTTTTCCTTTTGATATTACTCCTTTTGTGGAAGCTGACTGACATTGTGAAGCAGCCCCGCTGAGAGGAGTGGACGGCGTTTCGTTTTCAGTGGGGCGTTAAAGCCTGACGCACGTGATGTAGCCCGGACGGGGCTCTTTAAAGCAGTTGCACTCACTTTTTGTTCTGCCACAGCAACAAATAATCTCACCTAGATTGGCTTCTTGTGCGCTTGGTTACCATAGCAACCAAGACCCAGAAATTCAGACCCGAACAGATGCAGGTGTTTCTGTCCAAGGTGCTTGCCAACAATGGTCAAGCTTGAGAAATCCTCTCAGTTTTGCGCAAATAAAATGTTATTTTGATTTCCACTGAGGACATTCGCTCATTGGATCCATCTATCAGACTGCAGGAAATGAGTGTCCGCCTGTGGACCCGTTTTTCACATTTCTTTCAAAATATGTGTTTGACTCACTCAGTTTCGCTGTTGGTTGAGATAAGGCCAACTTATTTCATTTGAGCTTCATCCTTGTCTTCAGAGACGTAACTTAAAGGCGTGCTCTGGGCTAGAAATATTGATGACCTGTCCTAAGGATAGATCATAAATATGGGATCATTTTGGGTCCGACATCCAGCACCCCCAACAATCAGAGATGCTGTGGCACTGGAAACGAACAGTGTACGGAGATGGAAGCAGAAGGCTCCATACACTGTCTAGTGGCCATGTCAGGGTACTGCAGCTCCGCTCCGATTTAATCTTCAGTATGCCAGCGCAGCAAACTACACAGTGGATGGAGCCTTCTACTTCTGCTCAGTATACTTCTAGTTTCTAGCACAGTTGCAGCCTCAAACAACTGATCGCTGGGGGTGCTGGGTGTCGGAACCCCAAACAATCTGATATTGAGGACCTATCCTGAGGATACGTCATCAGTATCTGCAGCCCAGAGCACCTGATCCTACCCATTTCAATTGCAATTTTCGGTATCACTTTAGTGTGGATTTCATACCAAGAATAAACACGCTGCTTCTTCTTTTTTCCACCCTGTGGTTTTATAAAAATAAAGACACATGATGTAAATTACCATGTGGTTTTTCCATTGAGGTCAATGGGAGGTGAACTGTACGTGTTTTCTGTGTGGATTTTAGGCGCAGAATTCAAAATTCATGCAGAAAAAAAACTCACTTTTCACAGGCCAACATAGCAGGCAATCATCTGGTCGTAACCATTCATTCTTGCCTGACCCATATTCTCAGGTAATCCCAGCACCGCCTCATACATTGTGCAATTGTGCCTTTTTTTTTTATAAAAACCTGTTGCAATTTTGCTGACGTTTAAAATTGTGCAGTTCAACTCATTGTGCTACTGCGCCAATATAGCAGTTCATTTCACAGCATTCTACTACTGCTTTAACAGAGCAGTTAAATTCAACACATTATACTGCAGCATTCATTTACCACTTAGATGCATTATACTTCTGCATTAAAATATAAGTTCAATTCAACGCATTATACTGCAGCATTAATATACCAGTTATGCCTAGTTCACACTTCAGTGTTTTGTCAGTGATTTCCATCAGTGATTGTGAGCCAAAACCAGTTGTGGGTCAAAAATGCAGAACAGGTGCAAATCTTCCCATTAAACCTTATTTCTGTGTAGCCTCCACTCCGTGGCTTTGGCTCACAACCACTGATGCTAAATACTGACCAAACACTGAGTGTGTGAATTAGGCGTTAGTTGCATTATACAAATTAGGCAGTTTGAGTCCGAAGGATCTGATTTAGCTCTTGGAGCACCGCTACACCCTCCGTGCTCAATACACTTCCCCCTTCCCATCGATTCATACTACTAGCCATCCCTGTCTAATGGTACCTGCTACTAATAATGATTGGTGGTCCAGCCTTATTTATGGTGTAAAAACAGTCATTGGTGGCAGTGTGTTTTCCGCTAGGAATGCATGATTTTGCTAATATGCTGTGACCATTATATAGGCATTCATTCAAAATAATTTCTGATATGTGGGCATTCAAAGGAGCGAGTGCTGTGTGGGAAGGAAAGAATACTTACCTTGCAATTAGTGTTGAGCAAAGTTTACAAACATTCAATTTGGCTGCTTCGCCAAATTTCACAAAGAAATTCGCTTCATGACGAAATTTCTTTGTAAGTAGAAGGCACAATGATGGGGAACAGCGATTGCGCTGCCCCCCCATCATTGAACCCCTCAGATGTCACATTCATTGCTGATCACGGCATCTGAGATTAACCCCTGAAAGTCCTAATTTTTAATCAGTTAAAAAGAAAAATATTTACCTTATCCATTTGAGCGTGAAGAGGCTACCCTGACCTTCTTGATTGAAGATACCACACAAAACCTTGCATGGTGCGTGATAACGCCATTGCACACAAGATTTTGCGTGGGATCTTCAATCAAGATGGCCACGGTGACCTCTTCACACTCAAATGGTTGAGGTAGGTTGCAGCGCATTGGTGATTACCAGGATGGCCATACCTACTCACATGACGTATCTTCACACTCTTTCGTCTACTTTCCTGTCAAATATGCTAATGAGCCTATTTATATGGGCTTTGTAGCGTCCCCCTTTAAGTCTGCCCTTAACCCCTGAAGAAGCCAGGTTAGCTGGCAAAACATTTTGGGGGGCAGGTCTAGGTTTTAGCATCTGCTGCCTGGTGTCCTTAGTTTGCTGTGATACAAATCATTCAAATTATCAGAAGCTGAGCTGCAAGTTTAATGCAGCGGCAGTGTAGGGAAAGGGCACATCCCTACAATCTGCATCAATGCCAGAGTGTAATACCACTAAGTTATGGACACAGTCAGCAGTAGTTTTAAAAGTTGTTAGATTAGCTCCCCTTTAATAGTTTTAATTGATAGCAAATAAAAGTTACATTTTATTACTCCATTAGTCCATTGGTATCTGGGTCAAGCTGGGTAGTTAGCCTAGTCAGGCTGTTTAAAAAAACTTCTATTAGATACACCCATATCTAGATAGGGTCCTCCCTTTGTCTATGTGTCAACATCAGTTTGTTGCATTATGCTGCTGTGTTAAAATAAGTTAAATTTAACGTATTATACTGCAGTCTTAATATAGCGTTTAAACACCTTAAAGTCAACTAATAAAATTCAAGTTAAATTCTACGCATTGGTCTGCGTCAGTATACTATTGTAATTGTCAATACCAGTGTGCAGTGCGTTTGTAGAATGGGAAAGATGATTGCACCTTTGTCTGTAAATTACAGAAAAAACACTTGCAATTTTGTTACAGTTTAATAATCTGCTTAACAAGACTGTGACTCTTCATTTATAGACCTTATAATAAAATGTCTGAGAAACTAAAGAGTGGAAAACGAAAGACCCAGGCCTCATCATCCAAGAGTCAGAATGTGGGTGGCTGTAGTACTGCAAACATCAGTAGCAACACTAGCTATCTGGTTTGTAGAAGTAGTAGCCCAAGATTATTATTATGGACAAAGAGGATGAGATTGTGGACTGGTTGACTCACTCCATCTTTCACAACAGGATGATGTAGATGTTACCTCTGACATCATTCCTTAAAGACAGGAGTCATTACATTCCTCTTGCTCCCCCTCCTTGCGACACCATAGAAGCCTTTCACTTGCATCATCTCTGTCTTTACTGCCCCTTCCTACTGAAGAGCCTTCTTTTTTCCTAAGACAAGGCAACAAAACCCCATGTGTTATGGATGATACTTAAGATAGTCTCCCTGTTGATGACTTCTGTAAGAACTGTCAGCATTTGAACTGCCATGAAGACGAGGTTCAGGCGAAGGCAGGGGACTATATCAGTTACTTCTTCTCCTGCTCAGGCTATTCCTCCTACTCCACCACTCCTTTGTCAGCCATAAATAATGGAATTTGTGGCCAGGAAACAACTATATGCGTCCAGAAATCACCTAGTGTACATGTTTAACTCCAACCTGGCCAAATTGATGGCGGTGCAGTCACTGCCATATCATCTAGTGGATTCTGCAACTTTATGGAACTCAGTCTCAATGGAAGCTACCTAGCTACCATTATTTCTCCAAAAAAGCCATCCCTGCCATGTACTGTCACATGGTGGAGAACATGGGCCACTGTTTGCAATTCTCTCTGTGCAGCATAGTGCATGCCAGTGTTGAAACCTATATCAGCTGTTACAGGCAGGGACAATACATATTAATAATGACTATGATGACTAATGATTGCAGTGGGGACAGCCGGAAAGACCTGGGTCATCGGGCAAACTGTATGTTTGCCTGCTTATGTATTGACATGTTATTGTTAGCATTGATCAATCTGATGATTACTGGATAGTCATACTCTTAGACCCTTGCCAGCAAAGCAAAATGGGGGGAATGTTTTCCTGTTGAATGAGAGGCAAAATTGCTGTATTACCAGGATACATTGAGCCGCAGCTTTCAGTGAGAAGATGACCGCTGACCTCGTGTCTTACCAGAAGAACCCTTTGTGCCCCCCCCAACACACACACACACACACACACATACGTCACCAACATCCCACTATCTCTGCTACCACAAGTAGCAGTTCAGTCTCATGAACGTGATGGAACAGTTTTTTGCAGGTGCTGTGCCCGGCTGATGCAAATCAGAAAATGGGGACATACCACCTGAATAACTAGGTTTCGTCCCACCTGAGACCTTTCTCCAGCAAATACCCCTTTTCCTGAACACATGGACCTCTAGACATACCTGCATCCAATTTTTTGGATATGTACTGTTAAATCAGACCCAAAATGAATTTCAGAAAATGTGTTTTTCTCTCGTTCTCATCTAACCTTGCCAACCTAGTTGATTAGTGTGGACTGCTGATTATTTAGTCTATTTAGATCCAGACGTCACTTAGGTCTAGTTGTCAACTATAGTGTTAGCCATGTGCATGTTATCCTAGATTATTTTCCAATCTAGTGTGTTTTCTGTATATTCTTGAATCTGTTGTTCCATGGAGTCTAGTGTGCTATCTATATATATTTGTGTGCTGCTGTGCTGTTGTATTGTTCTGGATGAAGTTCCGTGTAGAATTCAGATAGGGACAGTTCAGCATTGCTGCAGTTCTGCTCACTGTCATGTATCCGCTATTTACCTGCATGCCATACATCTGCCATCTTCTGTATTGTGTTTATACAAATGATCATCCCTGATAACTGCTCTGATTACAGGCCTGTGGAAAAAGACCTTTAGCGCAGCTACTTCTTTGCAGTATTTCCTTAGAAAGGACACCTAGCCATCCATTGTGCATGGAACTATAACACAGCCCTATCCAATGTAAGAATGAGTTCCTCAGTCCCTCTGTTCTCATGATCGGCAGGGGTCCCAGAGGTTGGAGTCCTACCTATCATATCCTTGTGGTATATCCTAGCGATATACCATAACGTTATAAGATGGGAATACCCCTTTAATGTCAACTAGGCTCCAGGCGGACAGGGAGTTAAATTTGATTGTTGGCTGATTTGCATGTGATCATGAATAATTACAGAGATGGATAGATTTTACTGAAAATATAATTCCAAAATTACCTTGTAACTGACCATGCAATTATGTGATTAGTACAATATAATAAGTGATTACATGCCGAGCCTTGTCCTCTAAACTCCTGTGTTACTTTCACATAAAAGCCACATAAACAATGCAGTTTAAGAGAGATCATAATTGTTGTCTGCATTTTAATAACCGCCTCCCCATATTATCACATTATTTTGGAACATTGCCTACGCATAGCGCTGCAGCCATTTGTGGATTGAAACACTATTTACGAGAATGGAACCTACATATTCTGTAGGAATCATATGGCTTGGCTCAAACACTTTGTGGGATATTGTACTGGATTAGATGAACATGGCTGCTTTCGGAATTGCAGCTCTTCTCCATACACTTCAGTGGAGCTGAACTGCAGACCAAGATGGGCTAACCATGAATAGATGTGGTGCTGGTTCTTCAAGAAAGCAGCCCCACCTCCAATTGTATCTTGAGATTATTGCTCCACCCAGAGTGGTACTGGCCCAATAGAGGATCCTCTGGTAGGCCCAAGCTCTTATACTATAGTGGGCCCCAATGGTCCAAGAGGAACACAAATTTGGAGCTGTCTTTGGAGCCAAGAACTTGCCACTGGGGTCTTTTTCTTTGAATCAAAACCTATTACACTTTATCAATGTTATTAGGCCCAGATCCACTCTGTGCAAAACATGGATACCATATCACTGATGGAGCTGTCACTGGCCCCTTTTACATCACTGGTCCAGCAGAAAAGTGAGCACCAAGGCACCAACACTGCTTTACATGGTCATCTCTGATGCACCTGGCACTGCCACCTTTAACTCGCTTCTCCACCAAGCATCCAGAAAACATGATGGTTAAGAAGCTGAACCTCCGATGTGACGGTTCCAAGATCTCAGTGACTCTTGAGGCAGTTCTTCTTTTACAGAGTAAGAGATTACTGCATATTTGACTACAGGAGGATGACACTCCATGGCTGCCCTTAGAACATGTTTGGGACAGCTGGTGGTCAACCCATGCACAGAAGGCACCATGCTGCCGGCATGAGTAAGGTTCTCACACTCCGCTGCACACAACATCTTGATGCTGCCTGCCAAGGAACACCCCAAAATAGCTTAGTAAAGTCTGTATGTGTTAAAGTTGGCAGATACATCTTAGGGTTCATGCACCAAGCTGTGTATTTCGGTCTGCACTCTCCAAACCACAGACCTTCCATGTTCCTTCTGCATTTTTCTCGCTCCTGGCAACAGAAATGACTATTCTCATCCACAATATGGACCAGAATAGAAAAGAAATAGAAAAGTTATGGCTCTGGCAAGGAGTAAAAAAAAACAAAAGGGAAAAAAGGGAAAATCGCTGTGGTATGAAGGGGTTAAAAATAGTAATTTTAACCCTTAGGTATACAGGCAGTCCTAAATTCACCAGAACTATGACAGCGTATTACCTGATAATGGCTCCAGCACAATCGTATTATTAATATCTAATATTTTTTTTAAGGGAATTTCAACTACATTTTGGAAAATATCAAGGATCTACAAAACCTTTATTTGGGTGGGGGGGAGGGAAATTAAAGCTGCATTTAAATGCATTGTCACTTAGACTTATTTAACCAACATAATATAAAACATAGAAATCATTCCCACTGATTAAAACTTAATATGGGGAGTTTAATTTGAAGCTGGGGTTAAGCGTTTTTTCGCATCTGGCGAATACCCAATAGGAACACATCGCATTAGCCCGGCACAGGCAGGTAAATATTAAAGAACTTTTAAAGATCCAATTCTTCATCTAACTTCTGGGAAATGAATTGACATTAAGATTAAATTGGCGTATTTTCAACTCCAGTGTGAAGATGGAGAGACGCTTAGAAGGAGAATTGTAAGGCTTGGTTAAGCTTTGCATTGAAACAAAGAGAGGACGTAAGGAGTTTAAAGGGGTATCTCCATCCTAGATGTCGCTAGGTATGCCATCAATGGTACATAGGCATAGATCCCAACTCGCTCCCATCTCCAAAACGGGCTACCCAAAGTGAAGGAGAGCACACCAGGCAAGCGCAGGCAACCTCCATCCACTGCTGTGGGAGTTCCGATCATTGCCCAGCTTGCCTATTTCCTGCATTCCCATTGCGGTGAACAGGGAGGTGGCCATGCATTTGCACACACTTATATATACACGCTATTTTTGGAGCTCCCATAGAAGTGAATGGAGAGTGTGGGGGCTCCGTTCTGGAGATAGGTGCAGGTCCCACCTCTGGAACCCGCTCCTATCTGACATTGGTGGCATATCCTAGCAATATGTCATCAATGTCTGAGATGCGTATAAGGGCCCTTGCAGATGAGCGTGAGACTCGGACGTCTCCCGCATCGTGTGCCCTGTACTGAACTCCTGGCACTGAACGGGCCAGGAGTTCAGTACATAACATTATACTGATTTATGATGCTATGTAACCCTTACAGTTCTGAAATGTGTTGGATAACACTAACAGCATTATGTCAGTGTTATCCAACACATTCCAGAACTGTAAGGGTTACATAGCATCATAAATCAGTATAATGCTATGTGACCCCGTTCAGTGCCGGGAGTTCAAGCCAGGGCCTGCGATGCGGAGGGAGGGAGGGCTAGGGAGGCTCGTCCCCGTCCCTGCCTGCCAATGGCTGCTCCCGAGTAGCAGCACCTCGGAGGAACTCCCAGTGGCCTCTGCAAACAGATGATCAGTGGGGGTGCTGGGAGTCGGACCCCAACCAATGAGATATTGAAGACCTATCATGAGGATAGGCCTTCAACATTTTACTCGCAGAAAACCCCTTTAAAACCTTTAGGATCCAATTGTTCTCTTGGGTTAAACCATCAACATCCTGGTTGATAACAAATAAAATAAAAATAAATATCATAATCATGTAATAAACTAATTATAATAGTAAAACATGGCAAAAAAATAATATAACAATAAAACAGTGCAATAATAATAGTATAACATGTTATGATCTAATACAATACAATATAAAAGAACAACAATAATAACTGAATAATACAGTATAATCATATAATGCGTGTAACAGAATATAAATCTAATAATTCATTGTAGCAGTAATGATGATAATTTAATAATACAGTGTAGTAATAAGAGTATAATAGTATAATAGTCATCTAATAATGCATTGTAGTAGTAGAAGTAATAATAATACTAATGAGTATAACAGTATAATAATCTAATAGTAATTGTAGTAGTAGTAGTAATAATGATAATACAATTACAATAATAATCTAATAATGCATTGTATTAGTAGTAATAGGGCATTAATTAGTATAATAATTTATTGTCGTAGTAATAATAACAATCTATAAGTGTAACAATGAGTCTAATTTACTATAATAATCTAATAATAATTCATTGTTGTAGAAACCAACAATAATAATAATCTGATAAGTGTAACAATGAGTCTTACTTACTCTAATAATCATCTAATAATACATTGCAGTAGTAGTAATAATAATTGTATAATCATACAGTATAGTCCTATACACGTTGTATATTTTCTTCCACGCCATGTTATTCCCCATTGATGTTACACACTCTAATGCCAATGACACGGCTTCCTAAGCACTGACAACGACATCTTCTTTCTGTCCGTACTAGAGCCTATATTTGAAGGAGTATCTAAAGGTATCCGATACGACAGAGATTGAGAGAGGATCAGAGGACTCCCAACCGGGAACTCATTCATTTGTGATTCTCCAACAACAAACACAAAATCCCCTAAGCCCCTGAATCTACGCCTCTCTTCTTCCTGTGATGTATTGACCCGATGCAATTGCACTAATCTCCATAATGTAACAAAGTGTTTGAACTGTTTCTTTTTTTTCTTCTTCTTCCCATTTATCACTTTCTCACCATTCTGGAGCCCATTATTCCACTTTTCTAGTAAAGTGAATCTTGAAGCCCTAAGGAAAACAATCTCTTCTTGTATTATTTTAACCTTCTAGAATACTGACTGATGAGCGAGGTTGTAAGGCTACTTTCACACTAGCGTTTTTACTGTATCCGGCAGGGTTCCGCAAAAATGCTTCTGTTACTGATAATACAACCGTCTGCATCCATTATGAATTCTATTGAAAGTTAATGGGGACAGATCTGTTTTTGATTGTGTCAGAGAAAACGGATCCGTCCCCATTAACTTGAATTGTGGGTCATGACAGATCCGTCTTGCTCCACATCCCATCTCTGGTATGAGAACGGAACAGAATGCATTCTGGAGCATTCTGTTTCATTCAGTTCAGTTTTGTCCCCATTGACAATGAATGGGGACAAAACGGAAGCGTTTATTCACGATATTGAGACCCTATGACCGAACTCAATACTGGAAAATATTAACGCTAGTGTGAAAGTATTCTAACTGGTCACAAGTTCAAACCAGATGTTGACAGTGGGGGAACCCAAGGGCTGCGGTGGCAGCGGAAGAGAGAGGTTGCTGGGACCCAGTAGCGTTAAGCAAGTATGCTTCCCTCCCCCAGAAGATGAACAACCCCTTTAAAACTCTGCTTTGTGCTTTGACAAGGGCAATGGTGACACTCAGTTGCCAATGTGTTCATAATCTTTTAAGAGGAGTAACAGAGTAAGAGCACAATACAAAAGTGTAATAAAAAATATGATCCAGAATTGTTATATGAAAGGAAATACAAGTGTTTTTTCTAAAACAGAAATGTCAGACCTGACTGATCCTCTTCAAGAAGGCTGTTTACTGTTTATAACAAAGCCATGATAACTGTGCAGATTTTTGAAATGGATACCAGTGAACCCCATAGACCCCCTTGGTTTTAATACATACTGGCCTGCTTTTGATAAACTACGTCAGGAAGATTTTGATAGCAGCAAACGCAGTGGGCACACTCAAATTTTAAACATATACCATACACCTTGAATCACAAGTAGGTTAAAGGCTATGGACATGTTTGGATTTTGGGCTAACATCATTTTTTTCAATTGGTCTTTATTAAAAACTTTTCAGCAGTTTTTGTAATATATGTAGTTAAAAATCAGTCTATTTGCAGACCATCCCTCCTGAGTTTCGTCAACTGGCGGCTTATGTGAAGCCTTATCTCTGATCTCCTAACCTCATAAACACTCATTATAGCTAATCTCTTATCAAACAGATACAAATATGGCTTAAATGAGTGTTTATGAGGTCTATAGATCAGAGACAGGGATTCAGATAAGCTGTCAGCTGACGGAACTCAAGAGGGATAGGCTGCAAATAGACTGATTTTTAACCACATGTATCACAGAAACTGATGAAATAAAGACCAATTGAAATAAATATTTTTAGCCCAAAATGAGTAAAATGCAATCATAAAAAAATGCCTTGAAGGTGTCTATAGCCTTTAAACGAGAACTTCACAGACCATAAATTAATTTGCACTCCAGAACTAGTTAAAGGGGTTTTCCGGGATTTTACTACTGATGACCTATACTCAGGATAGGTCATCAGTATCTGATCGGTGGGGGTCTGACACCCAGGACCTCCGCTGATCAGCTGTTTGAGAAGGCACGTCGCTCCCGTGAGCACCGCAGCCTTCTCTTTGCTTTTCCTAGGCCAGTGACATCACGTTCATCAGTCACGTGGCCTAGGAGCGGCTCAGGCCCATTCAAGGGAATGGGGTGGAGCACAAAACCAAGCACAGCCGCTGTACAATGTATGGAGCTGTGCTTGGTAATCTGTGAGAAGGTAGCAGCGCTCATAGGAGCACCGGTACCTTCTCAAACAGCTGATTTGCGGGGGTCCCGGGTGTTGGACCCCCACTGATCAGATACTGATGACCTATCCTGAGGATAGGTCATCAGTAGTAAAATCCTGGAAAACCCCTTTAAACTTCTTCAGATCCTAAAATCAATTTAGACCCCAGAATTAGTTTAATTGGTTTTCCAAGATATTTTATCATCTGGATAGGTCATCAGTATTTGATTAGTGGGGTCAGATGCCCGGGACCCCCCACAGATCAGCTGTTTGAGAAGGCAGCGGTGCTCGCAGTAGCACCACGGCCTTCCCACAGTTTTCTCTAGGTCATGTGACATCACCATACATCGGTCACATGGCCTAAGCGCAGCTCAACAGAACTAAAGTGAATAGGCTTGAGCTGAGTTACCAAGCACAGCCGCTGTCAAATTAGAGGCGGCGTGTTTGGTAAGCTGAGAGAAGGCCATGGCCAGAGGAAAGGTCATCAGTAAAAAAAATACCTCAGAAAACCCCTTTAAGATCTCATTAAATCCTACAATTAATTGAGACCCCAGACTACAAATCCCTAAATGAATTCAAATGTCAAACTTCAGACCCCAAAGGGAATTCAAACCTTGGACCCTTTCTGCTGAGAATGGATCTTGACACCAAAACTAATGACTGGAGTTATCCAGAAGGACAGCAAGAAGAGTAGCTTCTAAGAGACTTTCCTATTCTTCTGGGAGGTCAAGTAAGACTGGAGAAGCTGAGCAGATTAATATATAGTTTTACAGGAAAAGATTCAGTAAAACTTGTAAATTGTGCATTTAAATTCCTGCTCATTCTGAGCTGAGGAGTCTAGTGGGTGGTCCAAGTCGATGATTAACGGCTATCTCTGCATGCATGCTCATACAGGGAAGATTGTCAATCACTGATAGGGCTGCCCACTGGACTCCTAAGTCTACAATAAGCATCGGTTTAACTTAATATATTACTAGCTCTACACAATCTCTCCACACAAATATGTACAACAATCTGCTCAGCTCCTCCAGCTCTACAACATGCTGCCTACAGTTTGGCCTACCATTTCAACGTGAGAGGTTCCCTTTAATGGAATTTAATCCTTGTAATCTGCGTTTGGTAGAAGTTCCAGTATTTTGGATGGAAAGACTTCTCTATTCATGAGGTCAAAAATACTGGAAAGGCCAACAGGGCCCTGATGGAGGTGAAAACCCAAAAAAATAAAGTTTTTTAGTAAAATTGATTTACATATATATGGATAAGCCTTCATAGGCCTACTACAGCTGGTGGTGATAGCCCTTTCAAAAGAGATTGCCCCTGGAATTCTTCTAGCTTTTAATTTCAGTTTAATGGAATATTATATTACTTGATCTATCAGAAACTATAGCTATGTGTGATATATCATATCATATATATGTCATCACACCTGGGTCCTGGTCTTGAGGAGTCCAAAGGCCTCTATACCTCGCAGAATGACACCTGTAGACACATGGTAGATGGGGGTCCTGGAGCGTTAAGTCATGATTGTGGGGTAACATGTAGTCTATCCATAATGTCTGTATGTTAAAGGGGTTGTTAAATACTGATGACCTACCCTCAATGTTTGAGATTGGAATGCCCCATTAAGCTGTCTTTTGGGAGACACCTGAGGTACCAGATCCAATGTCATTGACTTAGACAGTGATGCAGCCAGGATCTGATGCTTCCGTGCCAATATTCACTTATATGCATGTCCTCACTGCAGTGGCATACATAGAGAATAAGGGCCCCATAGCAAGAATCAAACCAGGCCCCCCGCACAGGACAGAAGAATTTCCGCCTAAACCCCTTTCAATGACCCTTAGGCCATTTTTCTACTGCCTCATTGGCTAAATGTTGTTTCTTTAGAGGATAGAGTCCTGACCAAGTTTTCACCCCTAGTAGAAGAGATGATCCCAACTGGGCCCCTTCTTGCCCTGGACCCCATAGCAGTCGCAGTCTGGTAGTTACACCTCTGCCTCACTGCGGTCATGACCCGGTGGTTCACTGCTTAATGGGTTTAAGTGCACTGTATGTATTTTTGGGATTCCATAGCCTTTATATGGGGAGTAGTGGGTTCATTTTCTGGCCCCTTGGAGTCAGTGTCTAGGTTTGGGCTGTTGGGTGCTCAAGCGACTTTTGGGTGCTCTTCTCCTGTGGGGACAGCCCCTCAAAGGTGAAGAACTCTTGTTGATAAGATGAATTGATTTGTTAGACTCGATTCGCTCATCCCTAGTCCTAAATCAAACAAAAAAACAACAATCATGGGACTATAGAAAATGTTTTTTTTTTTATTTCCCATCAGACGCATTAAGGCACAATGCCGCCTAGAAGCCTGACATTTTCTTCTCCTCTCTTCACAACATCCCTTTAACACGTTTTTAATGTCCTACCTAGAACATGCCTTTTGCAGGGAAATTACACCATGGGAACCGGCACCATCATCTTAAAATACATTTCTTCCATTTAGAAGAACGCTAACATATAATTCTGGCAGTCGGCTGTATATTAAGACGTGGTATTATGTAGATACACTCTGAATATCGTTATACTCATTAATTATTGAACATGGGGACACTTTTTTAAAACTCACTTCTACATTTCGCATTCACGCCGATATTTCAGCCTAAATTAGACCTTACTCAATCACTGGTTTTAGCCTCCTACATTTAGGAGCCTTTTTGAAAAAAAAAAAAAAATAGGGTGGTTAAATGGTTGCATTTTCATTATCCGAACATAAGGTAACTCCACCTGATAAGACACAAGTGCTTTCTGGCTGGTGAGTACTCCGCTGCTGCCTCACATATGTTATTAGACTTGCCCTTTTCCATTATTTCCTCATTAGGTAATTATGGGAAGGATTCTGCTTTTAATAGCCCCTTAATTAGCTGCTGGCTGTAACGGAAAAAATTGCATATGTGTCTATTGTAATCTTCCGTGAAATACATATATTTGATTTTTATTTTTTTTAAACGAACCAGTCCTATAATTATGAATGTTAGGTACATTGGAGCCCTGCGGATACATTCCTCATTAGATGAGGGGAATAGCGTATAAAGTGCACTTAACTAGAACTAAAATTACTGTGTAAACTTCTACAGCCGTTTTGCCAGCTAGTCTGTAAATTTTAGAAGGTTGTAACATTGCCCCCCGCCACAAACTATAGCGAGCCTTGTTCAGATTGAACTGGTATGCTGAAACTGGCATGAAATGGCAAGAGAACGTTAAAGCAGAATGAGTTATATATTTTTGGGGGGCTGTTTTTTAAAGGTACAAACTTTTATACTGCAAGTCCTAATCCTGCTACTAGGCGGAGTAATGAGTATACAGTGCAGAAAGAGGGGAATTGATAGGAAAGATCATTTGTAGTTGGAGTAACTTCTTCATCTATGGATCTGGTGATCTCTAAAATGGGGACACCCCTTTGCTTGGTTTTCCTTCCCTGGAGCGATATCTGGCTTTCACTGTCTCGAAGACCCATAACTGGGGCTCCACGGTTATTTTGCATATTACTGTTTCCCAGGGAGCTTTGCACTTTGGATTGCTGAGTAGTATATTTTTTGTAGTTGGGTCCCTAAGATCACCTATTGTTTTGTTTGAGTCTTCATGTATGGGGCATTGGAGGATTTGTTTTACTTTACTGATGTTTGTACTGATTATGCATTGTTAGCCACAAATTATCTAAAAGTATACATTGCCTGACATGATCTCGGACCTGTCTCTTGGTTATGTATGATCTCCACTTGACCTGACCTCAGCCTGTTACCTGACTGCAAATATTTCCTAACCCCCTCAGTGCTTTGAAGCACTGTTTCTGACTTCCACGGCTTTGATGCCAACTACATCAGGACTATCCAAATAAGTAGTGGCCTTGTAGCACCCCCTACAGCTAGATCCCTGTATAGGGGTTAAAGGGTGAAAACAATGGGACTGCCAGAATAACGCCCTTAGGGATAGCCCAAAGTCAAACTAGTTAGTTGATCCACACTCACTATGAGACCAGTCAGAGTCGGACTCGCAGCTCTCCTTCCTGTGGCAAAAGCAGACAGGCAGCATTGGCCTGACTTCAGGAGTATGACCGCACAATATGGCGACCTTTCATAAGACAAGAAGTGCAGTACCTCAGAATATGATACGTACAAAAATGTTTCTTATTGAGTAATGTTATTTCATGTTGTGATGTATTTTAGTTTTGTTTTGATAGATCAGGTTTAACAATCCTGACTCCACTTGAGCCTAGGTCCGACTCCAGTTTAGCATGAATCTAGTGATCATTTATGAAGATAGTGGAGCTGCATGTGCTCACTCTTTAAAAGACTAAGCCTGCGTCCCAGAGAATCACTTTATCTGAGATATTTACAATAAGAAAGCCATCTCTACTTTAGAGTACTCTATAGAGAGAAAAGAAAGAACTAGAAGGTCCAGAATATGCATGGCCGAGCCTTGGGGTCAATCAGTAAGGTATTCGTTGTTGCCGGCTGATACTTTACTGCGGTGACAGGGACATTGGTAAAACGCCCTTCACACTTTGAAACAGTTCTGGACAGCCATATCTTAATCCAGTATCCCTCATGAGCCTTATTGCCAGCCTTAGATTCTGCAGGGAGAGACTTGGGAGAGATAGAGGAAAGAAGTACTACACCAATATTTGCCTATATCCATACATGGAAATCAGGGAAGATTTGTGCTGTGAATTGTTTGGATGGACTTATGTCTTTTTTTTCAACTGCATTAACTATTAACTATCTTTTTTGATACGGTTGGATGTACTACAACTCCCATTCTGTACGTTAGTAAAAAGAAACATGTCTATTTTCTGTAACTGGCCTGGTTACTGACTCCAACACCATTCTCCGGCCACAGCACCTACATCTCCTGCCTTGCACCAGTACCAGACCCATAACACCAAGGGCATTCCAACTATCATCAGGCAGGAACCCCAACATCAGGGTGAGCCCCGAGTGAAGAAAGGGTGTGTCCTCCTGTTACTGCCCTGTCCTCCCAGGCCACAGCAGAAGCACATGATTATTCTGGTTTCCAGTCTATACCTACCAACACAGGGGCAATGCACACAGAGATATTACAAATATAGGCATAATTCAAGCGGTAAAAGATAATGCACACAGCGATCTTCCAGAATAGACAAAGTGATGTTCCACACTGGAATAATGCAAACAGTAATGTCACTGTACAGGGATAAAGCACATGATGCTATCACATTACATAACTATTATGCATATCACAATGTCACAGTAGAGACTTTTCATGCACATAGTAGTGTCACATCATGAAAAGCATGCATTCTCATCTTAAAGAAGAGTTCCAGATTAGAAAACAAAGCTTTTCTTATAAAAGTATTCTCACTCCTGTCCACATATTGTGTGTGGCATTGCAGTTCAGCTCCTTTGAAGTGAATGGGGCTAAGCTGCAATGCCACACACAACCTGTGGACAGGGGTGGCACTGTGTTTGGAAGAAGGCAGCCATGTCTTTCTAACCTTAGAGAACATTTATGGCCTATCCATATATTATACCACAAAGAGAGGAGCAGATAGCATCTTTGGAACCCTCGGTTATGAGGAGAATGAGGGTCCAATGACGCCCATTCACAAATTCACTAATGTTTCATTTCTCCAAACCCCCCCCCCTTAACCCTCCCCTATTCCCTTCCTGGGCAAATCTTCAAAGGGAAGCATACCTACCTACCTGCTGCCCACTGTTGGGTCCCATCTCTTTTACTTTCTGTCCTGAAATCTTGCACTTGAGTCCCTCGATGTCAACATCCGCTCTGGTGCTGCTGCAGCCAATCACTCGCTGCAGTGGTGACTATGTTTCTACCATTGCGTTACATGACCAACATGACGCAAGAGGAGCAGTGACTGACTGCAGTGGCACCAAAGTGGATGTTGACAGCAGAGGACCTGAGCAAGTCCAGGAAGTGAAAGAGCCAACCCAATGGAAGGGAGCAGGTAAGTATGCGTCTCTTTGCAGGTCTGCCCCGGAGGGTAGTTTCCCCATCCAAAAGGTGGCCAACCCCATTAACAAGAAGATGGGAGGTTATAACTTGCAGCCAAAACAACAGTCAATGGGCACTGAGACATTAGTAAAAGTCATAGAAGAACCTGGTCATGCCACTAGCTGTAAGTAATCACCAGGCAGAACAACCCTCTAAGGAACTGTCTGTAGAACACCTTTGAAACCCTTGTCTCCTTTCACATCAGGCCAGGTGTTATCTCAGCCTCGTAAACTATATCCGAAACGCGGAAGTGACTTGCCAAACAAATGGAAGAACTGTGTATTCAATTAGGAGTTAAATCAGGTCTAAAAGAAATTCAAGTGGTATTAAGAACAAATTGGGCGTGCTTGAATTTAAGATGCTGGAAGTAATTAGGACAATGTTTTCTTGGATCAAATGTTTTTTTTTTTCTTGTGTGTGTGTAATTTTGGCAGTACGTATAGAAAACGTCTGAGTGTAAGAAATCATTCATATTGAAAAACAGCTGCATGCCAACAAAATCTCTACTTAAGAGCCGAGAGATAAAAGCATTATTAAAAACGTACAAAGGCAGAGAAGGCTTTCTCATTAGGTTACAAAACAAAACTGCCATTCAGCCATGTTGTAAGGCTCGGGAACCGGGAGTATGAGATATTTCCCAATGTAAACTTGACATGGCCTTTCTAAGGGGGGAGAAAAAATAAAATAAATGTAAAATATATGCAACAAAAGACAATGCGTACGCCTAGACTTATTGCATTCACATCACACTCCAACCAGCTTCACTGACTGGAATGCAATAAGAACACTTCTCTGTGCGAAAGTAATTTCAGAAAGTAATCTAGTTTATGGAAATCAAAGGCATCAAAACATTAAAAAACACAGTTTCCCTATAAGTGCTTTGCTTCAAATATTTGACATGGAAATTTGTATAATCCCTCTGGGCCACATGGGTTTTGCTGGTGTTAACATCTTTCGAAATGAATTTTACAAATGTTTATTTGGAATCTGGCTAAATAATCGAGGCATCTGATGCCGTGTGTAGTAAAGATGGGGATCGACCGCGTTTACAATTTTAGAATTTGGGAATGGCAATGACAAAAACTGTAATTTTGCAAATCATCCATCTTCCCGGGGAGAGCAATGTCATATTAACATTTCATTTGTCCAGCGGGACTCTGAATTAGTCATTGAATAGGAATATCAGTCAGGCAACAGATGTGGCATTTAAAGGGACACTTCTGTCAGAAAGGGGTTATTTTTAAGTCAATATTCACATTTTTGGCTGTTTCTCTTTTTCATTGAAATTAAAATAGAAAATCTTGTCCTTCTGTTGCAGTCAGCACAAAGAGATGAAACTCCTATATAGATAGCTAATTCTTTGTCGGTTTACTGCTGTTGTAAGGGGAAAGTTTTTATCTGCTAGTATAATAGTAGGCGTAGAATTGGGATAACTGTATGAGATCTCTTAGATAAAGATGCTACAGAAGAGCGTTGTACTGTGTGATGCTCTAGTTGAGTCGCTTATCCCCTTCCCTCTGTGGTGGGGGTGAATGGTCTGAATATGAAAGTCAAGTGAGACTGTTTGTCGTACTAAAAGTCAACACAAAGAGGTTATTGAAGAGCCAGGATAGTAAGTAGAATAAATAGAGAGACTTCAAAAAAAATTATATCCAGAAAACCATCCAGCTTATTTTTTTTCTCTATAAAAAAGTTACATAGAATATACACACATAGGCTGTTAAAAACATTTTCATGGTAGAGGTTCAAAATGAGGTTCAAAAGAGGTTGTCTACTTTGGAGAACCCATACTCAAACATTCTGATTGTGCGTGGTTTGCCTCACAGCCCCATTAGCTATTATTGAGGGAAGCCACTATGTAAATGGTGGTACAAAAAAAGCCAAAGCATTTCTTCAAATGATGGTAACCCAAACAAATGGGTGTCAAATCTCTTTCACCGTTTTTATTGAGGACTCTGCAGACCACTACTTACAAGGATGATGGTTTTTAAACAGGAGCTTAAGATGACCTGGTACAGAAAAACTCTAGATCCTTATCAGGTGACCATGAGCTGGAAAGAAAATGTAACAGACACTACTTTGACTGCAGATTGTGTTCTTGTATGTCTTCATCTCTCTTCCTCCATACAAGGGGTATGCCCAGAGAGCACATACAGGGCAGTTTCTAGGGAATTTTACCAACAGGGCGAACATTAAAAAAGCGCCCCCTTCCCAACATCAAATAACACTGACTTAAAGGGTTATTCCCATTTTGTGACAATGGGTGCACCTCTATAAAGAACGGAGGGCGCACTGCGCATGCGCAGCAATCCTCAATTAATTTCTATGGGGCCACCGAAAATAGTCAGCGCCATAGAAATGAATGGGAGCGGTGGCTGCGCATGCACAGTGCGCTCCCATTAATTTCTATGGGAGCAGTGGGGAGCCTCTAGGCCCAGCGCTCCCCGCTCCGTTCCACTGGAACCCGCACCTATCAGACAATTGGGGCATATCCGCCCTAGTGGAGCGCAGTAGCACTGTTAGTTATCTTGCACACTGTAGGTAGGCAGTTAGCCTGCCAGCCTGTAGGTCAGGGGTACTCAAGTACTTTTGGTAAAGGTCCACCTACCTGAGTCTACTGTAGGATGAAGGTCCGAGCTGCAAAACAAAAAAATATATAAGGAGGGACAACACCAGTGGCATGTAGCCTTATTAGTAGTAATGCCTTCTATGCACTGTGCCCCCTTCAGAGGAATAATGCCCATTGTGCTCCCTCCAGAGTAATGAAGCCCTCTGTGCTCCCTCCAGAGTAATGAAGCCCTCTGTGCTCCCTCCAGAGTAATGAAGCCCTCTGTGCCCCCTTCATAATTATAAAGCCCTCTGTGCCCCCTCCATAGTTATAAAGCCCTCTGTGCCCCTTCCATAGTTATAAAGCCCTCTGTGCCCCTTCCATAGTTATAAAGCCCTCTGTGCCCCCTCAATAGTTGTAAAGTCCTCTGTGCCCCTCTGTATTAAAAAACAAAACAAAACACAAAACACACAGCACTACTCACCTTGTCCCATTCCTGAAGCTCACAGTCCTCTTCCCTGTAGCACGGAGTGGGTGGAGCTTATGCAAATTTCCTGTTTGCAGGCCCCGCCCACATCAGCCAGCAGCATGATCTGTGCAGGCTGAACGGTGGAGCAGGAGAAGTCTTCTGCTTCACCATTCACAGCTCTGCTGCTGGCCTGAAGGAGGGGAGGAGCGTTGGGAACTGAGCGGTGAGTGACATCAGCTCCCTGCGCTCCAGCAATGAGCGCTTCCAACTGTATTGATGGAAGCGCTTTTTGCTTCTGCTTTAGGTAGATGCCGACGGCGCCCCCCTCTTCTTGCTTGAGACAGGAGCGCCCGGCCCTGAGCACATAACTCTCTAAAAGGGACCCTCTACTGATGATATGACGTTCTTGGACACAGTCTACCTTGAGAAAAACTGTGTTAACAGTAGCATGGCTTTATACATAGCCAAAGTATAAATTCCAGTGTCAAGAATTGGCCACAGGCCAAACAAAAACTATCTTGTAGCGATGAGGAATAAAAACTCAAACAGTGGTATCTACAGATGGTTTGACTGATCATGCATTTCCAGAGACATCAATAGTGTGCATATGCTTGCAAATTAGGAGTTCATTATGGGCACTACCGAACTGAACAACGTTTCAGATGCTAATAAACTCTTCTTCAGGCCTATGTCTAAGAAGTATGCTGTGAGTGGTGATAAAAAAAGTCTGGCTGATAACATCATGTTTCAAGGCTCTTTAAGGGGTGGGTTTTGGACTTATAAAGTAACCACCTATAGATAAATGGTTTTAAGGGTTAGGGATTTGAATGAAGTGACTATAGAGACCCCTAACCGGCAGATCAAATCAATACAAACTTTTACTTCAGGAGTGGTCTAGAATCTTCTGGTCATTTGCAATCCTTCCCCATACTATGCCAAATGTTCAGAACTGGATATCTCAACAAACTTTTATCTCATGTGTTTGGCCAAGTTAATACTATGGACTATTGTCAAGAGACTTCTCCTGCAACAGCCATGATATCCTAGCCATGATCACCAGGTTTAAGCAGAGGAGATTAAGAGCAAGAGCTCTTTAAAAATAGCGGTGAACCACATTTCTGAGTATCTCTATACCCTGCGTGGTTCATCATCATGACTTTTAGGGTGTTCACATAGAAATGACCAAACAAGACAGTGATCGAAATAACCAAACAGAACAAAATATGAAAAAGCACGTATAACACATTCCAGGTTATGACCCTTCTACTGAAAAGGAAAATCCACAAAAGGATTTTTTGTTGGCTCCCGCTGGGCATTTTAATTGCGGTCAAATGCATTAGTTAGAATAAGATAACAGCTAGTGATTCACCCACTGTTTTTTTTTTTTTTTTAGGAGTCCAAAACTGAAAAGGCATAATAAAGATCAAAAAGTAATGAGAAATCAACACCATACGGCATGCTCTTTAGGATTACTCTTGGAACGACTGCTGACGAAACAACAAAAGCATAATCAAGCATGTTGAATGTGACATTCTCAAACTAAAAAAATAAAATAAAAAATTAACCAGCAAGCAAGGAAGGGTTTTGATCCGGGGGCCAAGGATGTATCCCTTACAATAAATGTGTCTACTTCAGCGCTGGTTCTACATATTAACATGGAAGCTTTAAGAAGGAACAATACATTGCCATAATGAGAATCTTGAAATCCCATCACTTTTGACACTGACATATCAGCTTAAGGATTAGCTTTACATTTAAAAAAGGCCCCAAATTGCTTCGTGATAAGTATCAGTGAAATAAAAAATGGATCCATGTTGCCTGACATTTTATTTTCTCCTATTTAAAGTTATCCATTTTGAAGAAGACACGAAGGAGCCAGTTTCTAAAGCAACATCAGTCTAGACACTTAACTAAACAGATCAATGTCCAACTGGGGTTTCTTAGGCTCACCAGAGAACTTTATTCTTGAGGCCCAACTCTTTTATATAATTAATAAAATGTAAAATGTTTTGAATCAAGGAAATAGACCCTAGTGACAAATAATTGGCTCTAAAGGCAGACAGATGTTCTTTTTTCTCCTGGATCTTTGGCCCCATTATGGTATGAGAGCCTGGGCCCACCAGAGGATCATCTGGCACTCAGATTGGCCAGTCTGACCCTGGTACAGGATCAATCAGCCCACATGTATAATGCTGAGGTAATGTTTTTTCCTGGTTCTGATCATCTGAACCATAATGTCTGAGGCAAGGAGCAAAATTTAAGCTTCTACTGAGAACTCTACTGACGTATGCCGTCACAGTCATGTCGAGGAAAGGTGTCTACACTAACAAAAACTCTGAGGACTTTTTGACTAGACTAAGAAACTATTTAAATTAGGTCTATTATTAGACTTATACACTAAGATTAGTGTTCCATTAACAAAAATTGTATCTACTCAAGGAGCAGGAGTTATTCTACTCATCCATGGTCCCCCGTGAAGGTCACATATTTTGGAGAACAGCTTAATGAAGTCTTCTTACAAGGGCCAGTTATCGGGAACAAGTATTGGTATGAACATTCATTCTAAATAACTGACCCAATTCTCTGTATCTGTGAGGGACCTTAAATAGCTTACAATAGGTTACTTTATTTGTGTCCATAAAAACCTGGTGGTGGTATAATTCAGTGTTAGAAAAGTTAATGAATTAAACAACAAGATGAAACTAACAGAGGAGAGAAAGACATAAAATGTGAAACCAAGGAGAGACATAAGGTGGAATATTTCTTCTAATGATCTGTTAACGATACCACATGTTGGCCAGTTTTAAGACGCTCAAAGATTCCCTTGGCGTATCTCTTTACATGCCTTTTGGCTAAGAATTTATAGGATAGGTGATTGAGATAGCATGGTAAAGAATATTTTGTTTAGTACTGAGTCTAGATAACCTTCAGTAGAGACTATGATGCAATAATTGAGTGCTTTCATAGGATATAGCACAGATCCTACTTATTTTTGCAGATCTCTGTGACAATCTGACTCTACCCCATGATGTAATTTCAAGCGTGTTTTGCCAAAAACAAGATTTACTTTTCACCATCTGTCTTTTGTTATGTCATGTCTGATTTTGTCATCACAAAAATCAACACAAATATGGAGATCGCACATCTAGCCCCCTTGGACAACCTAGGATCTATTTCAAATATACAGATCAGGTTGATTGATAATACAATTATGGCTCCAGGGGACATCCTGTGCCATCCAAATGTAGGTCTCAATCACAGAAGATCCCCTTCAGTTTACTGGTTATGACATCACTTTTTAAGAAAACCAGTCTATTGGACATTTTTTACAGGGTTGGCCAGACCTTTTTTGTTAGAATGGTCTTCTGAAGGTAAACTGATCATAGGCGGTCAAGCCGCTGAACAGTCAGCTGTAATCTGCACATGAACCTAGCAGCAAACACTACCCTGTAGAGCCACCGCAATGGGAATAAAGCATTGCACAGTGCCCGCTGACATTAGTGACCTGTCCATGTATTGTCCTGACATGCCGAGACTGATGCCTGACAGTCCTCCAAAGTGAAAGATGCCTCTTTGAACCCTCTCTCACCCATCCTGGTTTATAGACACGAGTCCTGGACAGGGGACTGACTCCTATAAATTTAAACAGAATTCTCTAATAGATTAATTTAAAAGTCAATCTCTTTAAGGACTATTTGCATTTTCCTTCATCACTGGAGGTCCACATCTGACAGATACCCCACATGAGATGTATTGACACATCGGATGGGAAACCCATTTAAGTTTCTTGGTCATGCCACAACATAGGTTGAGTCACCTTTCAAAGTGGCCATGTATAGGGCAATATGACGATGGCACGACCAGACACGTTTTACTTGTGAGAGCAGTTTAAGGGGCTAAACATTACAAGACATTCCTAAAGATGGGATTCATGTATGCATGGCCAGGTTGATTTTTTCTTTATATATATTATTTTTATACTGATTTTTGCCCTTCCATTTTTCTTTTTTTATGCATGTATTGCTGTATTATTTTAATTCCTTTCTCTTGTAATTACAGGCACTCATACAACCAACCTTAGTCTACATAGTTTACTCTGTTCATGTTGGTCTATTCTAAAGCCAGAAAACAGAATATTAAAGTCCCTTTACATGGGACTATCGAGCATCAATATTTGTATGAATTTTTTGTTCCCAATAACTGCCCCAAGGTGCCACTAAACACCTGATGTGAAATCATCGGGCGAACTCATTGTTGATGCTGACACCATATAATCATTGCTTCTGGACAGCAGATTGTGCTGTGTGAACAGTGCTCTGCTGCCCAGAAACAATGAACCTGATCACTGATCTCCATACAGTGGAGGTGATTGCTGCATGCAAATGAAGCTCTCACCTCCTCCTAATAGCAGGCACTTATCGGGAAGGAATGGTTCCTTCCTGATCATTGTGGGTGTAAATGTGTCATAAGCTTTGCAGGAACAGAAGCAGATTTGCTTTAAAATTTGAGCAATTTTCTGACTCCATACAGTGTAAGCGATCTCTGCGAGCAAATGCAGCTCTTACCTGTTCCAATGAGCAGGCAGTTATCGGGAAAGAACGGTTCCTTCCTGATTGTTGCACATGTAAATGCGCCATAAGCCTTGTAGGAACAGTGTAAATGTGTCGCTGATCACCTGAGGAATGAGCGTTGATGTGGACACCAAAATAGTTTTTTTCTGGGCAGCAGATTGTGCTGTGTAAACAGGGATCTGGTGCCCAGAAATAATAACTCTCTATAAGGACAAGTAATTGCAGTAATCCTCATACAGTGGAGATCATTGTTGCATGCAACTGCTTCTCTCACCTCCTCTGATAAGCAGGCAATCATTGTAAATGAACAATTCATCCCCAATAATTGCCTGTTCAGTTGTCCTATCCTAAGGATACGTCATCGGTATACAACACATGAAAATCCCTTTAAAGGGAGTCTTTCGCCTGTTTTTCACCTATATAACTAACAGCCCCACAGAAGATTGCAGACACGCCCCAGACATACCGGTGTGCACTGTGTGTCTGTATTACATGTCCAGGAAAAGCACTTTTATTCTGCAGGAAAACAGCTCCCAAGTGTCCAACTGAAAGTGAAAGTAAAAACAGCTTTCTCTCCCAACTTGATTTCTAACAGCTATATCTTCTGATATACTGGATATAATGCTGTGATTTTGGTATCATTTGAAAGCTTGGAATGCCAGCTTTCAAAGAAGGTCATTTTTCTATCTGCTACCAATCCCAGGATATGAGCAGCTAAATCAGTCCTCCCCTCTTCAATCTGGTTTTCTTTGGGCACTTGCAGCAGCAGAGCTGGGCACTTGGGAGCTGTTTTTCAGCAGAATAAAAGTGCTTTTCCTGGACATGTAATACAGACACAAAGTGCACACAGGTATGTCTGGGATGTGACATGTAATACAGACACAGTGCACACAGGGATGTCTGGGATGTGACATGTAATACAGACACACAGTGCACACAGGTATGTCTGGGATGTGACATGTAATACAGACACAGTGCACACAGGTATGTCTGGGATGTTGCATGTAATACCGACACACAGTGCACACAGGTATGTCTGGGATGTGACATGTAATACAGACACACAGTGCACACAGGTATGTCTGGGATGTGACATGTAATACAGACACACAGTGCACACAGGTATGTCTGGGATGTGACATGTAATACACACACACAGTGCACACAGGTATGTCTGGGATGTGACATGTAATACACACACAGTGCACACAGGTATGTCTGGGATGTGACATGTAATACAGACACACAGTGCACACAGGTATGTCTGGGATGTGACATGTAATACAGACACAGTGCACACAGGTATGTCTGGGATGTTGCATGTAATACCGACACACAGTGCACACAGGTATGTCTGGGATGTGACATGTAATACAGACACACAGTGCACACAGGTATGTCTGGGATGTGACATGTAATACAGACACACAGTGCACACAGGTATGTCTGGGATGTGACATGTAATACACACACACAGTGCACACAGGTATGTCTGGGATGTGACATGTAATACAGACACACAGTGCACACAGGTATGTCTGGGATGTGACATGTAATACAGACACACAGCGCACACAGGTATGTCTGGGATGTGACATGTAATACACACACACAGTGCACACAGGTATGTCTGGGATGTGACATGTAATACAGACACACAGTGCACACAGGTATGTCTGGGATGTGACATGTAATACAGACACAAAGTGCACACAGGTATGTCTGGGATGTGACATGTAATACAGACACAGTGCACACAGGTATGTCTGGGATGTGACATGTAATACAGACACACAGGGCACACAGGTATGTCTGGGATGTGACATGTAATACACACACACAGTGCACACAGGTATGTCTGGGATGTTACATGTAATACAGACACACAGTGCACACAGGTATGTTATATATGTTATATTGGTGAAAAACAGGTGAAAGACTCCTTTTAAAGAGGTCCTGTCACATCTCCTGGCATGTCTGTTTTAGTAACGTTTTCCATTTCTTATGTAATAATAATTCTATGACTTATGACTCTACATTATACCTAAACGATGCGGAATATGTTGGCGCTATATAAATAAAGATGATTATTATTATTTCTCTTTTATTCATGTTAGAAGTTATGAATGAATTGCTAGCAGTTTGAAATGAAGGTCTAGATTGGAGTTGAGCGAACGCTCAAGTCTAGATGGGTATTTCCAGCTGGATATGTGTCTCTGCACAGTCTGACATTCTCCAATCAATGCTGGACTGTAGACTGTTCAGGGACACCCCCTCCCCTCCAACTGGTAACATCCAGCTGGACCTTCATTGCAATTCATTCATAATACGTAGCAGAAATAACACACAACATAGGCACAACAATGGTACAACATAGTCACAATAAAAATGCTCCAGAATAGTTTTTACATGGGCAATGCAAGTAGTTACTAAAACAGACATGTCAGGAGAGGTGAAAGCTCCTCTTTAAGCCTCACTGAAGACAATGCAAACCCACAATTGTCACCTGATTCTAAGCAATGCAAATTAAACTATCATCAAAGACATTAGAACAAGAGATCAAATATCAAGGAACTATGTCATATCAAGATCTGATGTATTTAGGATCTCACTACTGATCCACAAGGTACCATGTCACATCAAGATCTGATGTATTTAGGATCTCACTACTGATCCACAAGGTACCATTTCAGATCAAGATCTGATGTTTTCAGGATCTTACTATGGATTCACAAGGTACCATGTTATATCAAGACATGATGTATTTAGGTTCTTACCAAAGATCCACAAGGTACCATGTTATATCAAGATCTGATATATTTGGGATCTCACTACAGATCTACAAGGTACAATGTCATATCAAGATCTGATGTCTTTAGGATCTCACTACAGATCTACAAGGTACCATGTCATATCAAGATCTGATGTCTTTAGGATCTCACTACGGATCCAGTGCTGTTACAGATTCACTGGGCAGAGAAAGGGTTAAGGGGTTATGACTTTAATGACAGGGCTGAGTTTCCCTTGGCTCTTGCTGCTGAGGTATCGCTCTCTCCTATCACAGGTTATATATTTATTTTCACTAAGAGTAAATGATTTATGCTGAAGCTTGAAAAAGACAAACTTGAAAAGATCACATTATTGTGATAAAAAGGTAATGAATAACATAAATATAAATTAAACGTGCATCTCAGTGGGGAATCATCCAGCAGCGCCGCCAGAGCTTCAGAGAAATAGCTCACTTTAGGCCACAAGGACGTTCAACATAGAATCAATCTGCAGCGCTGAACTGATTTTATCTGTCTGAGGTCACGCCCCCCAGTAATTATGTGCTAATTGCTCATGACAAGTAAGAGGGCATAAATTAATGTAAAACAGTTGTAGATTACACAGATTGTTCTCCAAGTCAATTTTCATTAAAACATAAATATGAGACAATATTATAAGTTTTCATGCATATGATGTCATCTGCTGCAACAATTACGCAATTTGGCCACTGGTGGATGAAATTCGTCCAAAGAACTTTAGGGGGGTCACACGGGTTATTTAGCAATGCATATGCAGCCCCTGGGGAGTCGGATGGGAGTGGTAGTGGCCCTGATGATGACGTGTCAGTGTACTCCCTGGGGTTGGTGCAGTGAAGGAGGGGCACTCTGTGTTTTCTTTTGGGGCACTCCCTGTAGTGGTGAGCTCCCTGTCTGATACCATCAGAGTGCCCATGGTGTTAATGCCCATGTGGGTGCTAGGCAGGGCATGTGATGGAAATGCAATGGAGAACATGTGGTATAAAGAAACTCAGAGACCAGGCCAGATTGAACTTAACAAAAGTCTCTTTTTTATTTTGCGCACAATAAGAGTTGTAGTACATCCAACAGTTATCTGTACACAGGGCAAATTCCTCCCAGATGTCCAAGCATGAGCTAGGCAGTTTGTTGCAGCATTAGCCCTCTAGTTAGCCCTCAGTGGCTGTAGTGTCCACTAGTCTGGGGTGTATAGGGTGTCTTGACTTGTTTCCCCTTTGCAGCAGCAGGGTCTTTTAGCTGGGTTACCTTGCTATCTATCTCTTTCTCACTGTAGCCATGTAAATCCTGCTCCATTAGTTCTTGCTTGCGTTCATCTCCTGGAGCTCGTGGAGGTGACAGGACTCCAGGGCCTGTTGTTGTTTTGTTGAAGATGCTTAGTCGCACACTGCTTCTTATTGGTATAGATTTCTTGGAGTCGGGTTCTCACCCCACTAGATGATAATAAATAAACTCCAGTACTAGGACTCCAGGGCCTGGTACTGGAGTCTAGAAGAGAGGGGCACATGGAGGTCTGTTCCCTTTCTTCTCCCTCTCTACAGCTAGTCTGACTAGAATATTCTGGAACTAGGGGGTGGGGCCAGCCCACACACTAAGCTCCAGAAAGGGCGGGGTCAAGATTGTTAACTCTGGCTATGGCTGAGTCATACTGGAATAACTGAGTGTACAGTACATACCGTTAACTTTACATTACATACCAAACTTTTCAGAGACCCACAGGTCTGGGGTACTGCAATGGACATAGTATAAGCAATGTCTGACTAGTCCACCAGATCACCAGACGATCCTCAGGTTCTATCAAAATTACCATAGTGCTACAACACATGAGGGTCAAGCTGATCTTGGCTGAGTCTGACCTCACTGTTCTAGTGCTCCATATCCTTTATCCAAATTTAGTGCTATGGACCTGTCACCACCATAATGATCCTCCAACCACCCAGAGAACATTACAGGGCAATGATCGGGAAGAACCATTTTTTTCTTGATGATTGCCAGCTTGTTAAAGCTGAATTACATGTAGCAATCATCCCCTCCGTATGTGGATGAACAATCACTACAGTGATCGTTCATCCCCATATAGAATCACTGTTTGTCAGCAGCATCTCCCTTGACAGATAACCCAACAGATGAGTGTTATGTTCATTTGCCAGATGATTGAGGAGAGGATGGAAATAGAGAAGCCACAAGTGGAGGTGAATCTGAAAAACCTTTGGTCCAAAAGAGCAGATCTTATGCCACACGGACTGGTGGTGCTGGTACAGAAGTGTGAAGAACAGATGGAGCAGAGCAGAGAATCTTATTTTGTGGCTGCGCTGGAAGCATAGCAAAACTAATAAAGTAGCAAAGCTGATGATGTAGCAGAGATAATGGTAGCAGAGTAGAAGGTGTTGCATGGTTGGTGTTGTGATGAGGATGCAGAGTAAAGGCAGCAAAGCTAAAAATGTGCAGAGCTGATGGAATGCTGTGATGAGGCAGGGCTGAAGACCACTGGATGTAGGAGAGTTGTAGTAGTGCTGCACTGATGTTGAGCTGTAAAACTGCAGCAATAAGGCAGAATTGTAGTACACTTTAACAGAGTTGAGGTGATTGTGTTCAAGACAGAAAGCAAGGTTGCCATTTACTACCTGAATATTCAGGTCAATGTAGACAGACAGACGGATAGATAGACATTACACATTACAGGGATAATGTACATCATGACATCCTACTGTACTACACGCATTGCACACACAAAAATATATGAAAAATATTCACGATGACAACACAGCACAAAACAGAAAAACATAATGATGTCATCGTGCAGATATAATGAACACATGACATCACTGCTGAAGGATGATGCAAAAAGTAATGTCCCTTTCCATTACCCAGGACATATGATTGGTAATATTACCAGTGCAATATATCATATACATGTTACTGGAGAAGCAGCCATGGACATGAAGAATCTAACACACCGGTATATATTCCAGGGACGGTAATAATATGGACGCAATGGAAAGCTTCTTAAAAACCAAACAGTGCAACCATCTCTTCTTTCACAACCAAACATATCCTATGGCGTTTCTCACGCCTATAAAGAATTCATGGCACAGCACGAAGGGCACGCCAGTAACAGCTGACATGGCAGTATGGGAGGAAGGAGATGTTTCATCACAGCCTAAGGTTAAAAGGGTTGGGTAAGATTAGAAACACAAGGCTGCTCTCTATTAGAAACAGCGCCACTCTGGTCGATGGGCTGGGTCTGGTATTGCAGCCAGCCTTATTCACTTCAATGACAGAGACACGGATGGACTGAAAGCAGCCACCATTTTCTAATGTCATAGCTGTCACAATCTTTCGGTAAGGGTAGGTGATAAATGTAAGACCGCCTGTTAGGACCCCCCCCACCAACCACAAGAATGGAAGTCTACTGTGTGAGCAGTAAGTGGCCATAGGTGACCAGAGCTCCGCTCACTTCTATATGTCAGAGATAGTCGAGCACTAATCGAGCGGTGTTCACACATGTCCACTACCTCTCCAATCACACAAGGGAATTGGAGACCCCCATTTTCATGATCGCCGCAGTCCCAGCAGTCGTACATGGGGCTCCTGTGAACAAGGCAGACATAGCAGAGCTGGAGAGGGTTCAGAGGAGGGCAACTAAAGTAATAACTGGAATGGGTGGACTACAGTACCTAGAAAGATTATCAAAATTAGGGTTATTCACGACTGAGGGGAGATCTAATAACTATGTATAAATATATCAGGGGTCAGTACAGAGATCTCTCCATCATCTATTTATCCCCAGGACTGTGACGAGGGGACATCCTCTAGGTCTAGAAGAAGGTTTCTACACAAACATAGAAGAGGATTCTTTACAGTAAGAGCAGTGAGACTATGGAACTCTCTGCCTGAGGAGGTGGTGATGGTAAGTTCACTAAAAGAGTTCAAGAGGGGCCTGGTTGTATTTCTGGAGGGTAATAATCTTACAGGTTATAGTTACTAGAGATGGGTCGTTGATCCAGGGAGTAATTCTGATTGCCTGATTGGAGTCGGGAAGGAATTTTTTCCCCTAAAGTGGGGAAAATTGGCTTCTACCTCACAGGGGTTTTTTGCCTTCCTCTGGATCAACTTGTAGGATAACAGGCCGAACTGGATGGACAGATATCTTTTTTCGGCCTCATAAACTATGTTACTATGTTACATTGAGTGACCTTAGATTCATTTCCTATCCTATGGACAGCGGATACGTTTTTTGTGGGTTGAAATATATTGTATGGATTTCTGCAAACCCCATTCTGATGAATGGGACATTTTCAGCAATCATTTTATTACATGTGAAATATCCTTAGGAAAATATGACTTCAAAAGTCAAGAACTCTTAAGGTCAAAAGGTCAGAACAGCTAAGGACCTGTCACCACCATAATGATCCCCCAACCACCCAGAGAACCTTACAGGGCAATGATTGGGAAGAAACATTTTTTTTCTTGATGATTGCCAGCTTGTTAAAGCTGAATTACATGTAGCAATCATCCCCTCCGTATGTGGATGAACAATCACTACAGTGATCGTTCATCCCCATATAGAATCACTGTTTGTCAGCAGCATCTCCCTTGACAGATAACCCAACAGATGAGCGTTATGTTCATTTGCCGGATGATTGAGGAGAGGATGGAGATAGATATAGATGGATGGATAGAAAGATAATTAGATACATTGATGTATCTAATTATATGGATGTATCTATTGATGGATATAGCTAGATTCATAGATGGATAGAGAGACAAATGAGAGAACTAGACATAGATAATTAGATAGATATTAGATAGACAGGTAGATATGAGATAGATATGAGATAGATAGGAGATATACTTCTGTGGTAAAATATCTGTATTAGTTGCTAGTTAGGAGCTATTCCTGACTGTTATACGTAAGGACTTGTATTATCTGTCTTAGTTATCTGCTTATTTTTCTTAAATCTTCATTTTCTCTTATCTTGGATGACATTTTGGGTCTTTGGAACCAATTACTCAACTTATAATGGTTACAACATACAATGGTCGTCCTGGAACCAATTAAAGAAGAACTCCCGCATTATTCTCTGACCTGTTAGAAAGGTGCATGATATAATCTGTAGTGAATGTCATTTTCTTATCAGAGGCTGAAATTGAGAGTTTCCACTCTCTTCTTATTGTAGCTGGGTCATGTGACCAACTCCATGACCTCCAACTGACCCAGGACAGCAAGCCAGTCACTGCTGTCTTCATTCCTATGAGACTGAAAGTGAGGCTCCCATAGGAATACATAGAGAATTAGACTTCCTGTCCACACATAAGGTGCTGTGTGAGTTGGTGGGTCTAATTCCTAGTCACATGACACAGATAAGAAACTTCAGGATGATATAACTCAGAAATTCAGCTACTGGTAAGAAAATGACATTCACTACAGATTACATCATGTACATTTCTAGCAGGGCATGGATTAAAATTTTTTTGCGGGAGTTCTTCTTTAATATTGTAACTTGAGGGACCACTGTATATGAGATAATATAGATAGATAGGAGATAGATATTAGATAAGATAGACAGATATGAGAGAGTGATAGACATATATGAGATAGTGATAGATATGAGAGAGAGAGCGATAGATATAGATAAGCAGGAGAGAAGGAAAAATGGATATATATAGTTAGATTGATGGATAGAAATGAGAGAGCTAGACATAGATAGATAAATAGATATAAGATGGATAAGAGATATGATAGATATAACTAGGATAGAAAGATAGATAGCTATGAATAGATATGAGAGAGCAATAGATATGAGAGAGAGAGGAAATAGATAGATACATAAATAGAGCGACAAAAATGGCAAAGCTTGACATAGATAGACATGAGAGGGGGAGAGAGAAAAAATAGGTGTGTGTGTGTGTATGTATGTATGTATGTATATATGTATATATATATATATATATATATATATATATATATATGAGAAAGAAAAGAGAGCTAGACATGGATGTATGGATAGATAATTGGAGACATTTGTCAGGCCCACCTGCCTAAACATTATCAATAACAAATCAATAGACGTCAGTATCACAATGTCAGGTGCTAGAGAATTCGACCCCTGCAACTGAGCTTCAGAGGCTCGAACAATGGCCCCGTTGTACCGGTAATGGCCGGCACGCAGCAGAGTGGAAATGCAACTTCCAATACTAATCTACAAATTAAATTAAACTTGTTGAAAGACGCACGATAAACCTGCACTTGTGTTACTTGCAGAACAGGAAAAAAAATTGAAACTTCTAAATGTTTTAGCAGATTTACCAAATTTCCAATTAACTTGGGCAACATACCAAAACGAAATCTCACACACACACACTTCAAACGTATGGCTGAGCAACATGGAGGATCTGAGCAGAAGCTAATTCGCTGTATTCAGTCTGGAGATGATGCTTTATGATGGTGGAGCTCATCGGCTGTGGTGCAACTACAACTCCCAGCATGCTCTGCCAGCTTTTTGGACATTGTAGTTGAAAGAATATAGCTTTCCCACCTCTGATTTACAAGAAGGCAGCACTGGAGGTTTCTGCTGCTGATGCAGCAGGTTTATTAGGAGAAGCAAGTCAAATATGTTAAGGAGGACTGCCAGTTGGCTGGAATTCATGGCTGGCAAGGAAACGGCAAGACCCCTGCCAAATACAGGGTCACAATGAGAAGTTCAGATGGGAGAGATACACAAATAACACTGTGACCAGTGTATACATCTCTTTTAGGCACTGGCAGGACTTATGTCTAGAGAACTAATGTTTGTTCAGTTCTTAAAAGAAGGAACCTAGAGTCCACAAGAGAAAACGTGTAAAACATAAGTTTTGCTGACCTAAGGGCAATCTAGCTTGTGTATATGACGACATAAACCCTCAGGGTTGGCAAAGATATCCATTTTTCTCTGCCTATAAAGGGTTACGCTAGCAGGAGCTAAGTGTTCCCAATATACAGCCCTTGGGGAGGGGATTAGATAGTGCCTGGCATCTGGCTGAAAAGGACACTTGGGAGGAGTATCTTGAGTTATACCTATATGCTGATTGGCTGAAACCAGCTTATTGACAAATATCCTCAAGATATCCTTTTTAGCTGGATGCCAGGCACAATCTATAGTATAAGCTACATAGTAAATAGTATAGTAAATTTAAGGGCTTGTCGAAGGCTAGGAAAATAAGCTTGCTTTTTTTCTTGAAATAAAGACCTTGCCGCTCAGTCTCATGGCCAATAAAAGGAGGAGGAGATGTAGCTTATTTTCAATTGCACAATATAAATGTATAAAGACAGAGGTTTTGCCTTACAAAAGTACATTTACACAAATTGTTAAAGGGCATCTGTCAGCAGACTTGCACCTATGACACTGGCCGACCTGTTACATGTAAGAGTAAGTACGTGAACTATTTTCATCTGTCAATCAGTTAATCACCATCAGACCTGTTACATGTACACTTAGCAGCTGGAGACATCTGTGTTGGTTCCATGTTCATATGTGCCCACATTACTGAGAAAGATGTTTTATTATATGCAAATGAGCCTCTAGGAGCATCGGGGGCGTTGCCATTACTCCTAGAGGCTCTGCTCTCTCTACAACTGCCACAACCTCTGCACTTTGACAGGACCAGGTGTGATGATATTTTCACTGCCTGGCCCTGTCAATCAAAGTGGAGAGGGAGCAGCAGTTGGCAGAGAGAGTTGGGCTTCTAGGCGTAACGGCAACGCTTGCTCCATTGCTCCTAGAGGCTCATTTGCAAATATTAAAACATAATTTTTCTCAGCAATGTGGGCACACATGAACACCATGTACACTGTTAAGATAAAATTTTATTGCCATTGGTCCTCCCTTGCGTACGGCCATGTTTTATGATGGACACAACTGAAGAATGTGTACAAAAGTGCAACAGATCCTGGACCTAACCTTGGCTTTGCTACCAGATTCTGCTTTTGTCTTGTTTGTTGCCTGGTTCTTGTTCTACTCCTAGTTCTGACCACTGGCCTTTCCTTTGACTATGTCTCTGTCTCACTTCTGTGGCGGCAATTTATTAACATGATTCAATTTCTTCCAGCACACCCATGGCCAATCGATGACTAATCTGGGGGTCCAGATGGGAAAGTCCATACCTTCTTGGTTTGAAGTATGGGGAGATTCCTGAGAAACTGCACATCTATCTACTCAATATGATACTGCAGCTGGAAGGATCTATTTCTCTGGTGAGAAACACAACACACCCTTATCATTACTAGCTTACTGGCATCCATTTCTTCAAAAATACCACTGACCCCCATTTGTTTGGCTGTGTCTCATATTATGGAAATACTGCAAATACAAGTCTATATATGTCCCCTGAATGTTAGGTATCATCCTACTCAACTATCATAGAGATACCATATGCCGCCAAATGCTATAACAATAATACACCAATAAACGTTGATCCATCTACAGGCCAATAACCATTACATTGGTTATAAGTTGGGCAGATTTTTCTATTTTTGGACAAGTTTAGAAAGTTATCCTGCTTAGAGGTTTGAGGTTTTCACCCTGCACCAGCAGGAGCAGACTGGGAACTAAAAGTGGCCCTGGAAAAAAATACTAAAAGTGGCCATGTTTTGTAGTTCAGCCCAAATTTATGGAAGGCAGGGCCAGCAATACCATATTATGGCACATTATACCACCCCAACAGAGCCAAATACCACAGTCCATCACAAAATACATCCCCAAAAACTACCACTGGCCGACCATGAGGAGGACTCATGTGGCCCTCTGGGCATCGGCCCACTGGGGAAATTTCCCTGTAAGGTCCCTGTATGGCCAATCCGCCCCTGTGCACCAGGTACATTAACTGGTTGTACACCTGGAACAAAGTTTATTAGTTTAAATCTTTAAGATGGTATTTTATAGTTAAAGTGTTGCTGACCTTTCAACAAACTTTTCATTAATCAATAGTACAATGTGTGTACATGAGGAATAACACTATTTCTGGCGATTATATGTGCTTGCTGAATATCTGGTTTGCAGTTTTCTCAGACATGGTGGGCAAAGACTGGATGCCATTCCCTGCACACACAGAAAGTAGAGGAGAATCTCCATCCTAACTGTATCACAGTCACTCAGAAGCAGCCCTAGGATAATTGCGAAGTAATGACCTGTATTTTTTTGAATGATGCTCTTGTCTTGAGCTATAACCTTCTTATGTAGCTGTGCGGTCTCCTTAGCTCCTGCTCACTGGTAAACAACTATCTAGACATTTATTACTGATAAAACATTTATTAAAAAGTTTCTTGTGGTCGCTTATACTATTGATTTATGCAAAGTGGTGTGAAAAGTTAGTGACCATTTAAGTCTCCATTGGCAGAAATTAGATGCAGGGCAACTGACTGTAGTAGAAGCCTCCCCCCTCTGTCCTGTCTGCAGTAAGACAGAACATTTTTTATAATATATAAATGAACTTTACTTTTAAACATGAGAACACATCTCTAAAAAGTGACTATTAACTTTAAAGGGGTTTTCTCATCATAACCTATTAAGACACATGGATATCATGGCAGTGGTACCTTCCCTCTGTGAGCTACTAAGAGCAGCTTTCAATCTAGTAGGCCAGGCCAATCCATTATTTCGACAGGCCAGCATTTAATTAGATATACACAAGTATGGTTGCATCACATTGAATGCCTCTACACCTGCACATCGCACATACAAAGGGCAATCGCTCAGCATCCATAAGTGAAGTAAACACCGCGTTTCGGGGATAACACGTTCCCCTTCTTCAGATTAAACAACATTGCATAAAGACACATCACTCTTTGAGATCAATTCAAAAAGTGGAGAGAACCCCTGATCTCTTTAACAGTTCTCCGTTTGTTTCCTATAGGAAATAAGCAGTGACGTGTCCTTTTTGGATGAAACTTCAGAAAAACCATTAATTGCATTGTATTTCCAAATGGACTGTGATTAAGGACCACAATATATTTAAGTGTGTTAATTTATCGATGAGTTACCGGTAACTATGGGTAAAAATTTGGCCGAAATCCTAAATCCTTTGCGGATTTTCACAATGTGATGCGTTCTGGAATACAATACAATGATGCCCTTGACCTACATTACAGTGTTAGATAAAACCAGGCACATGAAGATTATAGTGGCCATGCAAATGGATTAAAAAAAGACACAAAAACATCATCCTGTAAATTGAAAAGCAGAAAAAAGATGCAATTTATTGTATCCAAACAGGTAAATAGAAGAGGAGACAATACTAATTCTGCAGATCTAAAATGTTCCTTATTGGACAAGGGGGAGAGAACGGAAAATTTTTCAGTTTCCTAGTGCTAATAATCAATAGACTATACAGCGGGGATACAATTACACACTCGTCTCCAGCCTAATCAACAAGAGAGGAGCAGGTGTGGAGGGGAGTCTAAAGAACAGGCAAGGGGGCCTGTGGTCATTTTTCGAAATTACAGTGGCAGCAACCTAATGGATGTCACTTCAGCATGTATGGAGGAACCACGGGAGTAGCAGGGGATGCAAGACATTGGGGGGAGATCAAAGTAGAATACATAATATAGCACAGTTTATTTTTACATTTTGATTAGTGATGATCGAGCATCGTAGTGTTCGGGTGCTCGGGTCGAACTCTAGGCGGTGCTCGAGTCGAACTATAGGTGGTGCTTGAGTGCTCGACCGAGCACAATGGAAGTCAATGGGAGAACCCGAGCACTAAACCAGGCACCCCTACTCTGAAGAGGGGAGGGTGTCTGGTTCATAGGGAAAGGTGAGAAAATGGTGAAAACACCACTGAAATGGTTTGGGAACTGCATGGGAAGGATGTCTGGATGCATCTTGGACTACAAAGTCGCTGCTGGGAACGATGTTGTCAGAGTATTACGCCACTTTTACAGAATTACAAGAATACCCCCCAAAACCAAAGATAACATTGATTTTAGAGGAAATATTGTTAGGAAACATATATTTACTTGTACATAAAGCGCAAGTGCTGCCAAAAATTACAAGGAAGAGGCACTCCGATACAACCGGTATATCACATAAAAGAGGGCCTCAATCACATTGTGGTACAATTGTTCATGTCGTGGGACTCCTACACTCATAAAGCCTATGCACAAATTGAAAGGGCTGCCAAAAATTACAAGGAACAGGCACCCCAATACACAGATAATGTCGCCTTGATTAGCGGCAGAAAAAATTACACCAGATGTCAGGTATATAGGATACAGAAACGTTATAATGCACACATTGTGCAGGTGGTGCTTAGGTCAGGCAAACTTGCATTATTTTTGCCCCAAAAGAAAAAAAAATATTGCAGCCAGATAGAACAATAGTCCTTAAAAGGACTTTTGGGTCTTTTCAACAGAACAACTATCCCTGCCTAGCCAAATCCTATCCCTACACTATCTGTCCCTCCTTGTGCAATCGTTATACAGCAGATGCAGAGCAGGTAATGTCACCTTGATTAGCTGCAGAAAAAATACCAGATGTCAGGTATTTAGGATACAGAAACGTTATAAGGCACACGCAACACAGGTAATGTCGCCTTGATTAGCGGCAGAAAAAAATGACACCGGATGTCAGGTATTTAGGATACAAAAACGTTATAATGCACACGCAACACAGGTAATGTTGCCTTAATTAGCTGCAGAAAAAATGACACCGGATGTCAGGTATATAGGATATAGAAACATTATAATGCACACGCTGTGCAGGTGGTGTTTAGGTCAGGCCCCCTCCCCCCAAAAAAATAAAAAAAATATAGCAGCCAGATATAATAGCCCTTAAAAGGGCTTTTGGGTCTTTTCAACAGAACAACAAGCCCTGCCTAGCCAAATCCTATCCCTACAATATCTGTCCCTCCTTGTGCAATCGTTATACAGCAGACGCAGCGCAGGTAATGTCACCTTGATTAGCTGCAGAAAAAATACCAGATGTCAGGTATTTAGGATACAAAAACTTTATAATGCACACGCAACACAGGTAATGTTGCCTTGATTAGCTGCAGAAAAAATGACACCGGATGTCAGGTATATAGGATATAGAAACATTATAATGCACACGCTGCGCAGGTGGTGTTTAGGTCAGGCCCCCTCCACCCAAAAAAATAAAAAAAATATAGCAGCCAGATATAATAGCCCTTAAAAGGGCTTTTGGGTCTTTTCAACAGAAAAACAAGCCCTGCCTAGCCGATTTCTATCCCTACACTATCTGTCCCTCCTTGCAGCAGCTCTCCCTGCCTAAGACTGAGCCGGGTCACGTCACCAGGTGCTATATAGCACCCGATGACGCATTCCCGGCCAGCCAATCACTGTAATGCCAGTAGCCAACATGGCTATGGCATTGCAGTGAATGCTAGTACCTCCCCGCACGCTACTTAGGGGACTCGAGCATGGCGCTCAAGCGCACACTGTGTTCGGCCAAACACCACGATGTGCCGAGCATAGCCATGCTCGAACGAATATAGTATTCGGCCGAGTATGTTCGCTCAACACTAATTTTGATGTCATATTCTTATATTTGAACCCAAAAACACTCAGACAGTTACGTATCTTTTTAGCATGCTCAAAAAATTCTCAACTACATAATAAATATGGTACATATTACCAGACCATGTTCAAGATCCCTTCGGTGACTTCTAAACATATCCCCATGTATAAAAATTGCTCCAAAAATTCTAGAAATAAGGTATAACTGTATGAGTAAAGGGGATTATTATAGTTACCCAATTGGTTTGTATGTAACATCTGCCTGGCATTATAGTTTGTATCAAAAATAACAAATGTCCAGTGTGTTCCCAAAGGTATAATTTAAAGATCATGAGCCTGAATATCTGGTTTGCAGTTCACTCAGACATTGTAGGTGGAGACTAGCTGCCATCCACTGCACATACAGAAAGTAGAGGAGAATGTCCTTCCTAACTGTCTCACGGTCACTCAGAAGCAGCTCCAGCATAATGGAGGCCCCTTCAGGCACCAAGTCCTGGTGCAAATGCTACCTCTGTCCCTCCTATAGCTACAATACCCAGACCATAAGGTAGCAAGAGTTCTGTTATATGTTACTGAACATTAAAACAAAGTCAGGATTTATTCTGCAATACATTTTCATTAAAAAATGCAAATAGGCCAAAGATGCATTTAGATAAGTTAAAGAGAAGTACCAAACTGATGGCCTAGCCTCAGGAGAGGTCATTAATATCTGATTGGTGGGGGTCTGAATCTCAGAACCCATACCGATCAGCTGTTTGTAGAAGCTGCAGTGCTTCATCTCTCAGCCAGTGCCATACATCATATAGTGGTTGTGCTTGGCATTGCAGCCCAGGCCTATTCATTTGAATGGGACTGAGCTGCAGATAGGCCATGTGACTGATGAATGTGACATCACTGGCCTAGCAAGAGGCCACGGCGCTCACCAGAGCTGATCTGCAAAGGTGCCTGTAGTTGAACCAGGACTTGAGGCCATTAACATTGAACTTCCATATAACCCCTTTAAACAATGCTAACGGCAATTAAACAAAGCACAACATTGACTTTATTATCAAATAAATGGCGAAACACTGCAAGAAGTTCCTTATGCTGAGACATTTCTTGATTTGTAATTGCAAACCAAAAAATCTTATCTTTTATACTTTTCCATTAAAAAACCTGTATATAAAATGTTCCAAAGCTGCATATTTAAAAAAATGAATAATAAAAGTCACTGTGCTCAGGCTAATAACAGAAAAACAATGCTGCATTTCTAAACAGGAACCACGTCCAAAATGCTCAAACTCTCCTGTGCTTTGCTAGATGAACAAAAAAAATGTGCAAATCTCGAAACTCTAATTCAGGGCCACATTTCAAAAATCACATCCCAACCCATGCATGCGTCTACATATTTTTTTCTACAAATCAACCTTATCAGCGTCTCCTAAGGCCCCGGCACACAGCGCACTTAACTATCTGCTATGCCCTCTGCTGGGTAGAGCACACAAAGCAAGTCAGATTATTTCCAATGAAATGCTGGCATGGTTGAAGCACATCTGCTTTAGGAATGCAAAGCATGAAAATTGTTGTAGCAGGTTTAATATTTCATTCAGCCAAAAAGTATATACAGCTCGGAGGATTTTTGCCTTTGGTAATGGTTTTTCTTGCCATGCATACTTGTTAAGTGGTCCTATTGAAAATCTGCTACCAAACCCTTTGCGCTTGCCAAGAATAATTCCATGCTGTGCAAGAATTTTTAATTTTTTTCCCTCATCCTGTAGGAGTAATTACTTAGCATAATACCACTTTAAATGTGTTTTACTGCACAGATGCTGAATGAATTCCTCCGTGGTACAAACAGCGGACGGTAAGACAAAAAAAAAAAAACACTCTACGCAAGACATAAAATTTAGAAGAAACAAAAAAAATTACAAAAAAAGGATGAAACTTGCATTTTATTTTGAATTCAGGCAACTTGGAATGTAAAGTGTCGGAGGCAGCCCGGTACAATGAACGAAATGAGTCACTGGTGAAAAAGGCTCAGGCCTCACGAGGGTCGCAGGTGTTGGCAGGAGCAGCATGCACTTTCTGCAAGGTACACGGCCTCTGGGGATTTCATTAAGATGTACTTAGCGTGATTATTGTTCGCAGAAATATCAGGGGAGATCTTGCTCTTTATTAAGATTTTCAATGTAAACATCAGGTTACACATTTTGCTACAAGTGGGGTTAGTTAAGGAACATCGAGGTTTAGATCTGATGGTGAGATCATCGTCTTCACCAGGGCTGGTCAATTTAATATTTTACGATTTACCCCCTAAATATTAAATCCATAAAAAAAAAAAATCTATGACCACCCTCCCCCCATTAAGGGGGCATTCACACAACCGTATCCATTTTACAGTCTGCAAAAAAAACGGATACCGCCGCGTGCAAAACGGACAAGAATATGACATGTTCTATTTTGTTTCTTTGTGGACATACGAAGGTGGACGGCACACAGTGTGCTCTCCCTATCTTTTGCGGCACCATTGAAATGAATGGGTCCACATCCGATATGCAAAAAATGCAGATGGGATGAACACTGAAAATATGGTTGTGTGAATGCTCCCTAACATTGTTAAAATGATAGGCATTAGATTTCTGTTGCCTGATCTAACCGATTTCAACAGCATCCACCAACAGTCTTAGGGCTCATGCACACAAACATATGCGGAAGCAGGACCCATTCACTTGAATGGGGTCCGCGATCCGCATACGACAGTCCGCATCGTAAAAAATTAGTGCGTGTAGGCTCAGACTGGACCACAGGCATACAGGTGAATCCCCAGGTGGGCCCCTGAGAAAAGTGGGCCCCTAGTCTCCCACCCCATGCACCAATGGCACATAAGATGAGATGACTCCTAGGTATAGAGCAGGGATGCTCAACCTGTGTCCCTCCAGCTGTTGTAAAACTACAACTCCCACCATGCCCCGGTGTAGGCTATCTGGGAATGCTAGGAGTTGTAGTTTTGCAACAGCTGGAGGGCTGCAGGTTGAGCATGTCTGGTATAGAGGAAAGCTTTTCCCTAGGACCTACCTTCTCAAAGTTGCTATAGGGATCCCCATATTCAATCATCTGGTAGCATTTTGCTGTTGTGTGAGCAGGTAATATTTGAATGTATCCATATGCTGGGCCCCCCAAATAAATTTTACTGGTGGGCCAGTAGTGCATGCACTACTTTGTTGCGGTGTGGGGGCACAGACAGAAAACCCAGGAAATGGGTCCAAATCTGTGATGTGGTGCACAAACAGCCAGTGCCCGTATATTGTGGACCCGTTGTTTGCGGGCTGCAATACGGGCACAGGCCGACAACAGTCATGTGCATGATGCCTCACATGTGCCACCAAACATCCATAGTAAATTAATCTTCTAAGGAAATAATGATGACTGGTTTATATTTTTTGAAGCAGCTCACCAGAGGATCTTCTGTTGGGTCCATGTTTTGGCCAAAAGATGAGGGCTGCAAGGTTCTAGAAGAAGATAACCCCCATTTGAAGCAGACTATTCTAGCCAAACGTATGTCTTTTGGATAGGCCATCAATATCCAATCGGTGGGTATCCGATACCCTACACCCCACTGATCAGCTGTTCCCTGGAGTCAGACCTAGCACTTTGAACAGGGCTAGAAGCACAGCAAGGTTACATTCATTTCAATGGGACATTAGCTGCAGTGACCCGGCAAAGCACCAGAGGCTGCAGGAAACAACTGATTTGTAGGGGTGCGGGGTGTTGGACCCCTGCTAATTGGATATTGATGACCTATCATGACCCCATTAAGGTCTATTTATCATGGATAGAGTCACAAATAACTTACAAAATCTTATTGACCAGTTCTTGGTCCACCACCAATCCGAACAATGGGCCCTTTATGGTGAGCACAGGCACAGCAGCTTTTCCATTTGGTCAGCTTTGCCTGGCACTGCAAGTCACCCCATTCCGTTATATTCAATAGAATGGGATGAGCTGCAATACTAGGCACAGCTACCCATACGGACAGGCCACAGTGCCTGTGTAAACAAGGGGACGCTGCGCTTGAAAGAGCACTGCAGCCCCTTCATTCTTCTTATCAACAGGGATCCAGTAGTTTGGACTCCAACTGATAGGTCATTAGTGATAAGGTCCATGAAAACCCCGCAACCCATGGGGCCTGGTGTGGTGTAACCCTGCAGTCTTTATCTTTCATCAGTTTAGCCCCTGCTTTATCCTAATGTGAGGAACAAAAGAAAAGTAGTGTACTAGACACCTACTTAAGGAAAAACCCTTTTTTTAGTAGCGCCAGGTAGGTACTGAGGCTGGTACTCTCTATTACCAAAAAAAATTAAAAAAATAAAATCAAAAAAGCATATATAATGACTCACTTCACAGGGGGTGGAGACTAGGAAAGAGGATTCCTCCGGTGTCTCGTAACCCCCCCGCCAGAACAGCTTATCAATATCAGGGTAACTTTTCAGCACAAGGATCATCAATAGGAAACCCAGGATCTACTCACTTCACAGGGGGGTAGGATTCAGAATGGTACCTGTATTCCTATGACCCCCCCTAGCCGGAGTTGCCTCTTGATTTTGTACAAATCAGTGGTGGCCAGTGGGCATCTTCTTGAAAAAAGCTTTAATATCGATCCAAAAAGTGCTCAACGCGTTTCGGGGTCTTTAACAATAATCCCCCTTCTTCAGGAGCAGAACAGTATATATACATAAAAACAAAGACACACACCATCATTTATCCTAATGTGCTGCACCATTTTGTAGGTTTGTCAGAAGAGGACGGATAGAAGGGAAGATGACTGCAGGATCAGACTACACAGAGTTTGTTTGTTGTCTGTTGCCATGGAGACAGACAGTCTGTATAGGAGCTGTAAGGAAGGTAGGAATTGTTTAATCAAGACCTATTGCAAAGCTGCTTAATTTTTCTTTTTACATGTATTGAAAGAATTAAACAAATGTTTGTGCAAGTGGACTCAACCTTTATAGGGGTTTTCTAATGATAAGTCAGGATAAGTCATCAGTATCTGATCGGTGGGGGTCTGACACCCGGGACCCCCCCACCCCCCAAATCAGCTATTTGAGAGGGCAGCCGCGCTTGTGGTAGCGCTCTGGCATTCTCACAGCTTTCCCTAGGCCACTGACGACACGTTCATCTGTCACGTGGCCTAGACGCAGCTCAGCCCCATAGAAGTGAAAGAAGCTAAGCGTGATACCAAGCACTGGCACTATACAATGTACAGCGCTGTGCTTGGTGAGCAGGGAGAAGGCAGCAGTGCTCATAGGAGCACCGGTGCCTTCTCAAACAGCTGATTGGAGGGGGTCCTGTTTGTTGGACCTCCAATGATCAGATACTGATAATCTATCCTGAGCATAGGTCATCAGTGTTAAAGTCTTGGGAAAAACATTGTAACATTAGGGTATAGATGGTGTTCTAACACTATAATAGTGTGTGCAATATCACCCAATGACTGGCCCATAAAATCCGTATAGAGGGGATCACAGAATACACTTGATGTATGTGTATCAGCATGACCCACATTCATGGCATTTTTCTTCTAAAGAAGTGTCGGACCAAGTACATCTGAGCCAAATCAGTGTGTGCTTCATTCTTGTAGGCTGGTTCTTCCAATGAAATCCCAACAAAATAGGGACTATGAGGATCAGTATGTAGATCTCAGTTGAGTAGAATCATGGGGGTCTAGATGTCGCGGCCACAATATGGACACTGAAACTGTATCTCACAGAGAAACCAACTTTCACCTACAACCAGTTGATCATCAGTACATGTAGATACAGGTTGCCTTACGTACTCAAATAGGGGAAGGCACTTGTGGGGAATACAAATTCTCTTCCCCTGCTCTTCTTACAATGTTTGCACCACACAGGCAAAAGCTAGCCATATCCAAGTAATCTAATGCGTAGAAGGGGAGACTGACTGTCCTACGATATCTACCATCAGAGGCAATCCTAGCCATCCCTCCATCTTTCTACCAAAATAAACACACACATTTGCCATAGGGGGGCGGATTGGCCATAGACCTTACAGGGAAATTTCCTTGTGGGCCGATGCCCACTGAAGGGTGGGTGGCCACCTACCTGGGCCCTCCTCACAGCCGGCCAGTGGAAGTTTTTGGGGATATATTGTGTGCTGCTGGCGGTATTTTGTGATGGACTGTGGTATTTGGCTCTGTTGGGGTGGTATAATATGCCACAATATGGTATTGCTGGCCCTGCCTTCCATCAATTTGGACTCAACTACAAAATGGGGCCACTTTTAGTATTTTTTCCAGGGATACTTTAAGTTCCCAGTCCGCCCATGCAGCCAACTTTGTACTGAGTTCACTGTGCAAGGGTAATTGGTGCAACTAGAAACAGTCCCACAACCTTACTTGCTATATGAACTGGTGCCTTGCAGCGCTGGGGTGCTTGGGTCAATTCCGACCATGGTCAACATCTGAATCGAGTTTGTAGGTCCTCCCTGTGTTTGCGTGGTTTTACTCTGGGTTCTCTGGTTTCCTCCCACACTCCAAACACATACTGATAGGGAACATAATTTGTGAGCCCCTTCTGTAAAGCGCTACGGGATATGTCAGCTCTATATAAGTGAGTATAATAAATAAATAATCCTTACATTTTAATGCAATTAAAAAGTAAAAACACGGCATGCTGACAATTCAGCCTGGCCTTTCTTCTGTTTTAGGTTTCCACAGATCATGCACTGAACAAATTTTTACCCCATCCAAAAGAAAGGAGAGGAAAAGTGCAGAGGCTATGTACTTGTATACCAAGGTGACCCTGTGACTAAGTAAACCTCCACAGCTGCAAATAATGGTTGCTGTCATTTAGCAAAAAGTATACAAAAGTAAGCAAAATTGATGTAAATTTCTCCCTGAAACCATTAAATGAACAGTAAATACCATAAAAGTCTTTTATGTCAAGCCATTTCTTAAGTATATCAGTTTATGGGTTGGGTTTAAGGGTAGTTTTAACCCAATGGGGAATTTATCAAGTCCTGCAGGATTCTGGCTACAAAAAGGTCTCATAATAGGACTTTTTGGTCCTACTTACCCAAAACTTTTGTGACATTTTGCATTTTTACTCCATTTGTTCTCCACTCCAGTTTTGAAAAGCAGATGGGAAAGTGGGCACGGTTGGCCTGTTCCAAACAAGATCAACGGACTTATTAAAAAGTTGCGTAAATTGGTGCAAACCTAGGCCTCTTTCACACGTCAGTGTTTGATCAGTGACTTCCATCAGTGATCGTGAGCCAAAGACTACATAGGGGTTGGGTATAACGGAAAGAGTTTCTCCTGTTCGGTGTTTTTGACCTTCACCTGGTTTTGGCTCGCAATCACTGACCAAACATTGACATGTGAAAGGGGACTTGGGGCCTCCAAACCCTTTAGTGTATTATGGCCGAACCCGACACTCTAATGTGTATGAGGAGCTCCCGACTCTCCCCCAACAGATGTCATCAGGGGAGAGAAGGATCGGGCAGGACTGTCTGGCAGCTGCTTTTTCTGCTCTCCCCATAGAATATGCATTCGGCCGAGCCAAATATATATGCCGGGTAAACAATCTTTCGAACAACAGCTACTGAATGTGTATGCCCAACTTTATATATATGTGCAATTTATCAAACATCATGGGACATTTGATAAAACTGACCTCAAAAATTCTCATCAGGATAAATTCCCGCTATAGACTTTTTTTTGCCACATTTTACCATTTTTGCATGCATTTTTTTAGCCTTTTTTTTCCCTCACATCTTTAAATACATAGTAACATAGTTTATGTCTAGAGATACAAGTCCAAGCTTTTAGGACACCCCCTACTATGTAACTCTTTAAATCTGGCATACACCTCATTAACATAACTAAAGGCGCCCACTTTTGAAAAGAAACAAGAGCAGCATAAATTCACAAAAAGCCTAAAGTTTTTGTGCAAATAAATCCAAAGTCACAAAAATAAAGCTTTTTGAAGTCAGAATTCTGGATTGCAGGCCTCCCCCAAAATGTTTCTGATGTTTTTTTAGATGCAGTTGTGTGGTTTTAGTGTGTTGTGTTTTTGGTTTTTTTTTTAATACAAAATGCAGCTTGCCCTAGGTATGCTGTTTCTTTCTCGCACTGTTCCTTATGCCTGTTACAATAAAAAAAAATGCTAAGTGTTGCAGGAAAAAACAAAACAAAACAGTGTTATAAAAGCCTAGGAGTATATGCACATGGCAGTGTAGTTTATGCGGATTTCCTGTGTTTTTGCACCAAATTCTGCATGTATTACTTGAGGATTTTGTCACCAGTTCTGATACAGATTTGCCCCAGATCTCACCCTTTGCATTGCATTGAAAATCTGCACAAACAACTGACATGCTGCAGATTTCAAAATCCACACCAAGTCAATTTCCACACTGTGTGCATGAGATTTTGAAACTATTATCTACTTCACTGGTACTGTATTACTCTACAGATTTTCCGCATGAAAGTCCATGTGTAATACGCGTCATGTGCATGCACCCTAAAAGCAGCAACTAATCTAGGTCACAATTACTGGTGGAGTGTAGGCTTCATCCACACGTCCGTGTTGACACCTGTGACAAGATGGTCAATGGTTCATCCGTTAAGGTGTCCGTGAAGGATCCGTGTGTCCGTTTTTTTAGTTAGTTTCCAGTGCATCTCCTACCAATGGTCCATGAAAACCACAGACCAGACATGGATGGCATCTGTGTTGTGTCCGTGGTTTTCACGATCATGTACTTGAGTAACATAGTAACATAGTTTATAAGGCCGAAAAAAGACATCTGTCCATCCAGTTCGGCCTGTTTTCCTACAAGTTGATCCAGAGGAAGGCAAAAAAACCATGTGAGGTAGAAGCCAGTTTTCCCCACTTTAGGGAAAAAAATTCCTTCCCGACTCCAATCAGGCAATCAGAATTACTCCCTGGATCAACGACCCCTCTCTAGTAACTATAACCTGTAATATTATTACCCTCCAAAAATACATCCAGGCCCCTCTTGAACTCTTTTAGTGAACTTACCATCACCACCTCCTCAGGCAGAGAGTTCCATAGTCTCTTACCGTAAAGAATCCTCTTCTATGTTTGTGAACAAACCTTCTTTCCTCCAGACGCAGAGGATGTCCCCTCGTCACAGTCACAGTCCTGGGGATAAATAGATCATGGGAGAGATCTCTGTACTGACCTCTGATATATTTATACATAGTTATTAGATCTCCCCTCAGTCGTCTTTTTTCTAAAGTGAATAACCCTAATTTTGATAATCTTTCTGGGTCCTGTAGTCCACCCATTCCAGTTATTACTTTAGTTGCCCTCCTCTGAACCCTCTCCAGCTCTGCTATGTCTGCCTTGTTCACAGGAGCCCAGAACTGTACACAGTACTCCATGTGTGGTCTGACTAGTGATGTGTAAAGTGGCAGGACTATGTTCTCATCACGGGATCCATAACCATGGACGGTGGAAAACCAGTTGTGTGAATGCAAATATTAAAGTATGAGAGGTACGTGGAGACAGGGGTGCACCTAGCCTTTCTACTGCCAGAGGCGAAAACTGAAATCGGGCCCTTTTCCCCCCCAGTGCCAATTTCTTAACCTAACCCCTTCCCTTCAGCCCAAGGTCCTTCTTCTGCCCCTACCTGATGCTGCCTGAGGCGATCGCCTCACCAGTGGTGCACCCATACGTGGAGAGCACGGACAGCATACGTCTGTAATTCACTGGCAGGTAAAAGACGCCTTATGGGGGATATTAGGGAGTTCTTTATGCTTGGCTATTGGAGTCCAAGGGGCCGGCGCCTGTACAGAGTTACATTTTACGCACAGTGATGTCAGTGAAGCTCCTGCTAATGCACACGTCTCTTCTTTCTAGCTCAAGATGAAAATCGATCACCCCTCGCAGCGCTGTCTGTATACGCCGCCTCACCGTATTTATACGATTTCTTTCGATCACGTGATTACCCTTTTTAAACGGCCCCAAAATAAAAGGGCAGGAAATAATTACATTTACAATGGTCTCCGTGCTAAGGTAGCAGCTGGTTGTCAGCAGCCATGATAAAACACACAACGACCCTGTCAGCGGGAACTTCCGTTTTCCAACTAAGAACTCCCCTCTTCCCGTATCCTACTTAACATTGAGCATGCCAGAGGGGATGTATATTTAATGCATCCCTTGTTCAAAAAATGGATATTGCATTAAGAAGACAAAAAAAAAACAACATACACCCCATCTGACCATCCCGGCTTTTGTTTTAGGAGGGACCGTATTCTTTCTTCTCCCCTGTGGGGAAGTTACTTTCAAGTCAGCTGAAGTCCCCCCCCCCCCCCCCGTCTTTCAAGGCAGCTCTTTGCCAATTAGCACTCAACAACTTCTATCCATTTTCTCTTTTAGATGATCAGGAGCCTAATAATTCTACGATAAAAGGGGCAAAAGCCAAAAAAGGGGAATTAATGAGCTCCTCCATGTATTTGTCTTCGGAACAGCTGAACTGTTACAACTATTGACACTCATCAAAAGGTTCGGCTCTGAACCCTATCCAGACTCTGCAGGCTCCATTGGACATCTTCAAAATTTAGAGAAAGGCGAAGCAAGAGCTTCCCCCTGTGCGATGCCAAGACTAACAAAAGACCGTGGATCAGGTAATGAAACTTCAGCTTTCTCCCCTTTGAGATTTATTTACTGGCAGCTGACAAGGGGCAAATTCAGATCGAATTGTGCAGTCAAAGCCTTGTCCAAGCCTTTAGACGCAACCCCTTGTCTTGAATCACCTTCATGACTGGCATTTTGCTCAAAAGCCCTCGGCGCTGGTCCTTAACAGCTTATGACATCACAAAGGACACTCCAGACAGATGCCTACATGGCATCCTGCAGCATTTTAAAAGAGAATTAGTGGTTTTAATTATGGTCGTAGTATGAAAGGGAACCATGCAAGCTCCACAGGAGACCTTTGATCGGGCTTTTTTTCTAGTACAATGCCACGGAACTGTGACTATGCCCGGTGAGGGGGCCTTTCTTGCCGAATGACTCACTAGTGATCTATGAATGCAGACAAGCTTCTAGCCCTCCCTCTTCATTAGCGAGCATTTCTATACAGGGGTCTATACAGTGCTCGGAGTCTACAAGCTATACAATTGGGAGAATAAGAATCCCTACAGATTCTGCCTTCTACTTAGGAAATGCTGAAGGACTCGGGAGTGACTTTATTCATTAAAACAGGTTGCTATTAATTAACTGTCATAATAAAATAAAGAACAATTATTTGCATTTTTGTTTTCTTCCCCCCCCCCTCCCCCCTCTTGTAAGGTCTCGTTAGCAAATACGTATAAAAGATGCCTGAAAACGACATTCAAGGATAAAGGAGCCTCAGAAGTCTACTCTTACCCGGCGGCAGCAGGAGCCCGCTAATTATTAGGACTAATAGACGGAAGTGGAAATATGAACGTGATTAAGAAAATATATATATATATATATATATTTATATACCGTTATATATGAGAATCCGGTTGACTTGGCAACAGTTTTCGGCAGCCATGATGAAAACAAATGACAAAAGTGGATTTTTAATTGAATTTTATTTTTTTTGCTAATAGGATGCAAAGAAGAAAGTGGTTATAAAGACTTAAAGGGGTTGGCTAGTTTATAATATTAGCTGCACAAGGGCTGGTAAGGCTACTTTCACACAGTGTTTTTGCGGCAGGGTTGAGCAAAAACACTTCCCTTACTGATAATACAACCATCTGTATCTGTTATGAACAGATCCGGTTGTATTAACATAGCCAAGACAGATCCGTCATGAACTCCATTGAAAGTCAATGGGACAGATCAGTTTTCTATTGTGTCAGAGAAAATGGATCCATCATGACCCACAATGCAAGTCAATGGGGAGGGATCCATCTTGCTCCGCATCCCATGACGGAAAGCAAACCACATCATGCTGCGGTTTGCTCTCCGGTATGAGAACGCAACCAAACGGAATGGAATGCTTTTTGGAGCACTCCCTTCTGTTCAGTTACATTTTGTCCCCATTGACAATGAATGGGGACAGAACGGAAGCGTTTTTTTTCCGGTATTGAGACCCTATGACGGAACTCAATACTGGAAAATATTAACTCTAGTGTGAAAGTAGCCCGACATGCATGCAACTAGTAGTAAGCATTATTAAACTAATTCATGTTTACCGGCAGGTATCCCGACATGCTTGCCGACGCTGCACTGGGAACATGGCCGCTGATTTAGGGGGGGGGTCTGTCCATGAGTGGCCTCCATTCACTTATACTGGAGACGGGCTGTGCATGTACTTGGTTATCTCTGTGTTCCCACAGAGAATGAATGGAACAGCAGTGTGCATCGCAACGGAGGATTGGGACCTTGTTCTTTAGCTGATTGCTGGGACCCTTACCAATCTTGTTATATCCCCCTATCCACGTAACTTAAAAACTTGGCACAACCCCTTTAAAGGGCATCTGTCAGCAGTTTTGTACCTATGACACTGGCTGACCTGTTACATGTGCACTTGGCAGCTGAAGACATCTGTGTTGGTCTCATGTTCATATGTGTCTGCATTACTGAGAAAAATGATGTTTTAATATATGCAAATGAGCCTCTAGGAGAAAGTGTCATTACACCTAGAGGTTCTGCTCTCTATACAACTTCCGAGCCCCTGTACTTTGACAGGATCAGACAGTGAAAACTTTATCACACTTTCCAGGTCCTGTCAAAGTGCAGCGGCTGCAGAGAGTGCAGAGCCTCTAAGTGCAATGGTAAGGCCCCCGTTGCTCCTAGAGGCTCATTTGCATATAATAAAACATCATTTTTCTCAGCAATGCAGGTACATATGAACATGGGACCAACACAGATGCCGTCAGCTGCCAAGTGCACATGTAACAGGTCAGCCAGTGTCATAGGTACAAAACTGCTGACAGATGCCCTTTAATTAGAAGACCATGAAGCTAATGGCGTAAAATGAATAATACAGTAACTTTGTATATTCCACAGAAATAACACATTTTTAATTATGGTAATGATTTTTATTTTATATATAATTTTATTAAAAAGTATAAAACAACTTCCCCATATGTACAATGTTTTGGCAGGACTTGGGGAACCATTTTCTTACACAGACAAGAAGAAGGTACAGTAGTGGTTTTCCTGATATCTGCAGTGTTGGGGAAAAAATGACAAAAGTGAAGAAAGTACAAATAATAATGCTGAGTAAAAATTAGTATCAGAAAGCACAACAGTGTAAAAAAGTGACAATTGTATGATAATCATCAAAGCACCAGAAAGGAAATATTCCACTTAAAAGAGAATTATTTTTTCAGTATCTGATCGGTGGCGGTCCTCTTGCCGATCAGCTGTTTTATGAAGACAGCAGCACTTCTTTGAGCACCACTGCCTTTTTGCAGCTCACCAAGCACTGAGCAGTACATCGTATAGTGGTTGTTCTTGGTATTGCAGCTCAGCCCCATTCACTTCTATGGGACTGAGCTGCTCATAGGCCACGTGACACATGAATCTGTCGTCACTGGCCTAGGAAAAGCAGAGAGGTCGTCGCAGCGCTCACAGCAAACAGCTGATCGGGGGGGGGGGGGTCCCAAGTGTCAGACCCCCAATGATCAGATACTGATGAACTATCATCAGTAAAAAAAAAATCAAAATCTGTGCAAATCCCTTCAAATGCTCCACCCCATCATTATTGGGCTGAAATTAATGTCTTACACGCACACATATTCAGACAGGTTTTTTTTTTTGTTGTTACCTGCCACGTTCTCGCTATTTCTTACACACAATGGGGCAAATTTACTATAGAAAATGTGCCACTTTTTTGACCAAAAAAAATGGCACGTATGCTTTGCATCATATGTACCAACTGTTCTGCACACTTCTAAGCATTTTACGCCTTGGCTTCACAAGAAAGAGGAATGGCTTTGTGCGATAGGTGGTGAGGGGTAAATGCATCTTCCATAACCTGCCAACCCCAAGATGGTATCCTAAGGGGTAGGGAACTGAAAAAACTGATTTTTAGTTGTCAAAATGTAGAAAAAAAAAAGAGGGAAGATCCATGATTTCCAAGACCAGTGCTCAGACCCTATCACAACATGAAGTCTGGTAGAGGTAGTTCACAAAACTTTTTTTGGATTGTCAGGCATTGCTTTAGAATAATTATCTCCCATGTTTAAATCAAGTTTTTACGTTACATTTTTTTTAAAATTTTTAAAAACATTTTCCATGTTGCTGTCTGTGGAATAATAATAAAAAAAAAACACTAAAATTGTGCAGTTTTTGCACTGGCCGAGACTTACTGTTTAGAGACAGGCCTTACAGCAGTCTCATGGGCCACAGTCACAATGGAAAGGAGGGGGCCTCATTGACTTCTACGGGAGAGTTTTCTAGGCATGCTCTGTGAGCTGTGAGGAGGTCAGGAGGGAGTAAATAAGCTGTGATATCACCTATTGTAAAATGGTGGACCCCGTGTTATCTATGTAGGTGATATCTGTCATTGTAATCCTTCCTGTGATATAAGGAGATGACTGCGGAAAAGTGATCTCTATTGAACGGAAAATTTTAACATTTTTGTGTGATAATTGGAGGATTTATTTTTAAATATAGACAGTGACATCGAAACAAATAATGAATTCTAAAATAATTATGTTTAACATAAAAATGTGATTTAAAGGGGGTATTCTGGTTATAACAAGTCAATCTCTTATGCACAGAGGATAGGCGATAACTATTAGATTGGTGAAGGGCCGACTCCTGGGACCCCCAATGATCGTGAGAATAGGACCTCCCAATACCCATTGAGGCCACTCAGGCTTGCACACCGTTGCTCCGCTAATCTCTATGGGACTGCTGGAAATTGCCGAGTGCTTGACATGAATGGAGCGGCAGGGCACATGTCCGACTGGTCACTCCAGTCATTTACAGGGGCCTTGAGGGGTATCATAAAGTTTGAATCTACATAAACCATTCCAAGGGACTGCTTTAGATTTCTTAAAAGGGTATCGCCACTAAAATATATGTATCCTGCCCAAAAGATATAACTTTTCCGAAATACCACCATTTATCAAAACTGTCTTATTCTGAAGTTATTATTCTAACATTGCGCCCTGTGCCAAATCGGTTTTGATTTTCACTTACTGTTGGTTATGTTCTGTATTGGAGCCTTGTAATGTGGGAAGTGTCACTGGTTTTGATTTTCACTTACTGTTGGTTATGTTCTGTATTGGAGCCTTGTAATGTGGGAAGTGTCACTGGTAAGAACGAGGGGGGGGGTTAGTGTCACCTGACCTGCTGATCTCACTGCCCTAAGGTATGATGGGACAACAGTCATATGATAAACCAGGAAGTAAAATTCAAGCATGGGGGATAAGAGAAAACAGCAAATGAGGTAAATTTGAAAAAAAAGTTGGAATGAAAGCTAGAGTAATTGATGAACATAAACTTTAGAGTGAAAACTAGTTTTTTGACACACCCCCTTTAAGTTGTTTCATTCTCCATTCATGTCCAAAGGTTACAGGGGTTATCCAATCCTATAAAAAGCCCCCAAATAGGCCGCCCCCCCCCCCACACTGAATATACTTACCTGGGTCCCACTCCCTGCACGCGGATGAAAACATCTGGTGTTGTGGGGAAGCGGCCAATGGCATGCTAGGGAGGCTCGTCCTCACCTGCCATTGGCTTCTCCCCCGGACAATGGATGTTTTCATCCTCGCACAGCGAGAAGCAGCAGTGAGGAGACCCAGGTAAGTATATTCCATGGGGGGGGGGGGGGCCCGGCCTATTGGGGTCTTTTTATAGGATTGGATAACCCCTTTAATTCAGAATTTGTCTGGTTTCCCCTTACCAGACTGCAGTGCATTGTGGGAGGCCAGCTTAAAACTTTTAGATCACAGCTGATCAGCAAGGGTGAAGAGAGTCAGACCCCCACTGATCTGAAATTAGCAACCCATCCTCAGGATAGGTCATCAATTTCCTGAAACTGGAAAACCCCTTTATCAATTAAAAAAAATAATTAAGGACCTGTCACTTTTCCTGACTGTTTTAGTAGCTACTTGCATGCCCCATGTAATAACAATTCTGGATCACGTTTTATTATAAGCCTAAGTTGTGCCTTTCTATGCTTGCTAGAAGTTTATGGATAAAGGCCCAGATGGGTGTTACCAGTTGGGGGGGTGTCCCTGCATAGTTTAACACCATCCAATCAATGCTGCAAGTGTTAGGCCCCTTTCACACGAGCGGGAGACTCGCATGTCTCCCGCAACGGATCTACAGGGCTGGACTCCGCACTGACAGGGATCGCATAGCATTATATGCGATCCCTGTCCGTGCGGAGTCCAGCACTGTAGATGCGTTGCGGGAGACATGCAAGTCTCCCGCTCGTGTGAAAGGGGCCTTAGACTGTGCAGGAACACACACCCAGCTGGTTTCACCCATCTGTACCTTTATCCATAAACTCCAGAGCAGGAGTAATAGAGGAATGGCACAACATAGAGTGATAAGAATAGATGTTCCAGAATTATTACATGGGGAATGCAAGTGGCTGCTAAAACAGACAGAAAAGTCAGGAGAGGTCAGAGCTCCTCTTTAAATGTGATCGTCAAAGTGAATGAAGAAAGAATTCTCAGTCCATAACATGGACTCATCAGTGCTCATCATTGTGCTTTTGTAAACGTTTTCCACTATAAACAGCGCCACTCTTGTTCATAGGATAAGTCTGGTATTGCAGGTCAACTCTATGTAAAGAAATGCCACCCATGAACAAGAGTGGTACTCATTCTAGATAAAAAGCAGACCCCCTTTTTTCCCTAATGTCCTACAACCCCACCAATACAAATAGACATTATAACATTATACAATCGGGGTCCTTCTTGCTATGAATGCCACCACCTGATTTACAATCTTTTACCAATGGAAGGGAGACTTGTTGAGTAAAAGTTGAGGTACAGCACCAAAATTGTCTACCTGTGCTGTAACGTCCCAGTAACCTGATGGGTCACGTCTTAATTGCACTAAGTCCAGTCCACAAAATGTATTCCTCCAGGGAGACGTTCCCCTTACTGTTGGGGGGAATGCAGAACCCCAACGAGAATCCCTGACGTCACATGCTTCATCTGACATTACCCTTTAGTCTTTGAAGTCGCAGTAGTTCATCTTTGAAGTAGTTGACTGCTTGCAGTATGGCCTCGATCTGGCCGTCAGCTATAGCCTTGCGGGCGTAAGCGGAAAAGTGTTTGATGGCATCCTTTAGAAGATCTTCCGGATCAATGTCGGTCCTGCGCTGGCGCAGCATTCGTTCGCATGCGATGGCGTAGTTTTTGTGCCAGGTAACGGGGTGATTTTCATGTTTGTCTATTGCCTTTTTGTACAGCTGAAAAATAAGCAAACAAAGGGGGAAAGATGAGATTTCCTTTTTCTTCTCCTTCTGCCCGTGTCAGTAACCCTTCAACAATCTCTGCATTTATCAATAGTACAGTGTGTACATAAAGAATATCACTATTTCTGACCACCATATCTCTTGTACCTTTGCAGATGTCTTAAACATGGTGTGTGTGAAGACCAGCTGCCATCCACTGCACTGTCTGAGTCCAGTCTCACTCCTGCTGCTGCTCACTCCCCCCCTTCCCCTCTCCATAGACTTGCTTTATCAATACAATAGACATAATGCATGTCGGGGAGCGGGGAATTCTGGTTGGTATTATTTAGTACATTTTTTTTTTACATTTTGAAGTGTGCGTACTTCTGTTGCACTCTTGTACGGTTGATGATTACCACTACAGAGTTCTCATGGTTATGTAATGGCACTTACACTTTAAATTTTAAGCTGCTGATGGGATTTTATTTTATTCATGTGCAATAATATGTGTTTATATAATATATTGTATATTCCAATCGGGGATGCTCTTGTTTTCATCAATTACTTTAACCCCTTCAATGCCTCAGATGCCACGATCAACACTAATCACGGCAACTGTGAAGTAAGGCAGAGGGATGCGGCTCCCTCTGCCTTCTGATTGGAGTCCCCACAGTGAAAGGGTGGGGCTCTGATCAGTTACCATCGCAGCCTGGACGTTTCTGAAGTTTAACAGGTCTGCCATGGTAAGCTCCCTGCTGAACTGTGCACGAAGCACAGCTCAGCAGGGAGCGCGTCTAAATCCCATTCACCCTAATAGAATCTCTATTAGGGTGAATAGTACAAGGGTTCAAAAGACCCCAGGTTCTAGTCCCCTAAGGAGGGTAAAAGTTATTACTAGAAAAGTACAAAAAGTTTAACTTTAAAAAAAAAAAAAAAAATTAAAATATTAAGTTTAAATCACCCCCTTTCCCAATTTTACATATAAAAATCTATAAATAAAAAAAATAAAAATAAACATATCAGAAATCACCATGTCTAACCAATGAAAATATTTTTAACAATTCCTGAGTTGTGAATGCTGTAACGGTAAAAAATGAATACCACATGATTCGCCATTTTTTAGTCACCTTTTCCTCCCCAAAAAATTGAATTACAGTGATCAAAAAGTCATTAGGTACCAAAAAAATGGTACCAATAAAAAACTATAGCTTGTTCCGAAACTCTACTTCTATTGGAACGTGAGGAAAAACCAAAATGGGCAGCATTCTTAAGGGGTTAAGATATGCCTGACCCTACCATCATGAATTTTAAATGTTATTTTTAACTGTATTTAATAAAGCAATTTGCATTACCTTTGCTATTTATTTAGTGTTTCTTGTATGGATATGTGTAATATGATCCTCCTGTGGAGCTGGTCTGTCTCAAGACAGAATTCAAAACATTTTTCAAAGTGAAAATCAATTAGCAAGGTGGGGGAAGGGGGGGGGGTAAACAGCTGATAACATACCAACTAGACATTTCTCACTGATAAAACATATTACAAAGTTTCTTGTGGTCTCTTATACTACTGATTTATGTAAGTTGTGTGAAAGTACAGTGACTCCTTAAGAAGGCAATAGATATTGGATAGATGTTGGTAGAATCTACTGAATTTGACAGGAACGGCCCTCACTCTCATGTGTATGGGAGCCTCCCAACTCTCTCGTCGTGGCAGATGTTGGAGGAGATCTTGACCTGCCCAATGCTTTTGTTCTCCAGGATGTAAGCTTCTGCCTGAGGAACCTGTGGGCGGCTTTCTGCTGTTTCTCAGTTAAGCTGAGCGAGTAGGTGTATGGGGAATTCTGAAGAGATAGCTGTCACCTCAACAATGCGAAACTTAGGGTTAGAAAGATGCTGCTGACAGGCCAATGAAAACAAGGATCGGCACTGCCATGTCTAGGCTATAACTGGGTGTTTTCTAAACTGCTTAAAGGAGTTGTTCCAGGTAAGATATTCTAACACTTCTCTGCCACTTAGTCCTAGTGAGGGTTGGGAGGCCTCCAATGTATAGAAAAAATATTCCCTTTAAAGGGGTTGTGTCATTCAGGACTTTGTTGGCATATCCTAATGATATATCATCAAAGTCAGATAAAAGCGGGGCCCCTGACAATGAAGGAGAGCACACTGTGCATGCGCCGCACGCTCTCCATTCATATATATGGGAGTTGCAAAAATAGCCGAGCAAGAGTTTTCAGCTATTTTTGTCTGACCCAAAGAAATGGAGAGCGCATTCACTTCTCTGGGAACGCTGGAGATAGCCAAGCAAATGTTCAGCTATTTTCAGAGGTCCCATAGAAATGAATGGAGGGCGGCTGCTCACTTTGGGTCCCGTTCTCCACCAGCAATGTCTTAGATGAGACAACCCCTTTAAGTTTTGGTGCAAGGCTTTAGTTATAGTCTGTCCCAGCACTGCACCCCACTGCCATGCACAATAATTTCATATTTTAGAAACAAAACAGCCTCTCAAGTAGTCCCAATGTCGTGCATGGAAGTTGTGCATTATTAGTGGACTATTATGAGAATTTAAGATAAATCTGGTTTAGATTTAGGAACCTGGTCATAAAAAAACAGTATTACAGGAAAACTAGAACAACTCCTTCAATTGAGGTTATGTCCTGCATATGGAACAGGGCTGCATTACAACTTAGGACAAGTGAGGTGGAACCCTGAAAAGTGAAAGATGGTACTGGATGGTCCTAAGAAGGGAAGGAGGGCGTAGAAGATTTATACTAGCTGTATGTGACTTGTAGTTATGGATTATTGTAGCCATAAAAATAAAAAAAGCAAAGGAATATTTAAATATATAGACAACAGTACATTACCTGGTAAGAATAGAGGTACAGCTGATTTTTAACAGATGACGACAAATGTGGAGACTCAGCAAGGTCAAATATAAAGAAAGCAGTTTTCACTCTGTAATAGACAAGTCACAGATGGGTTAGACACTTGTGTGAAACATAAAGGGGGCTCCCACCTAGGGCTGTGTTCACATCTGTTACAAAAGTCAGGCAAATTAGCCCAGCATGCTGCGCTAATTTGTCTTGTGAAATGATAGAGACCATGACAGAAACTGAACAGGATAGCTCATCAGTATGTTATCTGTGGGGGAAGTCCGATACCAGTGATCCCCCGCTGATCAGGTGTTTGAGGAGACCACGGTGTTTGGGTGAGTGCCACAACCTTATCTAAACTTACCAAGCATAGTGCCATCCTTTGGATAGCGGCTGTGCTTGGTACTGCATCTCAGCCCCATTCAGCTAGGCCCCCATAGGCCATTTGACCGATCAATATGAAGTTACCGGTCTAGGAAGAGGCTTTAACGCTCACCAGAGAGCTGCGGCCTTCTCAAACAGCTGATTGAAAAGGTCTTCAATATCAGATCAGAAGGGGTCAACTCCAGGTACCCCTGCCGATCTGATATTGATGACCTATGCTGAAGATAGGACATCAATATCTAAATCTCGGAAAACCCCTTTAAAATGGCTCTGTCACCAGGATCAACCCTAGTAAACTAGATATACTGTCTGGTAGGGCTCATAATGCTGGTTAAAATGATATATTTCTTTTGTCTGTATGCTAAACAGCTACAGAAAGATCTGTGTTTTTATTTATATGCAAATGTTACGTTTGAGCATCAGTAGGTGGGGCTGAATCCTTTGAGCACTGCTCTGTAACACCTCCTATGGTCTGCACACTCCTCCCCTCCCCTTGATTGACAGGGATGGACATGCTGAGGGCAGAACTGTGTCCTAGCATGTACACATCATATTCACTATGTACTATCGCTTCACCACAATTAGATCTGCTCAGAAAGCTAATCTACATAACTGCTTTATTCACAAGCATAATATATGATTATACAGACACCAGTGATGTGTGTTTTTATGTGTGATATATAAAAAATCATGCATCTCTCTGTAGTAAAGCTATAGCTTGGTGTTAAGTATATGGTTTTGCATGTAGCGATCCCAGGTTTGAATCCTGGGACTTATATAAACTTTTTTTTCGGCTATTTTTTTCCTCTCTCATTTAACCCATAATAAAAGGCTATACTATAATAATATATGATCATATAATAATAATAAAAGGTCTTACTATGTTGAGAATAGTGTTTTGTTTTTGGCTTAGAAACCTGAAAACTATTACTGGTTTATTCAGAGGCACAATATATGATTATAAAGAAACCAGTGATATTTATTAGCTTTTTAAGCTTAAAAACATTCTCAATATGATAAGGATATAGACTTTTATTATGGGTTAAATGTGGAAGAAAAAAATATCTGTAGAAAAAAAACATGCTCTCTCAGAATTCAAACCTGGGATCTCTACATTCAAAACCAAGCACTTACTACCAAGCTATAGCATTACTACATTGACATGCCTGTTTTTTCTATGCTTACAAGATAGCACGTATTACTGGTATCTTTGTAATCATATATTGTGCTTGTGAATAAAGCAGTTATAGATTAGCTTTCTGAGCAGATCTCTGTGTGGTGAAGTTATAGTACATAGTGTGTTGTATATGTGTGTTTATATATACGTATACACACACACACACAGATATGTATATGCTAGGACACAGCTGTGTCCTCAGCATGTCTAGCCCCATCAATCAAGGTGAGGGGGGGTGTGCAGAGCACAGGGGGTGTTACAAAGCAGTGCTCAAAGGACTCGGCCCCGCCTCCTGGTGCTCTAACTTCTAATTTGCATATGAATAAAAATGCAGATATCTCTGCAGCTGTTTAGAATACAGACAAAGGAAACGTATCATTAAAGGAGTTCTCCCATGACTAATGTAAAAAATGAAAATCAGATATTATATATATAGTACATGACGATCTCTTTCTAACAAAGCTAGAACCAGCCCTGTACCTCACATGGATCCAGAGATCTCCACATTCATTGCTCTGCTAGATTTATATCAAGCTGACAGCTCAAGGGGAGTGTCCTTTCTGCTGCATCTAAGAGGGCGTGTCTCAGCTCTCCCTATTACAGCTCAGGAGGCAGTTGAAGGAAACTCAGCATGTGCTGCCATCTCGGTGAGCAGGTCAAAGAAATTAAAAAATAAAAAAAGAACAGCAGGTGGCGCTATACAGATACATTATATTGAATAACTCTGCCTATACTAAATGTTTTAATTACATGCAATTATAAAAGTATTCAGACCAGGTGCTGGTTTGAAAACTGTAGAAAAGAAATATACAATGAAACGTACCTTGCTTCCCACATCTCTTCATTGGCTACAGCTTCCCACGAGGAAAGTTCAAACCTGTTAGGATTGCAATTCAAAATATAAATTATATATTTTACCATTTTTAATCATCATTTAAAGGGACAGTCCATCTTTGCAAATTTGTTTTATCTCAAATGGTGTCAATTAATAAAATAGTTTACTGTTTTGTGCCTAAAGCTCCTACGCAAACCTAGGTGTCTCTATGGCTACAGACTACAAACAAATCCCAAGTAGTCTGATCCCACCTTCCCAGCTGCAACCCACATGGGTCTTCCTAGAGGCTGTTCACATAAAACAATAAAATATTTTTAACCAAGACTGCTTTCTTTCTTATTTTAGATGTATCTGAGTAATAAGGAAAAATGATTGCAAATGTCTGTGTACCCTTTTTCAAGGGGTTTTCTGGGATTGTACTACTGATGACCTATCCTCAGGATAGGTCATCAGAATCTGTTTGGTGGGGGTCTGAAACCCGGGACCCCCAGCGATCAGCTGTTTGAGAAGGCACCAGCGCTCCTGTGAGCGCCACGACCTTCTCTTAGCTTTTCCTAGGCCAGTGACGTCACGTGGCCTAGGAGCAGCTCAGCCCCACTCAAGTGAATGGGGCTGAGCACGATACCAAGCACAGCCACTATACAATGTACGGCGCTGTGCTTGGTAAGCTGGGAGAAGGTAGCGGCGCTCATAGGAGCGCCGGTGCCTTCTCAAACAGCTGTTCGGCGGTAGTCTCGGGTGTCAGACCCCCACCGATCAGATACTGATGATCTATCCTGAGGATAGTTCATCAGTAGTACAATCCCAGAAAACCCCTTTAACAATATAATGGCTCCACCACAAATTTAAATAGAACAGTTCACTCTCCATATAAGCAATGACTACTATCCCTGAGGCTAGCATATAAAAGTTGAAAACTAATCATTTTCATTGCAATGTCATCATATGGTCTGCAGAGGGCACTACTATAAGCCAAAAAAAAAAGAAATAAAAATACCGCTTGGACCAGGAGAGGTAAATAGACAATTAGCGGCACTGCACGTACTTTCCATATTGCTCCGTCCAGTTATACAGATTGCTCGTCAGAGTAATCCATTCCTCCGCATTGAAAATCTCCTTTTTCGAGACAAGCTTCTCACAACAGCCCCATGGCCACAGTGAATGTGTTTTCTTCCATGTTGGATCTCCCTCGTTCAGTCCTATGCATACAAATGTCTCCCTACTGGACAAAAAAAAAAAGAAAAAAAAAACAAACCCTGAAAACAACCATTTAAAACTCAACTGAGGTGTTACAAAAAGAATCGGACAATCTTTTTTCTTTACGTGTATACTTCAATGCGTTTTCTGCTTGTGGTTTTTGGCGTGGATATGTACACAGCATACAGCTTTTTTTTTTTTTTTTTGCTGCTTCCCATTCATTTCAATGGGAGATTCTGCACCAAGATAGAGCCATGCTCTCATGCGGAGGACACGCCATCAATATAAAAAGTAGTGGACAACCCCTTTAAGGAGTTGGTCTGGTTTAGAAATCCCAATTTCATATACAGTATTAGGCCATTGTGAGTTAATAGATTGGAATATCCTGTTCAGGACTCTCATCTCTTAACCGGAGTAGCTACAAAGAGTGTCTCTTGGTCTGGAGGACCTAACATGTCCAAGTATAACATGGAGAGGCCATAGGTTTCAATAGGAAATGTGTAATGCCATATTTGGCCAGAGGTGGCATTGCAGAGAACCTGAAGATAATGACTCTTCTCTTGTATTCTAGTTTATCCTCTTCCCCCATTATACAGTAAGCAATGTAGGTGATGCCAGTCCCAAAATTCATTAAAAACAAAATAAAAAAGCATATCACTGTCCTTCCATTTGAAGTGTATGTGTATAGAAAAAAGACACCATAAAAGACAGCACTGCCACAATCTAATAGCCTTTTACAGACATCATATAAAGCCATTATAGTGCGTTTAACACTTACTTTTCATTTACTTTGAGAAAATGCTGAAGGTTAAAGGTAATCGTTCTGTCCGGACGTTTTGTTTCCACTGGATTCCACTTATTGCCAGGAAAATGGACGCCTGCCAAGTGTTTTGCTGTCTTTGGTAGATACCAGTCATATGTCATCATCTGCACAATGAACATATTCAAGTACAAGTCAATGGTAATGTCCAAAGCTGTATGAAATGAAAGGTTTATACCGATTTCAGACCTGAATGCATTTCCCAACTATTAACCATAAATGTCTGATAGGTGGTGGTCCAAAGTATGAAAGCATGGGTTATTGAGAGAAAAGGGGAGGAGAAACGGAGAACGTTGACCATACATGTGCATGGCACTCTCCATTAGGGTCTACAGGAAGATTCAAAGACAGTTGATGAAAAAATTGTCAAAAAGTTATTCAGACTCAGTTGGCTAATTTTTTTATTTACAGCTAATTGAGCAACCAGGACTGTCTGATCATGGAGGAAATCCTGCAGTGACATCATCAGGAAGTAATCAGTGACGTCATAACATTAATATACTGAATGATTAGTATTGATCTGGTATTTCTAGTGGCCAATGGTCAAGAATGGAGTATGCTCAATAATGGACATACTTCCCAAGGTTACATGCTATGCTCTTACAGGTGGAATCATAAGACCAATGCTCTGACAAGATCTGTACGTATGGGTGAGGTTGGCAATGACAGACTTCACTGGCTTCCACAGGTTCAAAGTAAAAAAAACTGTTTATTTACGTTCCAAACAAAAATATAGGGGCATTCAAGTTAAACAGTCATTTGGTTCAAAAAAACAAAATACTACCCGTCTGGGCACTAACTGGATACAGCAGTTTCCTCACCTATATTCTCAGTAACATAGTACTATTACTGATACACAGCTGACAACTTGCAGCTTCTGGGCACCGATACTGAATAAGTATTTCAGTCCTGTATTTATTGAGAAACAATGGCGTGGCACTCTTACCCGGAATTATCAGGGTGCTGCTAGTTGTGGCTTCCCAGCCTCGTAGTAAGTGAATCATAGACTACAGCACTCCCACAAGTAAATGTGCATGATCAATTTTTATTCATAGATTTGTGCAAGTCCATAAAAAGTGATGTTTCGGTAGTGACTGTATTTATTCCCACAGTAATGAGATGAGCATCTACACCAGGGATTACCTCAGGCTAGGGGAAAAAGTTGTACTAGAGTGGGGATGGAATGGCAAGTACCTCTACCAACCTACCCACCATTCGATAAAAATCCAGGCCTATGAAATGCTATAAAGAAAAGTGCCTCAGCAAACTACACTTTGCCGAAACAGCTTTTCTAGATCCTTTTTATTTCTCCCCCTCTAGTACTTTACCAGACACATGTGGGTCAGTCGTACCATCCAGCAGGTTCTTTTGGAGGAAATTAACTCCCCCCGCCTTATATATTACTGTATTTAGTTTCTTAATACTAATACACCACAGTCTCATACCTACTATTCATTCATTCAAGAAGTCTCACAAGTTCTTTATATATTCCAGAGCTTTCCAAATGCCACCATTGGACTACTGTATTATATCTTCCTACACTGCACGTATGATAGACAGGGGCGGAATGGCCATAGACGTTACAGGGAAGTTTCCCGGTGGGCCGATGCCCAGGGGGCCATCTAGACCCTCCTATTGTCCAGCCAGTGGAAGTTTTTGAGGATGTATTTTGTGCTGCTGGCAGTATTTTGTGATGGACTGTGGTATTTGGATCTGTTAAGGTGGTATAATGTGCCACAATATGGTATTGTTGGCTCTGACTTCCATCAATTTGGACCCGACTACAAAACGGGGCCACTTTTAGTATTTTTTCCAGGGCCACTTCACATTCCCAGTCCGCCCCTGATAGATCTCTCCACTCACCTCTTGATCCACTAAAGACAGATCCGGACGCAGTCCTTCACAATAATGAAGGTATCGCAAGGAATTTCCTGGCATATCACCTCTCAGTAACATGATAGCGTTCTGGGGCATTGAGAACAAAATATTCCTTGCAAACTTGTCTACCACATAATTGCTGCTTTGGTCACAAATGCTAGAAACACAAAATGGGAAGAATTAGTCATTTAATAACATACACGTTTTGGTACAATTTCTTTAGTCTGAACCTGTGCGCCCACAAAAATGGACCTTCAGGCATAGAATCCTGAATCCATAGCTGAATCCTGGACCTTTATAATAAATGGACACCTTGCCATTGAACTGTGTCTCATTGCTCATTTGCTTCCAAAATGCAAAATTAAGCAACTTACTAAGTAATCCTCATTATAAATGTCCAAATGCAAATCACAGAAAAAAACGTGGTCTAAAATGGCAGAAGATTGCTCAGACCCCATATGCTGTTGCGCATGCCAAACCGGGGGAGCAATTCCTGCACATGTGATCCGTTGCTAACAGCAATCCCCAGCAAAACTGCATACAATGGAGGATGCCTGCAGCAGACCACATGTACCACAAAACCATCCTACACAAGGTAACAAATTGTGTGGATGTGGCGAACTATATAATCAAACAATCACTAGTAGAGGTGCACTGCGGCGGTAATGCAATTGACAATATATGGCTAAACCCTCACACTGATGTTAAAATGAGACTTTCGCCAATATATTCTTATATCAAGAACATACCGGAGCCCGAGCACCGCGTCAAGGTATCTCAGAGCGGCTCGGGACCTAACGCTAACCTACCTTGCCGTTGGGCAATTGTGGAAGGAGCATATAGGCTGACACACAGCAACCTACTCCTAGTTACCTCCAGCGTGAAATCACACATACAATGGGAGGAGGGAGGAGACTATGAGCCCCACCTACCAATTACTCATGTGACTCAGGCTACACAGGTGCACCAGAATGTTACCATAAGGTGCTCGGGCTCCGGTATGTTCTTGATATAAGAATATATTGGCGAAAGTCTCATTTTAACATCAGTGTGAGGGTTTAGCCCTATACTGTCAATTGCATTACCGCCGCAGTGCACCTCTACTAGTGATTGTTTCATTATAAATGTCCTACCATTTTGCTTCTGCAGGTCCTTCACCTAGCCCCTGGTGCTTCAGAATCTGACATAAATCCATTAGCACACTGCTGGTTTCTGTTGGATCTCTCTGCTCTCCTCTTCCATGCTGTTACCTCTAACACTGAGAGAAGGGGGGGGAGAGTAGAGAGAACCTTCAGAAACCAGAGCATTTTGGAGGAGGTGGTTGTACACAGCAGATGTGTGTGGTGAGGGCGAGAAGATCCATGGAGGTCAACTCACACAGGATGTATACAGGAAGGAAAGCACACACAAAGCAGTTTTCATGGAAAGACAAAAGCATCCTGGACACACAGATCCAGCAGTTATTACTGGAGTCACGTGACAACTAAAAAAAATCGAAAACTAGGAGCAGGTTGAAAACTATATGTCAAAGGGTCTGAGGATGAATAAAGGAATGAAGATTGCGGCCTGAAACTTCATGCAACTTTTTTTTTTTTTTTTTTTAAACAAAAGGTAACCAGTCTATTAACATAAGTAGTAACTCGAGTTCCTTTCTGGTTGCTACTCACTATAAAACTCCAGAATGTACAAACCCCATGGTCTAGTCTGACACAAATCCTAATGGAACTTTACAAAACAAAGGACGTGATCCCTAAAAATCAATCTTTATTACTAATCTCTAAAAACAATAGTATTAAATGATGCCACAAAGCCACCAATAATGGAAAAATGTCCTGATTGGCATATACTATAGATAAAGTGGTCAGAAGGGGCAAGGAAAAGGGCAAAACACAAAAGGCGAGAGGGCACCCCGTACCTGCCGATAAATCAACTGTCCCTGGAATGCCCTACATAACCCTGAGCCCAGAGACACCCCCAGATGGTAGGGGTTCCCTGTCCCCGAACCTATCCGGCGACCACCCGGCTGATAGATTCCAAAACCCTGATAATGGTGCATTAATAAAGCTAATAGATTCCAAAACCCCAACGTGTTGGCCCCAGAGACAATGGGTTCATCTTTAGACCTGCAGATGCGGGAAAAAGTAGTGTAATTCATATGCAAATGAGCACTCGCAAGTGCCCAGGGGCGGTGTTCAGTGTGTAGGAGCCCAGGCTGCTCTGCCTTCTTTCATGGTTACTCCTCCCCATCATTACCCCCCGATGAACCCTTTGTCTTTGGTGGAAACGTGTCGGGGTTTTGGAATCTATTAGCTTTATTAATGCACCATTATCAGGGTTTTGGAATCTATCAGCTTTACTATCGCATTATCATTTACATTTGGTAGGGCGGTTGCAGGATAGGTTCAAGGAAAGGGAACCTCTACCATCTCTGTCTGTGGGCTCAGGGTTATGTAGGGCATTCCAGAGACGGGGTGCCCTCTCCTCTTTTGTGTTTTGCCCTTTTCCTTGCACCCCCTGACCACTTTACCTATAGTATATGCCAATCAGGACATTTTTTTGATTATTGGGGTCTTTGTGGCATCATTTAATACTATATTTTTTAGAGATTAATAATAAAGATTGATTTTTGGGGATCACGTTCTTTGTTTTGTAATTTTTGTAATTTACGTGACTCACAATTGTTCGTCTCTTATACCCTAGCTTTGGTTTTTCCTAATGGAACTTTCCTTTGATATCCAAAATGGACCTACCTGAAGTTAGTGTACATCTGCCGAGCAACAACCGCAACTGTGAAAATCCATTCTAAGTAGAAAATGAAGGATTTCTTTGCCGTTTTTGACCTTATGCCGCTCATCAATAAAGCAAAGCCATTTCCTGCCAGGGCGCATACCACAATGTTGCTCTGCATCCAAAACCTCTCCACCTATGGGACAGAATGACAATTGTATGACTGAGGTTCATCACCTTCACATGCAGATGACCCAAGCCATGGAAGTTCCATTATGAATTTAGAAAATTGGGAACACTTCAGAGATGTTCTATAATCAAAACACAAGTCTACTTTTAACATAAAAATTTAATAAAATAATAAATGGAGAAAACATCAATAAAAAGCTCTTAATTGGCAACACTTAATTGGCAACTACCAATTCTGTTACCTTAAAGGGGTATTCCGGTAACGTAACTTAATTTTTGATAAACTGCATTAAGGCTGCAAGCTGTGACCCAACCATAACCCACACCTATACATATAACCAGAGCTTCATTTTACCTTGTAATCCATTTGTCTAGCTCCTGTGTGAGCCTGCAACACACTGACAGTATCATGGCTCCTGATCTTCCCTCACAAAACTACAATCCCCACAATGCCGAGCTTTCCTGCTGTGAGTTTGTGCTTGTTCATGAGTGTTGATGATTACTGATTGGTTGCCTGACATTCCAGTGCAGACACGCCCCCTCTACTCAGTAATCAGCAGCACACTGACATTTAGCTAGAGAACTGATAGCAACACACTGAGCATGCTCGACCTGACACAGGCTCAGAACTACAGATCGGTGCCATGGTAACTTATGATGTACACAGTGGATAACAGGGGAAGAAAAGTACTTTACAACTACTGATTGATGATGAATTAGTCTAAAACATAAGTTATATTTATGGTAACCGGAATACCCCTTTAAGTAACAACAATAATTGGCTGCAGTTGAAGCCTCCCACTTCTGTCCTGTCTGCAGTAGGACTTAGCTCCACTTTACAGACTAAGGCCCACCACATAAACCAGTCTCCAGCTGAAGATGGAACAGCTCAGCAGGAGATTAAACTCTGTCTTCTCTGCAGGATTTCTACAAGTCTGTTTATCTCAGGAACATGAAGAAAATTCAACAGATTTAGGGTTCATTCAAACGGCCGTATGCTGTCCTCAAAAATACAGATCCGTTTTTTTGCGGACAGTTTAGCATGTCCGCAAAAAAACGGATTGCTTTCCTTATTTTTGCGGACCCATAGACTTCAATGGGGCCATGTCCTGATTTTCACTGACAAGTATAGGACATGTTTCAGTGTTTTTGCGGAGCTGTGGAAGGAAAAAAGGGCCCCATAGAAGTGAATGTGGCAGCATCTAATCCGCAAAAAAACGGATCCGTATTTTTGCGGATAGCATACGGCCGTCTGAATGAGCCCTAAGAAACGGGTTGGGCAAGATTACCTCCTGCTTACTTTTAGCATTTATTTCTAAGTTTAGTGTTCCTTTAAGGAAGATGTCCCTCAAATCTATGCTGCCAGTTTAGGGTTGGGATGATTTTAAAGGGCATCTGTCAGCAGATTTGTACCTATGACTCTGGCTGACCTGTTACATGTGCACTTGGCAGCTGAAGGCATCTGTGTTGGTCCCATGTTCATAGGTATCCGCACTGCTGAGAAAAATGAAATTTTCATATATGCAAATGAGCCTCTAAAAGCAATGGGGGCGTTTCCATTACACCTAGAGGCTCTGCTCTCTCTGCAACTGCTGCGACCTTTCCACTTTGACAGAGCCTGGCAGTGAAAACATTATCATGCCTAGAGCAGAGCCTCTAAGTGTAATGGCAACGCCCCCGTTGCTCCTAGAGGCTAATTTTCATATATTAAAACATCATATTTCTCAGCAACGCAGGCGCGTATGACCATGGGACCAACACAGATGCCTTCAGCTGCCAAGCGCACATGTAACAGGTCAGCCAGTTTCATAGGTACAAAACTGCTGACAGATGCCCTTTATACAGATTTAATCATAATTTCAATTCATATGTAGCTAATAAATAGTGAACTTACCACACCCAAGAACAAAGGCTTAGTAATGTCTAAATTTGCTCTCCAGGAGAAAAATAAGGAATAGCCAAGTAGCATTGCAGTAAACAGAGAAACAATTGAAACAGACCCCCTGCAACAGAAAATAATGTACTATTGTACACATATCCACTATAGGCAATAGTATACCAACTGCAGTAAATAAGATGTGTGATCTAAAGTCATGGAAGAGACTTACATTTGCAGCTCTATACAGGTAGAATCCAATAAATGACCAGTCTTTCCCAAGTCTTATGCAAGCTACAGATTGTCCCGCAAAAAATGATACCGCTCAGTAGACATAAGTATAAAAAAAGTTATGGGGGTCAGAATAAGGTAATGTAAAAAAAAAAAATTTTCAAAGTTTTAAATTTTTTTTACACTATTTAGACATTAAAAAGACCTATACGGGATATTGTTGTAATCATACTGACACAGAGAAAGAAGGGCATGGGTCAGTTTTGCCGCAAACGAAACGCCGTGGGAACAAAACCCATAAAATGGTGGAAGAATTGCTTTTTTTTTTTTTTTTAATTCCACACCATTTGGAATTTTTTTTATCGTTTCCCACTACATTTTATGCCATAATTAATGGTGGCATTAGAAAGTGAAACTTGTCCCACAAAAAATAACCCCTCATACAGCTGCGTGAACGGAAATATAAAAAAGTTACGGCTCAAGGGAGGTAGGGAAGAAAAATGATAACGCAAAAACGAAAAAGTCTCCGTTATCCTAAGGGTTAAAGAGGACTCTTATTATCTACTAACTGAAGGACCCGGCTTCACCCAGGTATATTTAATCTATTTCATTTAATGTTTGTGTGTGTTGTTAAAAGATATCGAGAGTGACCTCTACAGTGCCCGTCCCTTTAACAGTGACCTCCATAGCAGCCCGCCCCTTTACAGAAACATCCATCAGTCCAGAAAGCCGGACCTCACCGGTTATTCCCCCAAACGTGACGCAGCGCCCCCGGTCCCCATGAAACCACACCACACTAACCACTAAACATGAGGCCACGCCCCCTGGCTCGATGAAGACACGGAGAAGTAGTCTGAGTGTGAGCTGCTGAAAGGGTGGACATCCCAATGTTTGTCCAGGAACTGCGCCGGATGGAGGACAGGGAGCCAGAAAACCGGACTGTCCAGCCTAAAGAGGACATCTGGCCACTCTAACATCAGCCTGCCCCTAGGGTGGCCAGAGGTCCAGTTTTAGGCTGGACAGTCTGGCTTTCAGACTCCCTGGACAGACACAGGGATGTCCACCCTTTCAGTAGCTCATGCTCAGACAGGTTCTCCTCTGTGTCTTCATGGAACCAGGGAATGTGGCCTCGTGTTTAGGGGTGTGGCTTCATGGGGACCGGTGGCAGGGCTTCACGTTGGGGGAAGGCTGGACATTCTGGCTTTTAGACTACCTGTCCTCCATCATGCGCAGGGCCTGGATGGACACAGGGATGTCCTTTTGAACAGCTCACTCTCAGACAGCAGCACTGTGCAGTCTGAGCATGAGCTGCAGGGAGAGCTGAGACCCGTTCTAAAACTTTCCCGGACACCTGATGTACCTGTGTGCTAAATTTCGTGATGGTGCGGATTCCTTTAGCGGACATACACACACACACTCAGCTTTTTATATTAGATAATGACTGGTATGAGAGTTACACATATTATATGGTTTATCAAAATCAATAGTTTTGCATAGCATACCTGTTTGTAAAACATGGCAACAATGATAAAATCGCTAGGCCCTGAGCCATGGGAGTGATTTCTACACACATGTGGCTGATTTGAAACCTACAAAATAAATAAATAAAAAAAATCACATAAATACAGAAACATATAAAAGTATCAATCGTGTGTCCAAAAAAAAAAATCACCATTCATAAAACCAAAAAGTGCTAACATATGAGATTTTTTTATTCACTGTCAAGCAAATTTCCATCTTTAAGGGGTTCTCTAGGAATGATAAATATTAAAATACTTAAATATTACTTTATTATAAGTATGTTCCCAAATACCTTTCTTTAGGAGAAATAAAATGGCCGCTGTCCTATTAGTACACACAAAACCTGTCCTAATCACACAGCAGGACAAGTTACTTCACATCACTGAGGTAAAGAGCTGCCTCATCCTCCTCTCTGCTCTGCTTGTCAGGGATTATGATCCTGAATATAGTCAATAGGAACTTCATCTGAATCTCTGTAGGAATGGAGTCCATGAGGAGACATGAAGTACAGAGAGGAGGTGGGGATGTGGATAATGAGCAGCAACACTTGTATGCAGTTTTCATTACCACAGTCTGTCCTGTCCATCCTCTCTGTACTTCATGAACTCCATTCCTACAGAGATTCAGCTGAAGTTCCTATCAGCTATATTCAGGATCATAATCCCTGACAAGCAGAGAGGAGGATGAGGCAGCTCTTTAGCTCAGTGTTGTGAAGTAACTTGTCCTCCTATGTGATTAGGACAGGTTCTGTGTGCACTAATAGGACGGCGGCCATTTTATTTCTCCCTTGCCAAAACGAGCCTTTATAACTAATGAAAGGTATTTGGGAACATATTTATAATAACATAATATTTAAGTATTTTCATGACATTGTACACTTAAAGGGGTTTTCCAGGATTTTACTACTGAGGATAGGTCTTCAGTAGTAAAATCCTGGAAAACCCCTTTAAAAGGTTTTGTCCAGGAATTTGATAAATCAATGGACTATCCTTAGAATAGGCCATAAAGATCGGAAATCCTAGACAACCCCTCTAAATACTTTAATACCAATTTCTATTTAAGCCAGGATTATATTATACAAGAGAAAAATGGGCCTTTAATATGCAAGTTGCCCTTTTTTCAATTCAGTCATCTCCACTCCCATGTACACAATGTACCCTACACATACTCTAACCACCATATTAAAGGGGTTGTATAGTAAGTTAATATTGATGACCTATCCTCGGGACAGGTCAACAATATCAGATCAAGGGTCTGATCACCAGCACCCCTGCCACCACCCCTTTAAACAGCTGATTTGATACTGATGACTTATCCTAAAGATATACTTTCTACTGTCCTGAGTATCCTTGGAATCTATGATTACATATTGTCAAGTTCTTACATCAGAGTCTCGCCCATACTGGATCCTGCTTCTGATTTAGCCTAGTGGTACAAAAAAAGTGTTAGGTTTATAATTTATTCAAGAACCTGGTAAAAAGCAAACATGTTAATAATGGTTAAATGAAAGTATAAACAAAGCAATAGCTAATAAAACCACCACTACCATTACAAATCCCATAAAGACTTTCAAAGGGATTTGTGGGACAGCCAATTGCCGTCCTTGCAGCCTAAGGCCTTATTCACAAAGTCAGTGTTTGGTCAGTAATTTCTATTAGTGATTGTAAGCTAAAACCAGGGGTGGGTCTAAACACAGAACAAATCCTTCCCTTGTACCTGATCTCTGTGTAGCCTCTACCCCTGGTTTTTTGATGGAATTACTGACCAAAGCATTGATTGGCTGCAGCGGTCGTGTGCTGTACACCTGCAAATAACTCTCTCTCAGATTTTACGGGGGTGGGGGGGGGGGGGGGGGCGGGGGTTGCGAGTACAACATGAGTTTTTTATTTTTTTCTTGGACTCTTTCACTCAGGATCACATGACCTGTGATGTCAGCTTCCCTCCCTGCTAATCTGGTATTCGTGCACGAGTAGATAAGAGTCTGTACACAATAAGTCACTGTGCTGGCCACGCCCCTGCTCTGCCGGCTCCTGCTCTCTCCGTGGATTCCTTCAGATAAAACATTAACCCCTTCAGCCAGAACACACACAGGGCTCAAAGCTTTACAACAGTAGCTACAGGCAATGAAGACACACAGGATCTGCTCTCCTCATCCTGCACAGAGCTGACACTGGAGGAGTTCTGTATTGCACAAGAAAGGTAGGGGGAAGTTCCTGTGTGCATCAGCAGTGTAATTGTACAGCTGGGACTTGTAGCGGGGGGGGGGGGGGGGAGGGGAGGGGCAGAGATTGTTGTTATTACATGTAAACAAAGGCCAGAAGAGAACCAAGGAGATGAGGAAATATATATATTTTTTGCCTAAAACTTGCTTAACTTAGTTATATATTGCTGCCCATCAGATTTACAGTGCTATATATATTTTTTTATAACTCAGACAACCCCTTTAATGGACTTATTTTATTCTGTTTATGCAATGCAACCAATGAGGGACAAGAATAGTAGAGACTCAAGGATCTCATTGGTTCTGCAATTCTGCTAAAATCCCATCCAATAGCATTATGCTAGGTCACCCTGATTACTTTTTGGGGTCAGCTATTAAAGCAATAAAAAATAAAGAAAAGAATAAAAGAGAGGCACTTCTGGAACTGTCCTTTAAACAACAATAATCAGAGGTAGGGATTTAATTCCAATCACTGTTTTCAGCTAAATAACAGATTATCCACTTGAAAAAAAAAAGAGAACGAAAGGAATTTCTGATAATATTGCGTTTAAAGTTCTACAGAACTTCAAAGGAGAGGAAACAAGAAGGAGAGGCTTTACCAGACTAAATGTCCCGTACTCCTCTCGAAGTAAATGAGTCAGAAGCCCTTGAACGGTCGTCTGGTCTCCCCAGGTCCATCGTGCTTGATTGAAGTACGAAGAAACAATTAGGTAAGAATAAGGTAAGAGCCCCGTGGCGAAGCAGAGCCCTAACTTCACCAAATAACTAAAGGACAATTCCTGCACAGAGAACATTGAGTGTTACTGCCGACCAACTTCTACAAGAGGCTGGAAAACATCAAATAATATTTTACACATAGACGATTTCCCAATTTGTAACAAGTCTCCGGGAATGCTGTCAAATCGCCTGACTTTAGGGATTATTTAGAAATTGCTTCGAACTGATCTCTTTTGCATGGCAGAGTGAGAATGTAAGTGAAGCCAATATTATTAGCCCGTACTCCCGAGTATCATAACCCACATTGCCTGTGCTGAAATCATTTTCCTGATATCCATAGGTAGGAACTGCAAGGCTGAGATAACCCACTCCAGAATTCGAGGAGGAAGGCTGATAAGTGTATTTTACAGAATATCCTGTGCTCCTCAACAAAATTAAGACAGCGTTAAGAAAGGATGTCCATCAACAGGCTTATGAAGAGCTACCGTAAGAACAGGCCCCTACCATAAATGGTCTCTCATTTCAAAGACGTGGTTTCTATAAGAACTTGGTTTCCATATAAGAAATGTTATGTGACTAGTCAATTTAAAGTGTAACTGCCATTTTATTTTTATTTATGTAATGTATAGGGGCAGTGATACTGACCATTTTTGTAATATACTTTAATTAATGAAATCATACATTTCTATTAGAAAATAGCTCTAAAGTGGCCCATTTTGAGCCTGAGCAACGCTCCTCTGTCTTCTGTTTACATAACAGTCAGTGTTAGCAAGTCTCCACAGTTATGTAAACAGAAGACAGAGGAGCGTTACTAAGGCTCAAAATGGGCCACTTTAGAGCTATTTTTCTAATAGAAATGTACGATTTCAGTAATTAAAGTATATTACAAAAATGGTCAGTATCACTGCCCCTATACATTACACAAATAAAAATAGAATGGCAGTTACACTTTAATAACTAAATTATACTGCCATTGAAAGTCTATAGGAGAGATCATAACCGATGTTTCTTCATGACATAAAAAGAACTGATAAAAGGTCAGGTTCACTCCCCTTTTCTAAAATTCACATCCCCACCTAATCCTTCGGTGAACTTTTTTCAACCTTGTTAACAATATAACTATGTAAGTTCATAGTTGAGGAAATAATAGTGTAAACGCCACAAGAAGATGAGGCTTGAAAAAGGGGTAAGGGGACAAAAGGAAGTCATAAAGTCAATATACTTCCAGTGAACGCAAGGGCGTTCAAGAGGTTGTCTTTGTAGGGCTTAGAAGTCCAGCCAGTAGCAACCATCAATGGAAAGGTGGCCACATATGTGTAATCATTCTCCACAGATCTGAATGGGAGTTAAAGAATCGAGAGCTCTAATGGGTGGCAAGTGAGTGATGATACATCATTACATTTTTAAATTTTAAATACCAAACCCAAGGTCCATATACAAGAAGCTTTCCTGTGGATCACTGAGGTCATGTTTTAATTTTTTTGCTGTCACGGCGATGCTCCATGCACGGAGCCTGGGGCTGGCACAGGTGCCGCACCACTTACCTAGCTTCTGCCTGAGGCCAGACACCAGACTCCTGTGTCGCATGGTGCAGCCTGGCTTCTAGGCCTCTCTCTGTGTGTGCATTGCAGCGCTGCAAGGGTTAATTCCCCTTTTTGCTCTGTGCTCATCAGCCCTTCTATATATGCTGGGCTGTTTGTTCCACCTGTTACCTGAGCAATAGATTCTTTTGGTTTCACTTGCTTGTCAGGCCCTGCAAAAGAGCTATAATCCATTTGTTTGTCTGTGTACCGACTTCTGCCAGTTTCCTGGATCCTGACTGTTTACTGTACTGTTTACTGTAATGACTGAGCCTCCTGCCTTGACCTCTGGACTGTTTTAAGAATTTGCATATTCTCTGCCTGCCCTGACCTCTGCCTGTTTTCTGACCATGTTCATTGCCTGAGCCCTCGATGTTTGGCAATGGTATCTCTGACCCCAGTAGGTCAGTAGCCAACCTCACCAGGACTATTCAAAGAGGTAGGGGCCTGGTGGCTCCCCTGCAACAAAGGCCAGATCCCTGTATAGCGGTTAAAGGGTGAAGACCAGGGGACCGCCAGAATAATGCCCACAGAACTAGCCCAAAGTCACGCTGGTTGGTTGGCACAGTGGATCCACAGTCACTGCCCATAACGATTACAACTAGTCATCCCCTAAGACTACTGCGCGTGTAGAAATATGCTTACAAACCTTGTGCAGGAACTGATGTCCTAGAACCCACATCACAATGCATACGATATACAGTACAATAGTGTGCTGGTTACACAAGCTGAGCCCACAGCAAAACGCACCATAGAGAGAAATCTAAGAATAAAAATGGAAACAGAAGTTATTAATAAGCATTTTTTCAAACCGTCAATGAGTTTTATAAGCAAAATAGGACTATGTCAGAAAGTGTTTAGGAATGAGACTGATGATCCTTCTACATGGTTGATTGGATGGAAGGTGATGATCCCATGGCACCAGAAAATGGCACCATGGCATGGACTAATGGAGTGCGAACAATCTTCATCTGATCTCAGAGCATCTGCTTTCAAAAGAAAACTTGAAGATTTATTGTCTTGTACTTATAGGCAGCACCGCCAGTAGCATTAGCATACTGAGCGGGAAATATACAGGGGGCCACAGCGGGGCGCAGGAGCGATATTTTGAAAAACCTGAACGGGTTCCGGCATCAGCGGGGGGTACCCTACCAATAAAGGTATTTAGATAGTGTAAGTTAAAACAATGAAAGGTCCTCTTTAAGATGGGCCAGAAAAGACCATTGTATGTTGAAAATATTGTATCCTGAGGCCATTGTATCTTGAGGGATCACTGTTTAAGATCCTAAAAGTAAAAGCTCGTTGGAATTTCTAGAGGTTGTTGTAGCTCTAGTAGGTGAAACCTCCAACAGTATAAGCTGGAAGCAGCCACAAATTATTCTCGTAGTATGGCAACCATTGAAATGATGTCTGCTGGCAGCAGCTCTCCACCATGGCTAATGGAAGGGATCATTCCAAGTGAGGGACGCTCCCAGTAATGGCTTTGGGACAAGTTGACCATTTCATCAAGCTTAGTTATACAGTATATGTTCATGGCGAAATTAGATGTGAACCAATATCGCCACCAAGTACGGTATGCGTCACAAAGCTTTCCTAGACCCCTGAATGGGAGATCCAGGAGGACACCCTCCTGTTTAATTTCAAGGGGAAATGCTCTTCATGGAAGCTGAATTACTGAACATAGAACATCACACAAACAAATGAATAAATACGACTTGTTCTTGAGACAGAATTGTGATATTTCACTTGGCACTGCTGGATGCATCCAACCAGACAACATTACCTTTGATCTCTTGCTGACAGTTTTCGCCTTGTGAAACTCCACCGTAAGACCCATGAGCATCACCACAAACAGATTGTTCAGGCTGAAAACCTCGGCTGCGATGGACCACTGCCATGTTAGACGTGAAAATGAATATAACCCTGCAGCAAGGATTCCTGCCGTATACGAGCCAGAGAGCCTGCAAACACAGATAACAGGAAAATCTTCTATTGCCACAAAATAGAACTGTTTGTTATGCATTTTATATTATAGCTACGATCAGCTCTTGCTACCCAGAGCGATCGCTTCGCTATGTAATATTTCCACAAACCAATTCATGACAATATTAATTAAGGGGGGGGGGGGAGAAAAAGCACACAATAACGGTAAGTGAGAGCAACTGTTTCATGTCCTAGCTCACATGGCATGCCCCTTAAGGTAGAATGGGAAGTTCTAAGCTTTCAAGACCATTGCCAGACTGAATGAAAACAGCGGCCGCAGCGAGCAGCGAGCCTGTAATGTTAACATAAATAGGAGGAGAACAATGGATCCTAGTGTACGGGGAACAGACAGATTCAATGTTACACGGAAGAAAGGGAGATCAGTGAATGACTGCCTTTGTCCAACATCGGTCCCAGGTTTCTACATAGGATATTGAACAATAGGGGTACGGCTGCCCGTGGGTCTCCAGTCCTTGTAGAACTACCACTGCCAAGTTGTTTGCCGGTTTGGAAGTTCTTTTATGATCAAGCGACTATAAAAGAAACCTATTTAGGTAGAAGGAAAAACCTACGGAGTAAAATACACGGACTCTGGAGTTCAGAAAGGCTCTTTACTCTCCAGATACCACTTACTAGTCCTAACCTAACAGCTCCTGTACGCAATGGAAGGTCATGCATCTCATGCAACTGTCTATTCGAGATGGAAGACGTGAGGAAACAATAAAATAAAATTCATGCTGAAGCCTTTTTACACCAACTTGTTACTCTTCTCATTTCTTGATTTACCTAGTGGGATCCCAGTTGCATCTCCTTTCCCTAACCTGTGGCGGCCTGTAGAGCCATAGTTACATGTTGATTTGCTATAACCCTGTGATGGCTAACCTCCGGCGCTCCAGCTGTGGTAAAACTAGGACTCCCAAGATGTACACTTGCTTGGCTGTTCTCAGAACTCCATAGAAATGAATGGAGCATGCTGGGAGTCGTAGTTTCACCACAGCTGGAGTGCCAGAGGTTAGCCATCACTGCAAACCTATGGGGCAGAAAGCAAGATGACTGCTTCCCTATCTTCAGAAGGTTTCTCAAGAGCAACCCTCCTATTGACACGGGATGTCCTGGCCACACTGACATGGTCAAGTTGCGGGTAACTGTAACTTGGACCTGGCTTTAAGCACTTCTCAATAGTGAAATACCATTCTAACCTGTACCAGGTGATTAAATGATAAATGATGAGTCTCTCATTGGCCAGCTGAACAGGAGGTATTTAACCACCTAACTGTTTTGCCCGAGTCCAGCTCGGGCAGTGTGAAACGTGGCTAACTGGAGGGGGAGGGCTGCTTTACATGGTAATATCTCCTCAATGGTAGTAGCTAGAAACATGCAACTGGTCTTGTTTGAAAGTGACAGTCCAGGCTTTCGTACAAGACCAAAATGACAGCTAAAGTCCAAGCAACAGAGGAGAAATCACTGTTAGAAATCAAGTTGGGAATAATAAAGGGTAAAACCTGCTTTAACTTTCACTTTCAGCTGCATTCACAGCATCCCGATTTCTATCAGTGATATCTTCCTCTGCGTTGAACATATTGCTGTCATTCTGGTATTGTCTGAAAGCTTCGAACGTCTTGCATGTTTCTAGCTGCTACCATTCAGGAGGTAGCAGCATCTAAAGCAGCCCTCCCCCCTCCAGTTAACTACTTTTCCCACTGCTGGAGCTGGACTCTGGCAAAACAGGTGGTTAAAGGGGTTGTCCAACCTCTATAATGCCCAGACCCCTCATACAGGTTGTGCTTACCCAGCTCTCCGGCACCCACGTCGCTCGTGATTCTTGCACGGCCGCCGCTGCATCTCCCCGTCTTGCAGTTCAAAACATCCAGAGATGGGGGGGGCACATCAATAGCAGGCCGCTACGGGAACGAGTGTTACCCGCAATGCTAGAAAGGCTCAAGATGCAGCGTCGGACGCGCAGGCATCAAGAGCAACGCGGGTGCTGTGGAGCGGGGTAAGTACAACCTTTCCTTGGCCTCTTCAAGCAGCTGATTGGTGGGGGTGTTGGGAGTCAAACTTCTCACCGATTAGAAATCGACAACCTGTCCTGAGGATAGGCCGTCAATATTGAACTCCAGTAAAACCCCTTTAAAGAAACACACTGGGAAATGAGGATATACTTTTTTACACCTAGGAAAAGGCTTGAGGGGTGGGGGGAATGGCACAGAAGGGGAGATATACTTAGGGCTCATTCAGACAGCCGTATGCTGTCTGCAAAAATACGGATCCGTTTTTTGCGGACAGTTCAGCATGTCCGCAAAAAAACGGATTGCTTTCCGTATTTTTGCAGACCCATAGACTTCAATGGGGCCATGTCCTGATTTTCATGTTTCAAGTATAGGACATGTTTCAGTGTTTTTGTGGAGCTGTGGAACAGAAGAAAAGGACCCCATAGAAGTGAATGGGGCAGCGTATAATCCGCAAAAAAACGGATCTGTATTTTTGCGGATAGCATATGGCCGTCTGAATCAGCCCTAAGGCTGGTGTTACATCCTGCCAGTCATAAAATGAGCCAAAATTATTAAGAGGCGCAGGTGTCTCAGTAAATTTGGAACATCTTCAGTTTCTGGAGTAAAGCAACATCAGCCAGTGTGATACATCTGGTGCAATTTTAGTCTCAGTGCACCTGGCACCAGCCCTGAGTCTTTTGCCTTGTGACAAAGGTCTCGTCAATTGTATATGTATCTACTCCCTGCACCAGTGCCCCAGGTATCCTCTACTATCCTATATGCTTGTGTGCCACATGAATAAAGCAATCAAGGCAAACATACATATGTATTCTCCCATAAATCACCTATACTTCCAGCATATCTAGACACGATGAAGCACTTTCGGCTGTAATGCATTTCCAAGCACTGGATAATAAATATGCAATGTACCACTGACTGCAGAGAAAACTAATCTTGGGTCCCATCCCATAATCTCGGCGTTCACATCTTTTCCCATAACCACACACTGTCATAAATGTTTCCCCTAAGGGTCGGAAAGAACTGAAACGCGCTTGGCTTTACAGTATTCCAGCCTGCCAAGCCTGTAGGACATAAAGTTCATTTTCACTCCACGAAACCCCAAATCTGTAAACAAAATCAAACAAACCAAACGTACCCTCGAATGTCAGATCCTGCCACCCTTATAAAAGGTGGATTATGTATAAGGAGCATTGGGTATATGAAGAGCAATGATATACGGTAGCTTTAATCTGGCATCAGTACGGTAATATTTCTCAACGGCACATGCATGCAGCCAAGATTAATATCAGCCATGTTCAGGGGCGGACTGGGAACTTAAAGTGGCCCTGGAAAAAATACTAAAAGTGGCCCCATTTTGTGGTTGGGTCCAAATACATCCCCAAAAACTTCCACTGGCTGGCCATGAGGAAATTTCCCTGTAAGGTCTATGGCCAATCCGCCCCTGGCCATGTTAAAGGGGTTCTCTAAGACCAGGAACCAATGGCCAGGGGTGCAAAACTTATCTGCTCAGTGCATTCCTGTGCCGAGCTCCCGTGTCCACTGGTCTGAACAGAGCTCAGTGGTCAAGTGTAGTTCCTGTACAAGTCACTGCTGAGGCCACTGACTACCTGGAATAGATGACATACAAGTAGACGGTGCATCACAGTTCTGGTCCAGTGGGGACCCTAACCATAAGTTCCCAGTTCCGGGGAAATACCGTTAACATGTCCGATAATGATCTTGTCCAATTTTTGTCTTCAAGCTCGTAACTGCTGCCGGCCAATCAATGCCCTCAGCACATGACCGCTGAGTTCAGCAGAGACCAGTAGCTCTATGCAGGAAGTAGAAGAGAGAGGGGAAACCAGGAAGAGCAAGGGTGCACCAAATGGCTAGGAGCCGCCCCAGTGCACTTAACAGCTAATTTGCATACTTTGAATTCAAAGTACATTTTCTTCGAAGCAGCGGATTGCTAAGTGAAAGGTATTTTTACATTCTGATAGCTGAGCTAGCCGTACAAGGCACTGTACCCGGTTTAACTGTGAACTCCCTGATGATAGACTACCTTTAAAACGTAAATTATTGACTGATCCCTGCATGATATGCTGACGGCAGGCAGCTGCCATTAACCAAAGTCATTCAGTGTACAACAGAACTCGTAAGCTAGCCGTGTACATTCAATAACTGTCGCCCGAATGACTGTTCGGCTGAGAGCTCTCTCTCCGATCTCTCACCCCGGCTTCTCCATACACATTCGGCTCGCCCAAACCTGTCTGTGTATTCTATGGCTGGGCTGAGAAATCTGTTGCCAGACAGTTCTGGCGGCAGCTTATCTCTCCGGAGAACAAAAGGATCGGGCGATAATATTAATTTTGTCCGACACTTGTCTCCCCTAACATATGAGGGTTGGAAGCTCCCAAAACACATTAGTGAGTTGGCCGATCCCATCGTTCTCAGACGATGAAAGTATATGGCCAGCTTTAGGTTATGTTCATCCGTTGGCATTAAAAGGGTTTTCCGCTATTTTTATTTTTTTTTACTGATCGGTGAGGGTCCGACACCTGGGACCCCTACTAATCAGCTGTTTCAGAAGGCAGTGGCGCTCGTGTGAGCACCATGGCCTTCTTTCACCTTTCCCTAGGCTGAGTGATGACAAGTTCATTGTTCACATGGTCTAGGAGCAGCTCAGCCCCATAGAAGTGAACAGCGGTGAGTGTGATACCAAGCGCAGCCACTGTGCTTGGTAAGCTGTGAGAAGGCAGAGGCTCTCACAGGAGAGCAGACACACATGGTTGTCCCCCACTCCATTGACTTCTCGGGGACTACTGAAGATAGCTGAGCACAAGCACTCGCCCATCACTGGCATCCCCATACAGATGAACGGAGCAGTGAACATGCATGTCTGCTGCTCCATTCAAATAGAGGAACATGGGCCCCCACTCTCATGATCGACAGAGGCCCCAATGGTTGTGTTGGGGGAGATCTAACGTGACCTCAACCCTTTGTCCACCTCTGTCCTAATTGATGCACTGAGTGCATGCAGGAAGAAATACACCAGAATACAAAACTCGGGTATGAAATCCTCCCTCAGTATGAGAAGGAGCGCAATGACTTGCTTTATTAGGCACACAGTGGTTTTTGTATGTACATCAGAGGGAGCGTCCCCCTGAGGCTCGTGGCATTGTTTCATTGGCAGGAGATAACACTTGGCATCTGCGCAGTGTACATTATTTTACAAACTTTGGTATGCAAACTATGTAAACATCTAGGTGCCAGCGCCATATTGTAATGGCTTCACATTAATATCATGTCATGCTCAACAGTTGGACCCCTGCAGATCAACAATTATCTCCTATCCTGTACACGGGGATAAAGTGTTGCAATAGGGCAACCCATTTAATTGGGCTAATCTTTGGGTGTAAGACTATAAATACCATGTGGTATGAACAAAAATCTGCATGGGCACTTGCATGAAACCTTTCACATGCATGGTATTCAGAGAGTCATCAGATTTCAGATCTGTAACGTAACGCATGTAAACGGACCCTTGGATCTGGTCATCATGACACTAGTGGTCATCATTAGGCTTCGCTCACATCGCCATTGCAGCCTGGAGGGGTGCGGTATGTCGGATCTCCACAGATCTGGTACTGATAGCCTAACCGGAGTCTTAAAATCCTGGACAGCTCCTTTAAAGGGTTTGTCCCACTAAAAATATTCTACAGTTTTCAAACCAGCACCTGGATCTGAATACTTTTGTAATTGCATGTGATTAAAAATGTATTATAGCCACTGAGTTATTCAATAAAATGTATCTGTATAGCGCTACCTGCTGTTTGTTCTTTTTCTTATTTTTTTGTCCTGCTCACTGAGATGGCCGCACATGCTCAGTTTCATCCTTCACCTGCCTCCTGAGCTGTGATAGGGAGAGCCGAGACACGCCTTCTGAGCTGTGATAGGGAGAGCTGAGACACGCCTCCCGAGCTGTGATAGGTAGAGCTGAGACACACCTTCTGAGCTGTGACAGGGAGAGCTGAGACACGCCCCCTTAGCTGCAGCAGAAAAGACGCTCCCCTTGAGCTGTCAGCTTGATATAAATCTAGCAGAGTAATGAATGGGGAGATCTCTGGATCCATGTCAGGTACAGGGCTGGTTCTAGCTTTGCTAGAAAGAAATTGTCATGTCTTATATGATGTCTGATTTTCATTTTTTACATTAGTCATGGGAGAACCCCTTTAATGTAGGGTCCGTGGGAGGGAATGCATTATCCCTGGGTTCCCCAGGTTACATAATTGGGAATCTTTGTCTTAGAATGACCAGCAAATACGGTTTAAATGCATTTGTCTAACAAAATAATATTCTTTGTACAAAGTTCAATCCCGTCTAGCATACTGACTCTAATTGTATTACACAAATTAATCAAGGCCAGAGTACAATCTCTGCAAAATGTTAATGCATGCATGTGTATATCACATCTGAGCCGGGATTTATTAAATACAAAATGTCCAACCCTCCACGGCTATAATAGTTATGGATCTCCTGATGTTAGTCCCCTTACCACTTCTATTGTGCCTGTCTGAAAGGCGTGGAGTGAGGGAAGTTAATTTCTCCTATAGTGCTCCACTCGATGCTTAATGTGGCGCTATGACTCCTCTCGAGGGCACCGCCATTAGTACTTATAGGTCTCAGACTTGGTTCCTTGCCAACCTGCACTTTCTTCGGCTACCCATGTGCAATGCACAGGACTGGAAAACAAAGCCTTGGCTATTAGCTACGGTATACAATAAGGTTATCAGTCCTAGGGAGATTTCAAGTAGGCTTGTTCTTGATAATCTAAGGCAGTGGAAACCATTTAATGTAAAATAAAAACCCCGGCGTCCACGTGTGTGGGGAGCGGCTATTGTGCCTTTAAGCTCACAAGTCTTATCTGTAGCATGCGTTTTATAAGGGATAAACATGTTGTAGATAATTGTGATTTAGTAATGTCCTGTCCACTTGCATCAAAATTGATCAAAACCCATCACACCAAGACCAAATCACAAAATCATGCACACGAACATGTGTCCGTGCTGTGGACTGCAGATTGCTGTGCACAATGCACAGGTACCGACCATAGGGCATGGACAGAAAAACACGCAAGCACTACGGAGTGCATCCATTCTGCACCGCACCTTCCAGATTGTGGACCCATTCAAGTAAAAGGGCCCGCATCCTTGATGTGGTGCACAAACGGCCAGTTCCCATATATTGTGGCCAACAACAGTCGTGTGCATGAGCCCTAAATGTCTTAAATCCCCAAAAATAACCAGTCAATACCCCCTCTAATCAATGTTCCCATAGATGTCCCTATCTCTATATTATTGTGTGATAACCCAGCCTGGGGCCACCATTTCCACAGACTCCTCTTTTCACAAGTACCAATTCAAAATAAAATCTGCTCTAGATTTTAGATTATTAATATCAAGATTATATCATAGGGCCCCACAGGGGCGGACTGGGAACTTAACCCTTTCATGACCAGACCTATAAAAGGCCTGAATGTCCAGGCAACGTTTTGTGATTTGGGCACATGGTGGTTTAGTGACCCTAATTTTTATTTTATTTTTTTAATACGAAAATAATTTTTGCAATTTTTTTTTACTTGACACTTAGGACTTTTTATTAGAATGTTTTTTTTTTTTAAAGATTTTTTTATATATTTTTTTAGGTGCAATTTGGACGAAAGCCGCTAATTCTTATTAAAAAAAAGTAATTATTTTTAATCATAGATTTTTAATTTTTAAATATTAAAACTGACACACAAATGAATTATTGCAATGGGTTCCTTATTTGATGATGATAGTTTTGATATACAACATGTATAGATTTTCTTGAACGGGGCGACTATGGTGACTGTTTCCGTTGGCAACTGCGTTTTTAAATTTTTTTTTTACACTTTTTATTTGTATTTTTATTATTGTTTTTTTACTTATATATTAATTTATTTTTGACACATAATATGTCCCCCAAGAGGTCATTAAAAGACCTCTGGAGGACATTTATTTTTTTTATTTTTAACACTTTTTTTTCCCACTGTTTCCACTGTAACTGGGGCATCCACAGGAGCCCCAGTTACAGGGGAAAACAGCCCCCTGTGGGCTCATTAGACACAGGCAGAGCTGATCAGGGTCTCCTTAGACCCTGCAGCACTGCTCTGGCCCCGAGACACCCGGCGGTCACTTCCGCTTCCTTCCTGCTCCACCATGCGCCCAGGTACGGCTGTCCTCCGGCTGAGGAGAAGACAGAAGCGGTAATAAACTGCTCCTGTCTTCTCCTCAGGGTCCCCGCTCTGTCTGTGAGCCGGGACCCAACCTGCTCCTGCTAGATTGCAGTAGCTTTAATCCCAGCGCTGATCAACGCTAGGATTAAAGCGCTGCCTGCACGTGTATATACGTGCTATCTGCACGGGGCATGTTGTGGCACATTATACCAACCCAACAGAGCCAAATACCACAGTCCAGCACAAAATACTTCCAGTGCCCCCCCCCCCCCCCCCCCCCGGGCATCGGCCGACTGGGAAATTTCACTGTAAGGTCTATAGCCAATCCATCCCTGGCCACACAAGTGTGGAGATGAAGATTCATACAGGGGTAGGTTCACACAGTTTTTGGTTGAGGATTTGAGGCAGATATGCCTGTGGGTTTTTCAGCCGAAGCCAGAATTGGATCCAGCAGAAAGGAGAAGTCCTTCCTTTTTATTTCCGATTCCTTTCAGATGCCCTTCTGGCTTTGATTGAAAAACCTGCCTCAAAGCCTCCTCCAAAAAAAAAACCTACCCCAAGAGTAGAAAATCCTTAGCGTATCCCACGGCAGAAACTGCTGTGTTGTCGTTTTGGCCATGAGTTTTCATGCGGACCCACTCTAGATGTAGCTCCCCCTGTAGGTTTGTGAGAGGTCCGAGCGGTGACTGCTGCGACAATAGACCTGTACACTCTTGACGCGGTCTTTATACCAGGCTTCATACAACCGATTGTCTATCCTGAACCTAAACGGGGGAAACCCAAATCTAGATGTTCCACAGAGAAAGCTGAACATGAGAACAGTTGCTCCATTAGGACAACCCATGTCCATACCATATGACCTGTTGGGGCAAAATAGAAGTCTGAACGGGATGGGTTCCCAGTCAGGACCTCCTCTATTTGCTATAGTGAAGATCCAGTGCAAAAAGCAGCTTCTGCACTGTAAGAATAAAAGCGACCATGTATAACTTGGTAATGAGTTTATTTGGATGGGTACCACATAACACCTTTGTGGAGCCACTCAGGTTACATCTGCCAACTGCTGGTGGTATTAGCTACCAGGCTCGGGATGATCTGCTAACCACCTGAGGTTCCTCAGAGAATGCGTTGTCCAGATGGGACAACCCATTTAAGATTACTATAGTCTGCCGTAACTTGGAGATCATTGGCCAACCAGTGTATGGCTGCATGTACGGTTCATACCTTCCTGTCACCACAACTAGAGCGATAATTAGAAAACCAAAAAAATCTGATAGCACATCCTGATATCATACAACGAGTAGTAGCACTCGGCTTGGGGAGTTGAATAATGGCCAAGGTCTGTCATCTTCTGACAAAGGCTTCAGATGTTGACCAATTTTTCCACACATAATTAAAGGGCTTGTCCCACGAAAAATATTCTACATTTTTCAAACCAGCACCAGGATCTGAATGGTATTGTAATTGCATGCAATAAAAAAAATCTGTCATAGCCACCAAATTATTCCATGGACTATGTTTACATAGCGCCACTGGTTGTTTGTTCTAATTTCTCTGTCCACCTCCGTGAGGTGGACATACATGCTCAGTTCTATCCTTCAACTGCCACCAGTTGCAGAAAAAGGACACACCACCATGAAAGGACAAGCTGCCAGCTTGAATTAAATCTGTGGAGATCTCTGGATCCATGTGAGGTACAGGGCAGGTTCTAGCTTTGTTAGGATGAGATGGTCATGTACTACATGCGGTTTGATTTTTATTTTTCACATTAATCATGGTATAACCCAGCCCATTCATGATTGATCTCTATGAACATCTCTTCTCCATACGATTCTATATTTTGCCAACACAGTAGGTACGGCCTCTAATAAATGCCAGTGAATGGCTACAAAAAATACAAATGGATGTTCCTTTTTTTCTGGAATGCGTTTCCAAATATCACTTGGTGACAGCCCAAATGTACATTCTGGACTATACTAATGCTTTGGGGTCTTGGCTAACCAAATGGGTACAGTATAGATGCCAATGACCCATTCTAAACCCAAAAATAAAGAACAAATATTTCAAACTTTCATAATAGATTCTAAGTAGCATATATGCTATAAAAGAAGCGGACAATACTAACAATCATGTAAAAGAAGCAGATAATATTAATAATCATGTACCCAAAAGTGTCTTATATTATTGTGGGGAAAAGGGCTAGTTGTTACACCCTGAGTATTAAAGAGGTCTCCCCATCAAAGTAAGTCTCCCCCTGCAGGGTTCCACCATTGTGTTTGCTGCGCTCTGTAGTCCCGTCTTGTAAGCCAAGGGCACAGAAGAGGGTCCTGTGTGACTCTGTAGCTAATAACCGACCTTAGCGGTGACGTGGCACCTGACACATCGGCATCCCCCCCTTCCACTCCAGAAGCTGACAAGCAGGGAACTGGAATGCGGCAGATCATAGGAGCTGGAACCAAGCAGCAGGAAGCAGGTACGCATGCTTCCCTCCAAAGGTCCAGCGGGCGGGGAACGGGTTCAACAAAAGTGTTTCAAAGGTGGACAACACAAAAATTTCATTAAAAACCCACTTAAAGGGAACCTGTCATCTCCGAAACACCTCCTGAACTAGAGTAAGCGATGTATAGTGTAAGTGATGCTGAATCCGAATATGTAAGTTTTATCTTCATACTCACTTCCATTCCGATGCTGTGCTCCCGCAAACCAGCTGTAAAATGCACTCAGTGGACTCTTCTTTGAGTCCACTCCATTATGTGAGTGAGCACTGGAGTCCACTGAGTGCATTTTACTGCAGGTTTGTGGGAGCGCAGAGTCAGAATGGAAGTGAATATGAAGATAAAACTTACATATTCGGATTCAGCATCACTTACACTATACAACGCTTACTCTAGTTCAGGGGGTGTTTCGGAGATGACAAGTTTCCTTTAAATCTATAAACATCATCATGAAAATGCAACAGATGGAAAATGTTATCAGTTCAAGGATCAGTATGTAGAGGTCTGATTACTTAGTTCTTTCCGAAATTTTATATAATATCTGGTCTTTGCGAACGTGCCCTAGAAACTTCTCTTCCCCCTTCCAAATAAAAATTCTCCTCAAAGCCTGTATTACACTGGCCGATATTTTGGCTGATAATCGCTAACTTGCGTTCGCATGAACGCTCATTAGCGATAATCTTTCAGTGTAATACTGCCGACTGCCTGCTCGTTCATTGGATAATTCTGATTTTTAAGCATGCTTAAAAATCAGCGCTTGCCGGCAGCAGATCGCGCTGTCTAATAGCGATCACTCATCCCTATACTGAAGAGGAGATCGCAGCATGTAATAGCAGTGGTCTCCTCCACTAGCGAGCAGGCAACTGCTGGAAGGAAACGATTCCATCCCGACAATCGCTGGCTGATCTGCCTGTCTGATACAGGCTTTACACTTGTCCAAGGAGAGCGCTATACAGAGCCACATTCTGTATGCCAGGAATTGGCAGCCTCCGGCACTCCAGCTCTTCAGAAACTACTACTCCCAGAATCCTCCAGTATGGGAGTTACAAGGACAGCCAAGTAAATCTGCATGCTGGGAGTTCTAGTTTTAAAGCAGCTGGAGTGCCAGAGGTTGCTGATCCCTGCTATATGCCATGTTATCACCATCCACTGTCCAAATACCGCAACCTTAACAGGTGACAAATGGTGCATACCTAAATAATATTACCAAACTGTGCTCAATAATAAGAGTGACAGACAACAATACAGTATTTCTTAACTCCAGTTTTCTGGCATCACATCTCCTGCCATTTCCTATGTGTGAAGCCTCAACCAGCAGGGTCCCGGAAACATCGGAAAGGGAGCAGGGAGGGTATAGTAAAGGAGAGTATTGATTTTTCAATTTTTTTCATACTGTTATGAGCACTTTACTAAAAATGTTGCCCCGCTGGAGAACCTCTTTTGTAGATGCTCAAATTATCCCAGGAATAGATATAATAGAGACAAGAGGCGCGTATGAAAGGAAATCCAACAACTTGACCGAGGCAGATGACTCAAAGACTGGTATTTACTGGGATTTTTTTTTTAAGATTGTAAGTCCCACTATGGGGCCCCTTGGCCCACCAGTATATCAGGTACCAGTGACTGCACAGGTCCTCCTGAATTCAACTGCTGTGGTCCATACTTCAACCCCTAGCCTTCTGCTACATATCTTAATCAGAGACAACTGGTGGAAGAGAACAGAAAATGGCATCTATTGAAGGACACCACAAAGTGACAGATTTTGGGGCAATATATTGTTCTGCGCTGTGATATATGGTTCTGATGGGATGGTATTTTGCACTATGGTATTGCTCATCTCACCTACTTCTGTTGCCCCTCCTATCAATTTGGAACCGCTTACAACATGGGGCCACTTTTAGGTGTTTTTCCAGGGCCGATTTAAGTTCCCAGTCTGCCCCAAAAGTGGAGAAAAAATGGCAGTGCGTCTAATGAAGTGAATACAAGTGAGCATTATGGAAGAGCTCACTAGTAGACGGTGGAACCAGGAGAGCAATAGATACAACGCTCCCTGTGCTGGCTGTACTCGCCGCTCCCTGGTCATCTTCTGTCTGGGTCAGGTGTGTCTTATGGTAAGGTGTGTCCTATGATGCGAGAAATATGGTATTCTGAGGGTCTAACCTCTGTCAAATCGGAACATTTGAGAGTAGCTGGAAATTGACCCATCAGAAATAGACCCTAATAGTATATGATTGGCTCCAAAGTCCACTCCAACAGCAGATGCCTTCAGGTGGACCCTTAGGACTTATTAGAGTGTCAGAGCCAGAATCCTCTGGTGTGCCAGGCCAACCCTTCAGTCAATGGCAAGAAGAGAAATTGACTCGTTACTTGGATCTTCTTGCTCAAACCACAGTGAGCTGGAAGAGCTCACTAGTAAACAGTAGAACCAGAAGAGCAATAAAAACACTCATTGTGCTGGCTGTACTCACCGCTCCCTGGACTCCTTCTGTCGAAGCCGTGAGCTGTGCTGTGACCTGATGACACACAGCATAAGCGCGCACTATGACCTGATGGTGTGCGGCGTCAGGTCACAGCATGGTGCCAGCAGAAGAGGACCAGGGAGCAGTGAGTGCAGAAAGAGCGTGCTGGATCTGTGAGTGGTGATACCGAACAGAGCAGGAGAGGCAAGTTCATTTATTTTATGTCTCATCTGAGGTCGGATAGGGCAGTGATTTTCAACCAGTGTGCCTCCAGCTGTTGCAAAACTACAACTCCCATCATGCCCAGGCAGCCTACAGCTATCAGCCTACAGAAGGGCATGGTGGGAGTTGTAGTTTTGCAACAGCTGGAGGCACACTGGTTGAAAATCACTGGGATAGGGAATGGAGGTCTGATCTGAGATCTGATGAAAAATATTTTTTTTCTTATTTTCCTCCTCTAAAACCTAGGTGTGTCTTATGGTAAGGTGTGTACTATGATACGAGAAATATGGAATTTTGGGGGTCTAACCTATGTCAAAACAGAACATTTGAGGGTAGCTAAAAACTGACCCATCAGAAATAGACCCTAATAGTATATGATTGGCTCCAAAGTCCCCTACAACAGCGGATGCCTTCGGGTGGACCCTTAGGACTCATTACGGTGTCAGAGCCAGAATCCTCTGGTGGGCCAGTCCAACCCTTTAGTCAATGGCAAGAAGAGAAATTGACTTGTTACTTGGATCTTCTTGCTCAAACCACAGTGAGCTGGAAGAGCTCACTAGTACACAGTAGAACCAGGCAAGCAATGAATATAACGTTCCTTGTGTTGGCTGTACTCACCGCTCCGTCTTCTTCTGTCGGGGCCACGTGCTGTGACCTGATGTTCCACAGCGTAGGCGCGCACTATGACCTGACTGTGTGTGGCGTCAGGTCACGGGGCCGGTAGAAGACGACCAGGGAGCGTCAAGTGCAGGAAGAGCGTGCTGGATCTGCAAGTGGTGGTGCCGGACGGCGCAGGGGAGGCAAGTGCATTTATTTTATGTCTCATCTGAGGTCTGATTGGGGATGGAGGTCTAATCTGAGATCTGATAAAAAAATATATATATATTTTTTTTATTTTCCTCCTCTAAAACCTAGGTACATCTTATGGAGAGGTGTGTCCAATGATGCAGATAATATGGTATTCTGGAGGGTCTAACCTCCGTCAAAACAGAGCATTTGAGGGTAGCTGAAAATTGACCCATCAGAAATAGACCCTAGTAGTATATGATTGGCTCCAAAATCCCCTCCAACCGACCCATCAGAAATAGACCCTAGTGGTGTATGATTGGCTCCAAAGTCCTCTCCAACAGCGGGTGCCTTCAGGTGGACCCTTTGGACTCACTATAGTGTCAGAGCCAAAATCCTCTGGTGGGCCAGTCCAACCCTTCAGTCAATGGCAAAAGAGAAATTGACTCATTACTTGGATCTTCTTGCTCAAACCACAGTAGCCCTACACCGAAAATCCAGTACTCTGCACGCTGTATCAATAAGCCAAGTCCTCCCTATCGAACCCATGGTCATTCCTCCAAATGGCTTAATTAAAATGTTCCCTTAAACGTCACCAAATTGAAAACCGGAATAAAAAAAACACATTTCCTAACCTCCTATGCCAGATTTAGAGGAACTCTACCGGCGTAGCAAATTCCACGTTAGCCTCGAGGTCTGTCTTTTTTTTTTTTTTTCCGTAATTAGGGGGAGAAAAAGAAACCCTTTTTTAACAAATGTATGCATTTATCTCCATTACCACCATAAATAATGTGCGGCTCCGGCAGCAAAAAACTCTGCAGGGAACAGATTTAGCAATTTAAATGTTTTATAAGTTTTTGTAATTGAGGAAACTTTTCATAATCTGACATTTCTTAAAACCCACTTATTAGAAATTATGCAGCGCGGTGGCTGTGGAAATATGAGATCACTTCACAATTATAAAGTCAGCCCCGTGCAGCCCTGTCCTATTGTATGAAGTGGCATAAACCCCATGGCGGCCTATCAGCTAACTGGCAGGCAGGGGGCTGTGCTATTCAAAGAGAGAGATACAAGCTGCGGGGCAAAAACCTGGCAGCTCCCAGCTGACCCCACAATCCCCTACTGATGACAGCTCCAAGCTCCATAGCAAATTAGGCCTTCTCATATTACAATTGGAGAAGACAGATTCCATTAGCAGTATCTGAAATTGAGTGGAGAGCTGCGCCGTTATCAGACTTGACTCATAAGCACTGCCATTAATCGCGGCGATGATAGCATTTATATATTTTAGCTATCTGCAGCCACTGTGATATTCCGCTACAAAGGGTTGATGGGACTTAGGGAAGGGAACAATAGAGCTTTTCGGAAAAAGCAGGGTAAATCAAGAAAGTCTATGACTTCCGCACATTCTGAAGGGATTGCGGTTTACATAAATTTTCTCCCAACTGGAGATTGAGCTCTTCCTCATCTTACACATGGGATTTAGTTGTCACTCAATGGTAACAGCTGTGAAAAGGTGAAGCGGCCCACCGTTCAGAATATTGCCTTTGCTTTTTAAAGCAATTAACCCGTGAGCAGGAGGATACCTGGTGATATCAAAGGGATTAGGCCAAGCGGCGCGTTATTAACATTTCCTTGAACTAATTTTAACGCTGACTAGCTGTCAGAAGGGACTCCATATTTCTAAAGAGTTTGTATACCAGGTTTTTTTTTTTTTTTCCTTTTTTTCTAATTCATCAAATTGAAGTGCTATCAGGAGTAGACTCTTAAAATATTATGGAAATGAACCGCACTTTTTTGCTTTTTTTTTTTTTTTAATTTTTTTGACGTACAGAAAACAGGTTGCATGATTTTTTTTTAAAAATATGGATAAGATTCATTAGCGACACGGAATGAAATATTACTTTTCGAGGAGTAGTTTCCTCATTTCTCATTTCAATCATCGGAATATTATTTTGAGAGTTTTTTTAGAATAAACTGAAACTTCTGCCTTTACCTGTAGGCATGCGATAAAAAATATATATATATATAAGAAAAAAGCATGTAAGTGACTTTTTTTTTTTTAGCCATCATGACAAAATTGAGTTGCCATTTTAATGCCACCTCGCCAGTTTCTTGAAAAAAAGAAGAAAAAAAAAAGGTTGGGTGGCTAGGGTTGGGACAGTGGTCCCGGAACATTTATATTCAATTACGCCAGTTTTTTGGTATCAAATGAAGACTGAAATCTACGGCAGCTCCGAGCTGCCAGAGGATGCGCCTAAATTATGATGAGGCCTGAACGTCGCCATAAATGAGCGTCGCATCCTCCGAAAGCTCAGGGGATACAAGATGGCGAGATGATGAAAGAGGACTGCTCACGTCACACCGACATTCAGGGGGAGATTTATCAAGACCGGAGTGTTGTACATGGGCAGAATTCTTCCACCATCTCATCGTCTTGTAAGTCATCTCCTTGAACACAGTTTTCCAAGTATAAACGATATTGGGTCGGCTTTTAACTTTTCACTTATTAGATAGACAGAAAACTAGACAGATAGATAGATAGATAGATAGATAGATATTAGATAGATCTCATATCTATCCTATATCTATCTCATATCTATCTCATACCTATCTATCCATCTCATATCTATCTATCTATCTGTCTATGTATCCATCTATCTGTCTGTTCTCTCTGTATCTATATCTATGCATCTATCTGTTCATCTAACCATATATTTGTCTGTCTATCTATCTATTTGACTATCTATCCATCTACCCATTTGTCTATCTATCCATCCGTCTATCCATCTCTCTCTCTCTGTATCTAGATATTATATATAAAGACGTGCGGTAATTCCTTTCTTCCGTTTCAAGAATGTGCAAAAAATGCATCCCCCCCCCCTCCTAAAAAACATGCTCCATATTTGTGGCAGGACTCCGCTCTGATACGTAATTATTTTTCAGACTCTCCAGCGTTGCCCGCCTTCCTTCCTGATTTGTATGATCCCCAGCACATATCCTACACTAAAGGTACCACCGATCAAAGGTCCAGTTATAGCACTGTATTAAAACATTGATTTTTTTTTTTTGCTGTTTTTAACGTCCCTGACTGTACGGTCTGCAGCGTACGCGCCCTGCTGGTACATTTCTGTTCACAGTAGAAAGGTTGCGGAGGTTAAGTTCAGGTCACAAGACAAATTAAATTGTAAGGACACAAGTGACATTGTATAATGTCTTCTTCCACTCAATCAATAGGGCGCTGTTAGCACTATTACCATAGAGATGGCTTGCTCTTTACCGAGGGCTCTCTTTGTTTGACAAGACAAATTTGCCACTTGAACTGTGATGTTCCCCAAGGACATGTACTTCATCAATTATTTGTATTCTGCATACTTAGACTATTTTTTTTTTCATATTTAAATCTGCAGGAGGCACGGCGTTATCAATTGTTGTCAGGTTGGACAAAGGACGAGTCTCAGACAACACCGGTTATCTCATCACTTTACATGCATTGCTTCAGAGGACATGAAAAGGCACAAAAAAAAATTCATACAAAAATAAGGGTGTGTGTCGACATCTGTAGAATTAATGAATCCATATTGGGGCATGAAATATGAAAAAAATAACAATATTATAGTATAATATTACACTAGAATATAAAAGCTATTGTAATAATAAAAATACAGTAAGTGTAAAGATTTGATATTTAAAAATCTCTAAGTATAAAAAAAACAGTATATGAGAACAAAAAGAATGAAACAGTAAAAAAAAAAAAAAAAAAATTATATATATCTATATCTATATCTATCTATATCTATATCTATATATATATAGCACTATTCTCCTTGGCTTCATACAGTTCACATACAGGGTTAAACAATCAATATACTTATTTTTAAAAAAATGTTATAGCTCGATGTAAACTTATGCAACATGCATAATGATCACTATAATTTTAGTTTACGTTCTGTAAAAAAAATTACATATATTTATAGAATTTTTATTATGTTTAGAAAATGTTTATATATATTTATGCCATTTTATATATATTTATATGTATAAATTTTTTTTATATATTTATACCATTTTAATATATATTTGAACCACATTATACCAGTTTTATATATATTTGTTAATGATTCATATATTTATAGAATTTTTACATGATTCTAGAATTTTTGTATATATTTTTTATGGGAATTATATATATATATTAGAATTTTTAAATATATTTATAGAATTTCTATATGAATTTGTAGAATTTCTATATGTAGTTACAGGATTTTTATACATATTTTGTAGAATTTTTATATATATTTATAGAATGCCTATATGTAGTTGTAGAATGTCTATCAATAGCTATAGGATTTTTATACCTAATTTGTAGAATTTTTATATATATATTTATAGAATTTCTATATGTAGTTATAGGACTTTTATACATATTGTTAGAATTTTTATATATAGAATGTCTATATGTATTTGTAGAATTTCTATCTATATTTATAGACTACTTATATATATTCATAGAATTTTCTTTCTTAGCACTAAAAGAAAACGGAGAATAAGTGCAGATTTCTCTGCCACCAGAGCCCTGATGCGGCAGGCGTTGCTGTATAATTTATGCCCTACTTTGAGCAGCATAAAGGAATTAGAAATTGTTTGTATCTTGCACGATAATCCTCTCAAATACGGGTCAGCCTAGGGTTAGGAAGTCTGAAAAATGTCCACATCAAAGCGGAGCAAGGTTAACAAACTCCCAGGATCATGTGATTCAAATTGTTTTCTTTTTTTGGAGGGGGGGAAAGTCGAGGTCCAAAAAAAGAACAATTTACGACATTACCAAAACCCATCAGGCAAGTCACCGAGAGGGAATTTGTAAAATGCTCAGACGTGAGACGTGCCCCGTGCTTAATATTCAGCTGATCATGTCTACTAACTGGAGAAGACATCTTCCTAATGGATTTCATTCCCGTTGCGTATATGGAACCAACATATTCTGCAGTGCTGTACTGAGAGTGTAGTGAACCCTATCAGTCCCTGGACCCAGTGTGGCTCCCAAGCATCTCACTTTGTGATGAGCACCAAAAAGCAGGATGCTTTACAAAAAAAAAAAAAAGTTTTTATATTTTTATTATTACGGAAAATAGAACGATATCTGATCTTAATTCCTGGAACATATCATTATTTTTTCCTGAGAGATGTACAAAGTCTTAAAGGGATAGTCCTGCCACTTAAAATTTTTAAATGCTCAAAATGGTGTAAAAAATAATAACAATAATAATAATAATTAAAAAAGTAATACTCACCTTACTGATCCCCGATACTTCCTGAATCCCTCAACCATCTAGACATGCTAGACATGGACATGTGACACTTTAACCAATCACAGGCTGTAGCAGGTCACCACAGTGGCTAGTGATTGGCTGCAGTGGTCACACGTCTGTTTGGATAGGGACTGGGGGGGGCAAGAAAGTAACAAAATGGGAGCAGCGGGAAATTAGTTAGGTAAGCATTACTTTTTTTTTTTTATATATGTAGTGGCCAGACAACCATTTTAACATTTAAAGGGGTTCTCCATTTTTTGCTGCTCACACCCACACAACTGGGTAGACCTGGTAGAAAACCTGGTCTTCCTATGAGAGTTCTAGATGCAGGTACAGTGGGGAAAAAAGTATTTAGTCAGCCACCAATTGTGCAAGTTCTCCCACTTAAAAAGATGAGAGAGGCCTGTAATTTACATCATAGGTAGACCTCAACTATGAGAGACAAAATGAGAAAACAAATCCAGAAAATCACATTGTCTGATTTTTAAAGAATTTATTTGCAAATTATGATGGAAAATAAGTATTTGGTCACCTACAAAACAAGCAAGATTTCTGGCTCTCACAGACCTGTAACTTTTTTAAGAGGCTCCTCTGTCCTCCACTCATTACCTGTAGTAATGGCACCTGTTTGAACTTGTTATCAGTATAAAAGACACCTGTCCACAACCTGAAACAGTCACACTCCAAACTCCACTATGGTGAAGACCAAAGGGCTGTCGAAGGACACCAGAAACAAAATTGCAGACCTGCACCAGGCTGGGAAGACTGAATCTGCAATAGGCAAGCAGCTTGGTGTGAAGAAATCAACTGTGGGAGCAATAATTAGAAAATGGAAGACATACAAGACCACTGATAATCTCCCTCGATCAGGGGCTCCACGCAAGATCTCACCCCGTGGGGTCAAAATGATCACAAGAACTGTGAGCAAAAATCCCAGAACCACAAGGGGGGACCTAGTGAATGACCTGCAGTAGCTGGGACCAACGTAACAATGGCTACCATCAGTAACACACTACGCCACCAGGCAGTGCCAGACGTGTCCCCCTACTTAAGCCAGTACATATCCGGGACTGTCTGAAGTTT